>JARGCV010000049.1:23085000-23497500 GCA_034064705.1 Bothrops alternatus | reverse complement strand
CCGAATCTGACTCATCACTTTGAGAGTCTGACTCATCCTGCATACAAATCTCCTCATTGTCTAGCTCGGCTGCCGGGAGGGGAAAATACCCAGAGGGGCCTGGTTGTTCTTCGTCATCCTCTGATATGTACCCAGCCTGTCTAGAGACACTCACAACAGATAGATAGATAGATAGATAGATAGATAGATAGATAGATAGATAGATAGATAGATAGATAGATAGATAGATAGATAGATAGATAGATAGATAGATAGATAGATAGATAGATAGATATAATAGAAATAGAAATACCAACTTCGGAAGGATAGAAGGCTGAGTCAACCCTGAACCCGTCATTTCTAAACCTTAAAACATGGAATATCTAGGATGATAAAGGTTTTTTCATGTGTGTGTGCACATCACAACATGTGTATCCATTTCAAAGGGATCTAATTGAATATTCTAATGTAAAATTCCCAGCTTTCCTCTCTATGGACTTTGTTGCCTGGGGTACTAGGAGTTTTGTTTTGTTTTTATTTTTTTAAACTTTTAGCAGATTTCAGGTTCATATAAGGCATTTCCATTTATAGAGGCTATAGTCATATAGACTTTTATATGGAGATCTTTTGTGTTGTGCACATAAAGTACTATCATATATTCTTCAAGAAGGAAGAACATCATTGGAGGCTTTTAAGAAGAAACTAGACAGACACTTATCTGGAATGATTGTGCAAGGGGTTGGACTAGAAGATTTCCAAGGTTCCTCCCAACTCTTTATTCTGTTGTAAACTGAAGACACCTTAGAATGGAAGAGTCCGTACTGTATCAATCCAGCATTCTGTTTTTTGGTTTTTTTTCGGTGGTAACTAGCCAGATGTCTATGAGAATAGGACATAAGGTCCATAAATCCTTTTGGCATAGTTTACCAGCAACTAATGTTCAAAGGCATGCTACCTCTGGCCTAGAAGTAGCATATGTGTATATGAATAGTAGTCATTTATAACTTTATAGTGAATTTAATAATAAAAATAATCCCTACTGTAATAATCCCTATTGTAATTGAATTTAGCTCTGTTTATGTTAGATAAATCCAAAACTAAACTGTGGGTTATGTCAAAATATACTTGGTTTCGTAAAGACAAATTTTATTGAGGAGATCCTTTTTTTCTTCTTTTATAGAATGGTTTATGTTGGGGTTGAATGGTTCAAAACAACATATTATAATGTAATTTTCATTTTGAACAATTTACAAATTCCAAAACAATGAACACCCATGATCTGTCCTAAGCAGCTGAAGCACTAAATTCAATATTAGTTTTAACCATTTATTGAATGATTGAAATTGATACATCAAAGTAAAGTTATTTTATTGTCCAAAGGTTTTACGCTAGTCCCATACCTGTGGTTTACAGGAGGCCTATAATAAATAAGAAGGAACAGCAGGGTGCTAGTGGTAGAAATGTCCTGCTGGTAATGATCAATTGCATCATAGAGGGTGTTTGAAGCCTTCAGTTCTTCACCGTACAGGAGGTGAGTTTCAGCTTTTAGTGCAGATCAATTCCCCAGTGTCTTGTGTGGTTGAACTCTTCCATGTGGCAAACTTGTCTGCATCAAATACTGTAGATTGCATCTACCTAGCCAGCAAGGAGCTTGCATTATTTATTTATTTGCTTGCTTAATCACTTTCGTTATAGCCAGCTAACTCCAATGAACTCTGGGTGGTGTATAAAACCAGGAAATTATCAGGAAATTTCACTAAGATTAAAAATGAATTCATTTGGCTGTCCTCTGTATGGTTCAAGAGGCCAAACAAATACATGAAAACATGCAGCCAACAGCATTTTTTCTGATTTAAGATGTTGAGTACATATTAATTCCAATTAGCTTTAGAAAAGGATTGAATGGGACCTATTTATAAGTAATATTATAATAAAATCTTAACGGTGGGTTATAGTTTTGCTGGTTATATAAAGCTAGTCTAACTCTTGTTGAATCATTCATTTTAATTTTATTGCAGCTGATTGACAACAATCTGGATAGCTCAGCAGCACTAAAAAGATTTCTGTGGAAGCCCTCCTTGCAGGCCTTCGGCACAATTTATGGACATGAGTAACCCATATGTACAATAAAAGCCAATTGTCAAAACAGTTTTCAATTTTTGATAGAAATTGTTTTGATCACAGAGAACTCTAACTCTAACTAACTCTACTATAGGATGTCATTCTCCTTTTGCTTTGCACATTCTGCACAAGAAATAGTAGAAGTATTTTTCTGCAGCAAATTCTTGCTCACAATACACTGGATTGCATCCCAGAATGTACTATATAAATTTGTAATTAATAGGGTAGAATTCAGTATCCTATTCCTTTTCATTACTCTTGATACTGGCTACAACTAATAAGATTTTAGGTCCAATTCTACATAGAAAGAAGTGGCTTCTTCAACCCACAAACTATTGCTGTGTCAGACATGGAAGAACAAATACATAATGCTTGAATATGAAAGTTTATATAACAAAACTTTAGAAAAGTTATTTTCAATAAATAAAATATCCTTACAAAACAGATGTCAAACACCAATTAGATGGCACCAAAAATAAATTCTCATTTTTGTCTTTTTGCTATGAGGCGCAGATGAATAGAGAATAGAGATATACAAGAATAGAGAAGGGTCCTGGATGTAAGCTTACCTGACTTTGCAGGGAGATTAAGAAAATAAAAATTCAGCTGAGATCAGGTAGAAAATTACTGTAAGCAGCACTTTTGCTAGCACTCAGGTAAACTTATTAATTTGCCATGTACTCCTGGAATCTGTAGGGTTTCTTGTGATTTCTGCATTCCAGGAAAAGTGTTGGATGACATATTCCTAAGGTTTTTTTTGCCAGTAATGTTATAATCCAAGATTACTTTTTTTGTTGATTCCATCATCCCAAAAATCCATATGGGAGTCTATATGATAGCTGGAACAAAATTTCAAATGTTTCCAGGCAACAAGACAAATAGGAGTTGTAGTTACACAGCATTTGGAAGATCATAGACTTTGTTCATCATAAGTCCTCATAAAGGAAAACAGACAAAATACAGTGAAACACTACTTGCTT
The DNA here is from genome assembly GCA_034064705.1 of Bothrops alternatus. Taxonomy (NCBI): domain Eukaryota; kingdom Metazoa; phylum Chordata; class Lepidosauria; order Squamata; family Viperidae; genus Bothrops; species Bothrops alternatus. Next base: position 23,494,420 of record JARGCV010000049.1, on the reverse strand, counting down.
GGAGTAAAATATGAGAACTGATCTACAAAGAAATCCAAATGACCACCAATAAAATGAAGAAACTGCTTTCAGCAAACAGGAAGGAAGATTATGAATTCCTTTTTTGACTCAACCTTCTGTCCTTCCAAGGTCGGTAATATGAGGACCTAGCTTGTTGGGGGCAAAATACTAACTCTGTAAACCACTTAGAGAGCGCTATAAAGCACTATGAAGCAGTATAGAAGTCTAAGTCAGCGGTTCTCAACCTTTTCCGGGGCTCGACCCCGGCACGTGACGGGGCGCATCGCGCATGCGCAGCGCGATGGGGTGCATCGCACATGTGCGGTGCAACAGGGTTCATCGTGCATGCGTGGCACAACGGGGCTCATCGCGCATGCACGGCGCGACGGCCCGCATCACAATAGGGAAAAAAATGGCCGACCAAAAATAAATAAATGGCGGACTGCGGTGCTTGGCGACCCCCATGAAATGGTCGTTCGACCCCAAATGGGGTCATGACCCACAGGTTGAGAACCGCTGGTCTAAGTGCTAGTGCTAGTGCTAGATAGATATAGATATAGATATAGATATAGATGATATAGATATAGATATAGATATAGGTATAGATATAGATATAGATATAGATATAGATATAGATATAGATATAGATATAGATATAGATATAGATATAGATATAGATATAGATATAGATATAGATATAGATATAGATATAGATATAGATATAGATATAGATATAGATATAGATAGATTCACTTACAATTAATAAAGGTATAGAAGCATTAGTTGTTATGAGAAAAGCGAAAAATCTAATGTTTGAAATAAAGACGAGATGCATTAAATGATGCATTTTTTTAAATAGAGGTTTCAGTCACTTCTGTAGAGAATTTTGGTAGAGTAAACCACTAAGGATACAGAATAATTTCCAAGCCACCATTCTGTAACCAAAACACTTATATCAGTGTGCATGAATGAAGTCAAAGTTCAAGTTGGTCTGTTTCAGAATAACCAGCTAGGCATATTGCATTTTTTTTTTTTAAAATCTATGGAATTCATGGACCATTATTCTTTGTAGTGTTTTCTCTCCACCTTTTAAGATAGTGAAACAAAGACCACACAGAAAAATTACATACACAAATGTTGAGAAAATGGAGTGTTTGAAATCAATTTTAATGTTAAACGCAAAGGACATCCTCGGCTCATTAAGTAAAAATATCTCATTTAATGAGCAGGAAAGCGCTGGAGCACACTGAACCTTGACACAAAGCAAATTATTTAAGTGATAAATTATATTTTATGAGGAATGTAAAAGTTAATAATACTCTGGAGTAAGGCAATAAATGCAGAGGTGTAACTAACATCACTGGCAGCTTTACTTACAAACATGCCATATGTACTCAGTTACTTACTAATGTAATAAAAAGAGAAGCCACAAATTCTTGAGGTAAAGACTCACATGTCTTTCAATGTAACTTCCATTTCTGTTCTGTAATTTCAACTCTCTCTCTCTCTCTCTCTCTCTCTCTCTCTCTCTCTCTCTCTCTCTCTCTCTCTCTCTCTCTCTCTCTCTCTCTCTCTCTCTCTCTCTCTCTCTCTCTCTCTCTCTCTCTCTCCAGACTGTTTATATCTCAGTAAACTCTATGACGCTCTTCACCTTTCTGAACTCTACCTCTTTTATTGTGCTCCTTTTGCTAACTGACTAGGTGTTTTTAGCCACTCACTCTCTCTCAACCCAATGCACCTCATAGAGTTGTATTGTGGGAAAAATAGGAGGAGGAAGGAGTATTAGGTATGTTCACCACCTTAAATTACTTATAAAAGTAGTAAAGGCAGGGTAAAAAGAATCCAAAAATCTTATCTAATCTAACTAAAAATCTATAGGCATACAAGGGACCCTTTGGACTTAATGATATTCCATGAAGTTAATATTCACTGTGGTCACACAAAACATATGATCAAGTATAGAAGGATAAGATACAGAAATGTTTGCATTTAGGGAAGCCTGCGCTTATCCTTAGCTGATCAGAAGAAATCAAGAACTCCTTTCTTATATCTTGTGGAAAACATTAAAAACCTGATGGCTAGAGAGCAATGCTTCAAAAATAAAGGATGATCAGGATGTGACAGATTGTTAGGTCAGGCATGGTATGGGATTTTCTTTATAGACCTCTTCCTCCCTTTCTTCCAGAAATGATCATTTATTAAGTTCCGAGTCATACTGTATGAATAAAATATGGAATAGTAGAAGTTAGTCCTCCTCTAAAGCTCCCAATTCTCCCCAAGGCAGAATTGCTTTATGCAGTGGCCACTTAAAAGTAACTTGCAGGAATGCTCATCCAAAAAGCTGGCATGAGAGAAAAGACTACAAGGCACATGTACTATTGTACATGTAAATTATAGCTTTCCCTCAGCAAAGATTCAGAATGATAACGCAACCTATTCTGAAAGCATTAATGCCTTCCTTCATGATTTAAATTAATGAAGGCAGGCATTAATGCCTCCAGAAGAGGTTGCATTACTATTCTGAATCTTTGCTGGGGGAAAGCTATAATTTACATGTACAATATCCTTTCCCATTGCCTATTCATTATAGGCATAGTGTGTCTCTTTACAAGCAATCCATTCGAAAACATATGCTGCAATAATTAAAATGTTATTATGCTGACAATGCCTTTCTTCGAGGAACTTGTAACATCTGTATTGACCGTGATAAGCATTGATTATCTCGAGCGATATAAATATTTGGGAGCTAATAACAATCAGGTAGGAATTCAGCCCATGCCATAAGCAGCAGGAATAAATTACAGGAAGCAGGCATCAAAGCCTAATGCGCAAGTTTGTTTTTATGCTTAATGGCTGCTAATAAAGCGCTCAGAGAGAAAACTCTTCAGAGATTTAACGCATGAGGAAGTGCCGTCAAGACACTTCCCATCCTGTTGGCATCCAGCATTTCGGAACATCTATAGAGACTTAGAAAAAGTGGTCAAATTGGAAAATCAGAATGGAAAAGAAATATGCCCAGTGCAGCAATGCAGATAAAGCCAATACAATTCTATATAGACTAAGCAGATTGTGTTTGGAAGGAGAGATAATAGGGCTACCGAGACCATCTGAATGTATGTACAGCATAGAGGAATCTACTTTGCATCCATCAGCCCCCACAGCCACCTATAAGGCCTGTTTTACATACTCTGCATATTAAATTGGACTCCTTCCTCTCAGGTGGGAAGAATCTATATGTATCCAATTTATGCCAGTATAGAGTTGGTGGTAGATATTGCTGAGTAGAGGGGTGAGAAGGAATTACTGCTGCTTTCTCTGCCTCTCCCAACGGTAGCCATTACATCAGGCACAGGCTTTTCGAAAATCCATTCCTTTCTAAAATAATTTTATATCACCTTTCAACTCTTACAACCTCAAAGCTGTTTGCCACAAAAGTATATTTATTTATTTATTTATTTATTTTTCGCATTTGTATGCTGCCCCTCTCCGAAGACCCGGGGCAGCTCACAACAAAAATACTAAAACAATTTAAAATTAACACATTCATACCACACACAAACACAATCAATTCACAGGCACTGATGGTGGGACACTCCTAGGGCCGAGGGGCAGAGCACAGCTCACATGCCCCAAGCCTGTCGGCATAGATATTGATATGGATAAAAATGCATGCAGAACCAAAATAACATTATTTGGGGTTGTTTGTTTGCTTGTTGTGCTTTCTTTCTTTCTTTCTATCTATCTATCTATCTATCTATCTATCTATCTATCTATCTATCTACCTACCTACCTACCTACCTATCTATCTATCTTCTATCTATCTATCTATCATCTATCTATCATCTATCTATCTATCTCTCTATCATCTAACTTATCTATCTATCCAGTGGTGGGATTTAACTGGTTCAACCAATTCGGCAAAACCAGTAGCTAATTTTTTGTTGCCCAGGCCCAGAACAGACTTCTGTAAACATCATCCACACAGAGAACCAGTTGTTCACATATTTCAATCCCACTACTGTATCTATCTATCTATCTATCTATCTATCTATCTATCTATCTATCTATCTATCTATCTATCTATCTATCTATCTATCTATCTATCTATCTATCTACCTACCTACCTACCTACCTATCTATTAATTTATTTATTTAACTAATCAATCAATTTCTATAGCCATCCATCAAAACCAGTTATTGGGAGGCTTACAGTTTTAAAACTATAAAAACAAGGCAATAAAATGCAGCCCATCAATCCAAAGGCTCCTAGCTTTCAAGATTAAGATTAATAAAATTAAGAATAATACACAAATGGTAAAGCAAAGAACCAACCTCCCCCCCCCAAAAAAAGTCTGAAATCAAACATAAATATCAAACCGAAACACACTAGCTAGAACACTTTCCTTCAGATTGTTCTAAAGCCTGCAAAGAGAGAACCATGACTCCTAACTCAATGATCTATTAATGGGATGCTACAACTAATAATCAAGAACTTTGCTAGAATCTGGTTGAAACCACAAACTGCTTAAGGGATTGCAGAACAGAATTTTTAAACTGGGCACAGGAAGACACTGGCAATCTGTTACACACTGACTACCAGAAAAATGTTGGATATACTGAAAATACCAGGCAGGATATACTCTGTATAAAAATTCACTCCCCTCCAAGAGGAGAGGGCAGATGTCATGTAAAACATGTGGGCATGACAATGTAACATCTATATATCTCTTTGAGAGATTAAGGAAAACTAAACCATATATAATATCCTGATAGTGCTGCCGGCAATTTGTGCAGATAACATGGGTGTTACATAGTTTAGCATACATCCATCAACATGCAGACAGCTAAGTCCTATAGCAGTTGATGTTTCTATATCTTAGTTCAAGACAACCACCAACAAAACATGTAGCAGCAATTCAATTCTGTGTGCACTGTAGCAAAACTGCTGTCTTGTAGTGGTTAATTATTCAACAATAACATTAACTCAGTGTATGGCCACTGTGAACACGATAAATTCCGTACTGAATGCCATTAAGGAAGGAGTAGAAAATAAAAGTGCTTAAACTATAAGTGCAAACCATGGACTTCAGTTTCCATTAACCTTAGTCAAGATACCCAGCATCAAGAGATTGTGGGAGTTGCATACATGTAACACACCAAGTTGCATACTTGCAACACACACTTAGAATACTATAAACACTTCTGATCATCATGTGCCTTAAACGGAATATTAAAAAGTTGAAGAAAGAGCATAAAAAGTGAAGCAAGATGATCAATGGATTGGAAGGGACAATTCTCACATAAGAAAAATACAGCATCTAACTTCAGTTCAAGATTTCATTAATAACTGGTCACCCCCTCACAGTCCTACCTTCTTCTCAAAGTTACTAGGAATTTTGTCTGAAATGTTACAGTTTTCTGAAATGTTATAGGGTTTTCTGTTTCAGCAGAGGGCTGGACTACACGATCTCTAAGGTCTCTTCCAATTCTGTTATTCTATTATTCTGTTATTCTTCGTCTACAGAGATGGAGACAGATTTATGCTGAGTTTCTAGTTTGTGATGCAATCCGTAAGTAAGTAAGTAGTGTAAATAGTAACATAGGGCTTTCTTTTGTTTTACTGTGTCGTGTTTTGTTCTATCAAAGAAGTGATTTCCATCAAAACCAAATTCAACATCCCAACATTTTCAGTGGCTTGCAAGAGACTGTCCAAAATGATGTGTGGGTTTGGATGGAGGGATTTAAAGCCAGGATTGGGATACCCCTCCTTTCTAAAAAAAAAAAAAAAATGCCAAATTGGGCCAATACTGTTTTTTGCTGTTAAATTTCAGTGACACCATCAGTGTTGGAGATCTATCTGAAGCCTACAAAATGTATTTCAGCCTGAACTTCATATTGAAGCTGATATATTCCGCAACCGAGGATGATACCAAGCCAACAAGCTTCATTTTTCTGTAACTATTTTCTAGGGATCCAATCAAACAAGTGTTTTCTTCATATTTCAAGCAAAAATGTCACATGGCATATACATGCTTTGAGTTCCTTCCTTTATTCTTTTAACAAATAAGCTGGAAGAGTTCTTAATGAGTCTGGCTAATGATGTTTGTTTGTTCTTTCTTGCCGAGCAGACGTTATCTTGTTTCCTTATAACCTCTGACAGTTTTTCTATGATTGCTGTTAATAGTATATGATTTAGAAATACACAGGTTAATTGCCCCCACTGTCATCATGTTCTTGTCTTTCAGACAAGGGCCCTTTAAAAAAAAAATCCCTAAGTGTTAGAAAAATTTAAACATTCACAGAGACATTGCGGCTACTTTGAGCATAAGTTAAAACTTCCTACCATAGTACCTGCTTATTGTTGTTTATATAAACCTTGCTTTAAAAAAAATGTTATGCCCAATAATTTAGAGCTGCAGAAACTGATTTTTACAGCATGCTGCACTGGGGTATAAGACAATATTTAGAAAACTATAGGAAAGTGTTGTAAGGAAAACTGCATTTTTTTAAAAAATGAAACAATTCTTTTTTGTTTCAAGTTTGTCCACCAACCATTTCAGGTAACCCATAAATTAAATACAAACTTCATATTTAAATACTTACAGGTTTTCTTTATTTCATTGGATGAATAACAACAGCCTTCCATGTCACATATGAAGAGTATACAGAAAACATGATTATGTTTAACATTTTGAAAAATGGATGTGGCTTTCATCGGCAGTAATGCAATTCCATTGATAGTCAGTATTTTAGTGTGGATTGATGACATCCCCATGCTACTTACCTTCTTCAAAAACTTGGATTGCATCCAATATTGCAGTAAATTCAACAGTGGTATTTCCTAGTTCAGGGGTAAGCAACCTTGGCTCTTTTATGACTCGTGGACTTCAACTCCCAGAATTCCTGAGCCAGCCATGCTGGCTCAGGAATTCTGGGAGTTGAAGTCCACGAGTCATAAAAGAGCAAAGGTTGCCTACCCCTGTCCTAGTCTTTACTTATATGCTATCCTGGAAAGTTTCCAGTTGCCCCATTTTATGACCTTTCCTGCCACAGGGGTTAAGTCAATCACTGCAGTTGTTAACTTGGTTGTTTAGTGAGTCTGTCACCCTCATTGACTTTGCTTGTCAGAAGAACCTCAGGAAAACTGCAATCATCATAAACACAAGCCAGTTACCAAGCATCCAAATTTTGATCACATGACTATGGGGATGATGCAATGGTAGCAAATTGTGAAAAATGGTCCTAAGTCACTTTTTACAATGCAGTTGTAACTTCAAACAATCACTAAACAAATGGTTGTAAGTCGAAAATTACTTGTACTCAAGAACGAGAGAATGCACTTGAATATCTGAAATAAAAGAATTATGGACTTGAGAGTGTAAACACAATTAATACCCTCCTCTATGATCTTTGTGGATCCACAGTCTCAACAGACATTTCCTGGGATTGTTGGGGTAGGAGAATTCCATGACTTCACACTATATTTGGTTTGAACTTTGCAAGGTCATGGGTCAAGTATCTTCATTTGAGTTTTGCCAAAAAAAAAAAAAACCTCCTTCCTCAGATATTTCTGTTCTATCAGTGAATTTGGAGAATATGAGATTGGAACTGGAATTGCCCATCTCCTAACATAACCCATGCCCTGAACTCCTAAGTTTGCTCGCTTAGCAGCTTTGCTTTAGTCCTGGTGTTTAGGGGTTATTATAGCACATAATGATGTTTGAAGGATAAATAGTTATATATCTAGCATATTCTTAATGTGGTTACCACTTTATTAGAATTGCATTTGCTTGATCTTTTGTTCAGATTAGAAGATATCACACATAGAAAGATAAATTCAGGCATGATGATGTTGCTGATGGTGTAGACATGAGAAGGACTTGCACACAAACTGGCCAGAGTGAGAAGAAAGTGAAAAAAAAACCCACACACAAAAAAACCCCCACGTTTTCTTTCTCCATCTCCATCCCATTGTGCTACATAGCAGTGATTGCCAGCTATCAAGTAGAGCATTGCATTTGCTATTGCAACCCACTGGGGTCTGGCTAGCTATTACATTACAACTCCCATCATTCCCAAACAACATAGCCAATGATGGAAGTGGTGGCTTGGCATATTTGGAGGGCCAGTGGATTAATAGGAACTATCTGAATAGAATGGTCTTGAGATCAGCCGAATAATCATACTATAGATCCAAGAAAGTGCTTTTAAAAAAAATGCACAGGTTTAGTTCTGACTTCCAGTTCCAGAATGAGCAAGCAGAGCAGGCGGAGGCATCAGGTTCCCTTGTTGTAGCTGATAATCTCTTCTGTTGTAGCTCATTGTCTCTTCATGTCTGTATCATAGTCCACTCCATTTTTCCCCCTCTCTTCCCTCCCTTCCTCCTCCCACTTCTTAGCTGTCATTCAACTATTCCATACATCTTGCAAAATCACACTCTGTTGTCTAGCCATTTGGGGGAGTTTGGGCATTTAAAAAAAATAGTTACAAAGTTAGAGACCAGTTACATTCCTTGTCTATATCATATCAACTAAGATACTTTATCCAAAGAAAAGCTACCTTGAGACATAAGGTCATTTTTGCCTTTGAAAGCTTAAAACAAAATGTTGCTCTTTTTAAAGTGAAAATAACATTTCATCTCAGCAGAAGCTTCCACCCAAGAAAAAGATCTCATGGATACAAAATATTGGCAACCTTAACTCTTACAAACCATTATGAAGATCATTCAGAATTCTATGTGGACAAAAGAATCTGTATAACAGTAGGATCTGTGCCTCTTCAGATGTCAATGAACAGCAGTTTTCAACAACACTGGCTGGTGTTTTTGGAAAACATGGTTCAGGTACATTTGAAGATGCACAAGTTACTTATCCCTATAGGAGTCTGCCTTCATGCCTTCACATCTGTTCAAATTGCAATTCCCAGAATTTATGAATCAAAATAGACAATGTGTTGACTGGGAATTCTTACAAGTCAGAATGCAGCATCTGGAAGACACTAAATTACCGAAAGCTGGGTTGAAGTGTTTTAAAATAGAAATGTAATATGTTAACATTTAAATTTATTGAGGTTTCCTTTTGTTTCTGCTCCATAATGACTACCCTTTTATGCTAGAGATTTGTAGCCAATTTTACTGATTATTACTCTTATTAAGAAAATTGCTGTAACTTGTATAAATATATATAATTAAAAAAAGAAAATTGGTGTAACTTCTTAAACATTATATGCATCCAAATTATTGAAAATGTTTTGCTGTAAACAAAAGGAGGAGTGTGATGAATCAATGCTGAACCAAAAAAAGGAGAATAAATTTGAATGAAAATTAAAAAGAAAATGAAATGTATATAGTCTGTTCTAGAGACCTTGATATTGAATGAACCACTGAAGCTACGTATTCTCACCGAACATGAGCAATGTGATAGAAGACCATTTATGAAATTAGTATAATTTTTTTTGCTTCCATCTATAATAGTAATAATCATAATCATAATTAGTCCACCCAGTATAAATACATCTTGAGTTGTAAAAACTCCTGTAATATAACTGAAGAAAAAAACTTAACTTTTAGACAAAGATAAATTTTTCATGCCTCTATCAAACATTGATAATAAGGGTTTTAATATTAATTGTTACCTATGGCCAACGTCAGAGATTCTGTTCCAAGAGGGTCAACACATTTAAATAAAAGATTGCCTATGGATATAGTTGATTGGGAGGCTGTTGGTGTTAAGGATTCCCCCCTGGAATTTCACACTGGTCCTCAGTGCTGCTTAATCTCCTTCATATTCATACTTACATATTCATCCGTACTGAATTATAATGTATTCTCAATTTATTTTGCCTTTTTCTTTTAACAATGGCAGGAAGCACCCTTGAGGTATTCCTATTAAGATCAGCAGGGCTGGTTTCAGCTTCATATTCAAAACCAATTGTCTCCTGCATTAATTCTGCAGAGGCGATTCTCAAAGCAGTAAGCAAAATTTCACTACATCATGGTTTCATGCTAAAGGGTTTATTCGACTGTTCATGGCTTTATTCATTTTTTTTTAAAGAATGATTTTAATTAAAGAAGCACAGAGGCTTCTTGGTCAAAGAAGTTAGCCCTCCAAAATGCATGCCACCCCACAGTGCCGAAGCAACTGTTCAAAGAAATGGTAAGATACAGTGCTGGCCAGAGAGAAGATGGCTCCAGGGAGTTAACGTTGGTTGTGACTTTGACCCCTAGGTCAGTGTTATGAATATAACCCAGGAACTGGAAAGATCAAAGGTTACTTCTACTTCACAGCTGGTGAGCTTATTAGATATTTTTCTATGTTTTGCAGAATGCTGTAGTGTTTTTTACGCTTTTGACTTTTTTACTTTTCTATGGGAAAGTAACCCTCAAATACAAAGAAACCGTCCAAGTGACTGAATGTGTACTTTAATCCAAACTGCAGAGCTTTATCATCAGTATTTTACTGTGCTATTATATGACAACTGTAATTAAAGATCCACTACCCAATTGTGAATTGACCATTACAGAGATTAGGATCAACTCTACTGTCTCATTCATCATTTCTATTATTTCATTCTTACATTTTTTTGTTCTGCAATTTGGCTGTTTTAATACTAATCACTCTTTTTATCTTCCTTCCTTCCTTCCTTCCTTCCTTCCTTCCTTCCTTCCTTCCTTCCTTCCTTCCTTCCTTCCTTCCTTCCTTCCTTCCCTCTACAGTAATCATTAGTTATCAATTGTAGAAATGTTTTTCTAAGTAATATTTTATTAATTTTCCAATTTTAAATTTAAGTATTTAAAAAGCAACATGGTGACTGGGTTAATCAATAGTTCGATAACAAAATCTTTAGTACAAATCTCAAGTTACAACATCAAATATTTCTTTTCTTTTTCCCTTAACATTTACTGTCTCGTATTCAAGCTGATACAGTTCTTATTATATCAACTCAGCAAAAACATTATTATTACATTTATCAATAAATTTGTAGCTTATACGTATCTTAATTACATTCAATCTTCATAAACAATCCATATCCTGTTATTAATTTTTACCCAATTTTTAATTTCTCATCAATATTCCAATTTAACCTTTGATACTTATAATTTTCAGGCTTTAGGTAACCAAGATTTCCCTTGTCTCAATTCATAACAAAATCTAATATCCAAAATACACATTTTATCTATTTCAATGTAATCTTGTTCTATTTCCTAAGAGTTATCTATTTCCACCATATTAAATCATTTACTTAATAATACAATATCCCCTTTAATAAATCAAAAACATTATGTATATGTTGTGAGTGTCCCTAGACCAGCTTGGGAAGTATCAGAGGATGAGGATCAGCAGCCAGGCCCCTCTGGGTGTTTTCCCCTCCCGGCAGCCGAGGAAGAGCAGCCAGGCCCCTCTGGGTATTTTCCCCTCCCGGCAGCTGAGACAGACAGGGAGGAGATTTACAGGCAGTCTGGGTCAGATTCGCAAAGTGAGGGGTCAGATTTGGAGCAAGAAGATAGATGGCTTGATCCGAGATTCCGAAGGTTTGATAAACGAAGGTGTCAGTTAAGTGGGAAAAGGAAGTAATGGGGGGAAGTGACGTATCGGAAACTATATTAGAAGGGGACAGAGAGACTACGCCTTTGTCACGAGCAACGTTAATCAAGGAGTAGCCTGATATCTGGAGCCGTGCGTTTGAATTCAGTCTTCTGATGTTTTGGAAATCTACGGAAGAATAATGAGGCCTTGGACAATGTGATAAAGAAAGAGTGAGTTAATTGGAAGGTGTGGAAGGAGCATGTTTTAATCTAAATGTAAATAAATGAGACTTGGCTGTTTCTGCCAGCAAAATGCCAGCAGCGTGCTTTGAAGTGAATTCTTTTGAAATGTGTTAAATAAACCTCTTAAAGACATATTTATGTGGATTTTAATGAGCTGAGAGGGGCCAGACAGAACAGTATATTACCTGGGTTAATCAATAAATCAAACATATTCATAATAATTTTCTTTTTCCTTTTAGGTCTAATTTTTAAATATTAAACAGAACTAATTTCCAAGTATTTTAAATCTAATGACTAGAATTCCCCTTATCTCAACTTCTCCCTTTAATTCTCCAATTAATAATATGAAATCCCCTCTAATAAGTCAAAACCCCAATTTTCTTCAATCTTATTCTGGCTTTCTTCCTTTGCCAACTAGGCTTCCATATCAGTGCTTTAAGATCATCAAATAGATCTCCCTCTATTATTATATACTGTATGTTATTTGAAATAAAGGAGACCATTTAATTGCCTTTTTTGGGAAGGACTAGCCCATTTGTATTCATTACGTTGTCTCCCTGTTATTCCAATTCCCCATGCTTGCCCTGATATGTTTGTCTTCCATTCAATCTGTTCTTCTTTCTCATTTTTTTCTGATTTATATAGAAAGTTATTTCCATTTTCAGTGTTGAAACTTCCTTTTCTGGATTTTCCATCAGCTGTATTTGTTGTTCAATTGAGTCCTCTGCCTTAATATTTTATTGTCCCACTTCTTCTGTTATGTTCTGCATTGTTGGTTCTTTGGTTGTAGTCAAAGTTTGGGTTTGTGTATCTAAACTGGCATTTTGATCTTTTATGTTAGGTCTTATTTTATCACAAGCTAAAAGAATGGTTTCATGTATTGCTTTCAACATGAAAAGGATCTTTTTCTGGCCTTCATCCATCTCTTTCACATGTTTATAAATAGTCTTTCTAGTAAAAGTCGTGTGTCAAGCAAGATTTTATAGTCCAAGGTATTTCAGCATCTCATATAGTGACCAATATTCCTCAAATAAAGAGATAGGAAAGCAGTTTCCCACATATAACTCTGAGAGTCAGTGAAGGTTTACATTCACAATTCAAGTAGGTCAGTTATGCCTCCCAGCTGTTCTCTTACAGCTAAGTCTCTCACAGGTGGTGCCAAGGTCAGAAAAGTCTTATCTAAGGTCTGGGCTTCGAGCCAAGTCTCTTTTAGGAAATAAGAAGTTGTAATACCAAACTTTGCCACAACATGTCATTGATGCCATTTAAGGTTTTTTAAGTCCAAAATTTTTATAATCCTTTTTCCAATTTTATTTCTTTTTTGTACATAAAAACAAGAGTCTCTAATAAAAATAGGAAAATTTTTGGTCCCCAAGTTTCAGGAACTTCTAAATCCAATTAGATTAAAGTTGTTCTTTTAATGCTTTAATTCCTCTGGGTAGTCAGATGCCGCTATTCCTAGAGGGTGGGATAGAAATTCCCTTCCCTCTCTCCTCACAGGGGGAAAGATACTTCAGGCAGCTTTTAAAGGAAGAGAAAGTATTTAGGATAAAGAGAAGATCAGATCTCACCCAGTTTCATCCGCGTTGCTTTCAAAGTGCTTGGTGGTGAGTTTGATTTTGGCTGTCTGCAGCCTAGTAACAGGCCATATTACTATGGCCGGTCTTTCCTCCACCAGTTTGGAGGGCTGTCCCAGATCGAGCAGGAGGGCTACTGCCCTCCCGCGATCAAGCAGGTTTCCTCTCCTTTCTCGTTGCCCCTACAGGGTGACTTTTGACCTTTTCCAGGGTCCCCCAGCAGAGCGAAATCGGACACGGAAGACAGAGCTCACCTTCTAGTGGCCAGAAGCCCCAACTGTAGCAAATGTTATATCAATAACTTCAGTAAGTGTTGTATGTCTTCTTTTAGGATTCACTGAATTCATGAATACTGTAAATGTTTATTACACATGTCTAAGCCAAACACAAAAATTTGCTGTTTGTTGTTTTGTATAGAACAGGTTCTTCATACATAGGATGGGCACTTTGTTCATGCAATATGTTTACAATTGCCTAGTGAGATGACTGATATATTAGTTGCTCAGTACTATTTTATGATGTTTGATTACATAATTTAACTTGGAGGCAATATAGGATACAGTTGAAAAAAATATTTATCACTGTATTAGTGATAGGTACTCAGTACAGTGAATTTAGAAAGTATCAAAAAATCAGCTTGGGAAACAAATTAATCCTATATGAGTTATTCAGAGCAAATCCTATTTATTTACATGTGTATCCTCTGAGATAAGTAGCTGTAATGCCAAATAATTATGAAGTTTATATCTCCTACTACCACAAACAATTAAAACCTAATCTTAATATAATGGCTTAGAAAGCTGTGGATTATGTGCTGTGATATAGGTATCACAAAATTACAATTAGCAGAAATTAATTCAAAAGTCAAGTGCAACATCATTGGCCAGAAGAAAAATCCAGGAATCCATACTTGAACAGTACTTCTATTTCATCAAAAAATATCATATATACTGATTCAATGGTTTGTTCAAAGCCATACATTGCTATTTTTTAACCTTCCATCGTAACAGTATTAGTAATTCTAATAGAATTAGTAATTCTCAAAATTACTGGAATAATGACTATAATCTACATAGGCCATGCCAAAAAAAATTCATCTGCATAATTTTCTATCCCATTTTGATATCATTTGTAATTAAATCTAAAACTCTTAATTAATGAGTCACATCTAAGGTTACCCAAAGGTTTACTTAATGGCCTATTAAGTTTCTTATTTGTCTGTTATGTGAAAGCAGCACAGGTGCTCAGTCTTTTTAAAAGTCACATCAAAGAGGCCACCATGAAGTGATCCAACAGTGGGTTGAGTCTTGTCTGTCACTCTTTGTCAATGCCTTGTAGAAAATGTGATAGGGATAATCTTCATTTTTTTTTTACACAGTGGAACTGTTATTGAAGCGACGTTTCAGTTTATTCTAAAGCAGACAATATGGTTGTTTTGGGACAAGGCAATTGCCGAGATTTTATATTTGAAAGATTTTCAATTTTTCCTTAGAATAAAACATCCAACTTCCCTTTAGAGCAATATTTATTTAGGACAAGTCTTTTATATTTCAAATATTAATATTATAGATCTGCTATATTTAAATACAAAATTAAATATGTATTTATACACATTTATAAAATTTATACATATAAAACTTATGTATAAACAAATGTATAAATAAATGTATATTTAATATTGTTATTATACTTATTAACTGCTTGGGGGTTCAGCTGCTTTTTGTTCATCCACAAGGAATTTTCTAAAGTACAACATGCAGCTTATCAATCAGGCTATGGATCAAATTGGTCTCCTGAGATAAAGATTGCTAAGAGAGAGAGAGAGAGGGGGGGGGGGGGAGGGAGGGAGGGAGGGAGGGAGGGAGGGAGGGAGGGAGAGAGAGAGAGAGAGAGAGAGAGAGAGAGAGAGAGAGAGAGAGAGAGAGAGAGAGAGCTATGGAAGTTCATGCTTGATAATTGTCACATCCCCTTAAAAAGTATAATAGCAGATATTATGAAAAATCTCTGGGACACTGGAATGCTGCTAAACCATTGTACATTACTAAACATTTTTATTTCTTTTATCCCTATTACATGGTTTAGTTTGCTGGTTTGATTGCTCCCCTAAGGCTCTTGATCTGGCTTGAAAAAATCCAGATTCTCACTTAATGGTTGCAAAATCCCTGAATTTTCAATTTATTCTTGCTGCCTTTCAGTGGTTATCTAGGTTATCTACAGGCCAGATCTGATAGCTGTAGCTCTTCTAATATTTTGTGGCTTATTGGGCAAACTGAAAATGAGGGGAGAGGGGAGAGAACAAGTAATTTTTGTTCCTGAAAGGTATATGATTTTTAACTACTTTCTTCTTCTTCTTCTTCTTCTTCTTCTTCTTCTTCTTCTTCTTCTTCTTCTTCTTCTTCTTCTTCTTCTTCTTCTTCTTCTTCTTCTTCTTCTTCTTCTTCTTCTTCTTCTTCTTCTTCTTCTTCTTCTTCTTCTTCTTCTTCTTCTTCTTCTTCTTCTTCTTCTTCTTCTTCTTCTTCTTCCTCCTCCTCCTCCTCTTCTTCTCCTCCTCCTCCTCCTCCTCCTTTTTTCTCCTTTCTCCTTTCTCCTTCTTCAGGCAAGCTTTCTCCCTCAGCTGCTGTCTAACAAAAAAACTACCGTCAGCTTTATTACACTAACCCAAGGTCTCAAAACTGTACTATGCAAGCTTTTAACTTCCCCAAAATGAAACAAAAGGAGGCAGGAGGAAGGATAAGGAAAAAAGCAACTGTTATTACAGTCATGGTATCTCCATCCAACTATAGAATGTGGGAGGAATTCTGGATGATTGGGAAGTGACTTTGTGGCCACTTTCTCAATAGACAATTGTGAGAGGTACAAAGATAAAAGTTTTGTTGTTCACTTATTACCATCTGAAGACAATTATAGCTTTAGAGAAATGGAAGGATGCCATACATCAGGAGCATCTGGTGAGCCCAAGTCACAGAAGATATAAACCCAGGGGGAGTAAGGAAAAAAGGAGAGAAATAAAGTATATATACATGCTGGACATTTTAGTGATGGATGCCAGAAAGGACAAGGGGAAACATTACTCCTCCATAGGTAAAACAGCAAAGAAAGATATCCTAGTTTTAAAAACCTTGACCTTGGTGATAAATAAGATCTTCCTAGGCTGTAGATACTTAGCTCTCAATCATAGTAGAAAAGATAAATTAATTTTGAGAGATCTTATCAATATGTGAGTTTGTCACATATGTACCTGGTATCCCTTTCTTGAAAGTGTTACCGTATGATCTTTGTAAGAACCCTAGACATAGTGCAGCCATTTTTCATGGGAGGAAGAAACCAGAGAAGATAGAAGCCTTGGAAGGAGATGGAAGGTAGGAGCAATGGGAGTTGCTTAGTGTACAATGTAAATAAATAAAACTGATTAGCTGGATATTTTTTATCTTTTCAATATTCAGTATTAATAGCAGAGAAATTCTTCATGTGTTCCTTTTCCTCCATGCAGACCATGTGCCTCTCACTTTTCCTGCATGGGTTTAATAAGTGACGGCAAAAAAACAGAATCCATTTGAAGGATGATTGTCAATCCTTAGAAGCTGTAGGATGCTGAATATCAAATGCAGAAGAAAAAATTGAAAATTGGAAGAAGAAAGTGTGTAAGAAAAAAAATAGAACAGTCCTAATAAAAAGTTACTCGTGATTTCTCCATGTAAGTCTACACTATCACAGGGAGGGTCTCATGAGATCATCTTGCGAGGTCACCTGTGACTTGTTTAAGTCTGTAACATTTAAGGAAGTAAACCAGAATGAATTCAGCCATCTATAATTTAGATCTGTGCCATCACTCAAGGTGGTTTAAGTGCACCTACAGAAGACCTTGGATGAACTGGATTATCTGGATCTCTTGTTCAAGCCTAATCATAGTATGGAAAATGCACTGGTTGGTTGTTTTTTGTTTTTGTTTTTTTTAGTACCTCATGCAAGCAGAAAAGGTGGCAAGAATCTTAACCTGGTGTAAGAGATGGTGAAGTCTCATTTGTGGGGGAACAAACTCGAATACATCCCCTTGTTGGTACACAAGTCCTCTGGTTTCATATCATTTTATCTATCACTCTTGAAAGGCATGCTGTTTTCTTGAAGGAGCAGCTTTGCAATCGGGATATTGTTGTTTTGGACCCACAGCTCCTGCTAGAGTAGCAAGTAAAAACCATGGCCAGAAGACTCTTTGATCATTTCAGCTGGTTCACCAATTCCAACATTTCCTGGATCAGGAGGCACTCAATACAATAACTCATAACCCTGAAACTATTGCTGTACGTGGAGATATCCTTCAAGACAATCCAGCAGCTATACTGGCTCACTAAGCATCTGCCTATTTTCTAACAATGGCAGCTCCCTCTAAAGACTGGGTTTCTACTCCAAGTGCAATCTGTTGACTCAATGAGGGAGTGAGGAGTTCATGAGGTATCTTCAATCAATGAAGGGTAAGTGCTGTAATCCTTGACTTAAAAATCATAATTCGAACCAGAATTTTGGTCATGAAGCGATGCAGTTGTTAAAAGTCTTACATAACTTCACCCAATTTTAAGACCATTTTTATTGTAATCAGTGAATCACATGGTTACTAAGTGAATTCAGTTTCCCCCTATTGACTTGGCTTGTTAGAAGCCAGCTGAGACGGACACAAACTGTGATCATATGATTGCAGGCGTATTATGACAGTCATAACTTTGAGGATGGGTTGTGCATACTTTTCAGTACCATCCTAACTTTGAACCATCATTAAGCAAATGATTGTAAGTTAAGCACTAGCTTTAAGTGGTTGAGCAGTCACATTCATGCACTTATAATTATATTAGCAGTAGTTAAATATGGGGCCCAGAGTTTCCTAAAGAGTTGTGTAAACATTTTACTAGAAATGTGTATCAACCCAACATAACTAATATATAAATCCCATTGACTATTCCTAGTATGTATTTGCTGACAAACTTGTACATATTTGGATAGGTGTAAAATGACCTCTGAACTACCCACCTTTTCAATGAAATGAAAATACTGTTTATATGATGACAATAAGAGATTTCTCTGACCAAAGATCATACAGAACAAACAAATCCCAGTGAAATAAAATAACAGTTATATGCCAACTGTTTAAAAATGGCATTTAAAAACCTGTAAATAATTATGTCAGTTGTTTGTTATATGGATGCTTATTACTTATAGATGTTTACTGCTGCTCTATAAAATTTGGTGTTCTAGAGGGTGACTGAAATTATTCTGAGAAGAAAAGATAAACGTAAAAATCATCAAAGCAGACTGGAGGATGTAGTACCAAGGGAGAAATAAGGAGTTGAGAGGTTTTTTTAAAAAATCTGTCACCATAAAAGGAACAGTATAGCAGCAACACCTGGAAAATAGGTTTAGAAACATCAGAGCTGTTGGAACTTTATGAAACTTCCCTTAGAGAACTGTAATTAGTTCTAAAAAGAATCTTTATAGGGATCGCAAAAGAGGTTTAAGTGGTATTTTTCTCTTTGTTTCCTTTGAGGTTGCTAACTTCATTTTGATGTTTACAGTAGTAACTTTTATTTCCTTAGCAAGACTATATTCTAAAAGATGTAAGAATTATATGAAAAGGCCGCATAATAAAGATTTTCCCATAATTGCTTAGAACCACAAGGATCGTGTACTTGTATTTGGATGAAATAGTCAAGGTTTAGAAAAAACAGAACAGAAACAATAATAAATAATAAAATTCTTAACTGATTAATTTCAGCAAAGCCACAGGTTTTATCAGTTTCCTAGATAAGAAGACATAAGGGGGATCCCGTATAATTTCAGGATATAATCAGAAAAGAAAAAGAATGTTTGTGGTATTAAAGTTTCCAGTAACTTTCCTAAATGGGAATAAGAAGCTTTTTCAGTAACAAACACTATATTTACATCAACCAGTGTAGTTTTATTCACTCATTTTATACGGTAATGTAAAAATATTCCCCTCTGTAAATGAGCGAGTAGATAAATAGGTCTCTACAGAGTCTTTAACTGAACCCTTTGAGGAATAAAAAATGCTTCTGACTAGGAACTGAACAGTCAACACTTGCTGTAGCGCAGAAATGACTCTCCCCTCTCCCCCTTTGCAACCTAGCCGAACTGCTCTGTGAGACTAATTAGTATTCTCTGAAAATGTCTCGGATATTGATCTGAGATTTGAAGACTCTATTGATGTACAGTCATCAGTTACAGTTGAATGAAAATTACCTTTAAGGGGAATTCAGAAGGCGAAAACATACATTACAGATTTTGTGACTTCTATTGTTATGTAAGCTGGCAGCTCAGCTCAGAAATGAAATGCATATCCTTTCAAATTCTTTAAACTTTTTTAGAACCCCCAGAAGATCAGAAAAAATCAGGCGCGGAGACCTTTTTTTTTTTTTTTTACAGGATATACTTCGCCATTCCTTTCCTGTTTTCTTCAGATTCGTGCATATCTTGAGGATGTCATAGCCCAACAGATTTCTTTGTTCATCAAGAGACATTTTGTTACTTCTAATGTGATCTACCTTACATAATGTTCACACAGAAACAAAATTATACATCAGAAATTATAATTGTAATTTTTACATAAAGCCAGAGATGAGTTTACAAAGAAAAGTCCTGTATGTTAAATCTTTATTCTCACAAAAAAACCAGACATGATAAGAACCCTGTTGGGTGACACCTTCTGGTCCCAGAGTGGCCAGTTGTAACTACAAGTCTCAGTTTTCTGAACAAAATGGAACTGAGAACAGTACTGAAGATGAGCTATGAGAGTTCAAGGACCAAAGAAAGAGGGGATATGCAAATTAAATGGGATATTAATTCTGAATCATTTGCTTATCAATTTGCTAAACACTTTTAGTCACTTGGCCCTATCACCTCAGCCTCTATCTTCAGTTGTCTGTAAAAGGGTAGATGGGAGCAAACAGGCTGATATTAAAACCAGACAAGAAAGAATATTCTTTGTTGCAGCACCTCTGCAACATCTCTGGTGTTATCTTTGAATGGGCAAGCATCACTCTTGAAAGACTTGCAAACTCCTGCTTGAGAGCAGGTAAAAGCCATAATTAAGGCAACCTTCACCCAGTTTCAGCAAGAACACAAATTGTGACCTGGCCTCATGCAGAAGTATCTGACTATAGTAACTCATGTTCTCATTACTATCTGATGGAACTACAGCAATGGCACCCATTGTTCCCTACAAGGCAAAGATTACTTGAAAAATACAGTTGTTCCAGAATGCAATATTCCTTGGGATGATGAGCACCAAACTTTGGAAGCATACTTTGGACATTAGGCTGCTTATCAAGCAGGTTTCCAGTTGAAATTCAAGTCCTGGTTTTGACCCTATAAAGTCTTTTATGATTTGACATCTGGGTCTCTGCAGAAGCATCAACAGAAGGCTGGAGGGGGGGTCAGGTCAAATCCACCCACCAACTCTAGCTGCAAATTCCACCACACCCATGGAGAAACTCCTCTTGGTTCTGCAATTTTAGGATTTGCAGAGCCAAAGTTAGGTGATACAACTTCATAATGGCAACATCAAGCTTTCAACCAAGATGAGGTTAACCGCATTAATGAAGGCTTTCTGGAGAATGCCCAAAACTAAGCTGGTTCAGACCATATTCCAACTACATTCATGAGCTCTTCCATATGTATTATTATCTTCACTTTTGTGTTGTTTGTTTTAATTTGGAGTTCTGGTTTTATAATTTAGCCATTTGAACCTGTGACCTACTATGTCTATTTCAATGTTCTCATATTGTATAAACGGCTGAGAGTCATCAGATAGGAAGAGGGTATAAATTTAATAAATGAATAAACGAAGAAATTATGGGGCTGTTGGGATCAAAAGAACACTCTACTAGCAAAACTGAAGAAAGCTGGTCAGAAGAGGCAATGAGAAGCAAAGAGAGGGAAATCCCTCTTTGGTATTTACATCCCACCTGAGCTCTCATTTTTCATATTCAGACCAGGTACAGATAGAATACATGATACCGTATTTTAATGTGTCTAAGATTTAATCGGATGTCATCTCAGAATCCAAAAGATTCAAGCCACTGGAATGTTTGCAATCAGATAAAGCTATCCTCATAAATAACTGAAGCCAAGTGATGCAAATTAATGTTACAAATTCTGAAGGGATTGGCCCTGTTCTCAGAACGTGATGATCTGGCACTAGGAATCTTCAGCTTCTTTATATTATTCTTAATCAGCCACTGAAAATGCTATCAGTTAAAAGAGGTTAAGCAGGCCTTGAAACCACACTTTCTCAAGAAAGTATGTCTATCAGTGCTCTGGATTTCTAAATGATACTAACATCACCTCAAAAAAACTGGGCAACCCTTCTTTCTAAGGCCTTCCTTCCTTCCTTCCTTCCTTCCTTCCTTCCTTCCTTCCTTCCTTCCTTCCTTCCTTCCTTCCTTCCTTCCCTGTCTTTTTTATTTCTGAATGTGTGAAAGGAAGTAAATAGGTATTTGCGCTCGTTTTGAAAGGAAGTAGTCCTTGTCTTCTGATGGTTCATTTAGTGACTGTTCAAAATTACAACAACTCTGGGAAAAAATGACTTATGACCATTTTTCACACTTACAACCATTGCAGAAACCTGATGGTCACATGATTAAAATTCAGATGCTTGGCAACTGATTCATATTTATGATGGTTGCAGTGTCCCAGGGTCATGTGATCACCTTTTATGGCCTTTGGATAAGCAAAGTCAATGAGGAAGCCAGGTTCACTTAACAAACACGTTACTAACTTAACAACTGCGATGATTCTCTTAACAACTGTGGCAAGAAAGGACATAAATGGGACAAAATTCACTTAACAACTGTGTCACTTAGCAACAGAAATTTTGGACTCAGTTGTGAACATAAGTCAAGGACTACCTATAGTCTTCATCAAGACTACATAGAAAAGAAGGGATCTGTGGTCCCTCAGGAAAAAGGGTTTTACCACCTTGTCCACAGTGGTCTTATGCAGTTCTCCAGCCTTTTCTACACTCCTGCAATCCTCTCCTAGAATATCATCACATTTATTTTTCCAACACTGTACACACCCTTCAAATTTCCCATTCATCTTCTCGAAATTCCCAAGGAAAAAAAAATGGGTTTAAAATCCCCTATGCATTTCAATGCCCCAATACTGCAGCACTTTTTAAATAACAGTAATAGTAAGAGTAACAATAACAATAACAATATAATAGCCCCATTCCAAAAAGCTAACTATTTCACAATCCTAACAATTGCTTTCTCTTCAGTAAGCAAGTTCACTGCATTTTGGCTACTTAACCTGAAAAATAAATACATACATACATATATTATACATACATACATACATACATACATACATACATACATACATACATACATACATACATACATACAAATATACATACACTTTTTGTCAATGATTGAGAGAAACTTTCTAAGAAAGATGAAATGACTACCTTGAGTCAGTTACATGAAATTTTCATTTTCATTTTATTTTACTTTTGATGGGAGAATGTGACTGAATTTGCACCAGCAGGAGGAGAGGAGGAGACTTTTGGTAACACAGAGACTGCACAATACTGAGCTGGAAGTGGGAGGATGGAAGGAGAGAGAGAGAGAGAGAGATTTTAATCTGGCAAAACAAATAGCACAGCACTGCCTACTTTGAAACACCACTCCCTCATCCCCATATAGCAGGGGGAGACTGCCCCATAGAACCTTTGAATTTGATCAGGTAGAAGGTTACCTACAATTTTAGCAGAATTTTCCACAGATAGGTACTGGTTTTGAATCTTATCCAGACTTTTTAGCCAACAAAAAAAAAAAAGCCTAGTGCAATCTTTTTGACTTTCTGGGAAGTTTCCTGATTCTTAAATTGATTGCTAACGACCAGGGTTGTCTGTCTGTATCGCTGTGTCGATAGAAAAGATAGTATTGCTGATGGAATACCTCAATACAATTGATATTTGTATTAAACGCTGGCTGTTACATTATTGTCTTTACAAACAACTCCATCTTTAGGACAGAAATGGACAAACGCATATTGGAAACAAGACGTTATGTTCAGCAAGTATTCATAGAGTCTTGACAGATATCATTCTTGGTATTTTCATAAATTATTTCAGCCTTGTTCAAGGATACCCATAAGTCATAAGCAAAGATCCTGTCTCACTAATCAACTAGAGTTTTTTGAGGGTGCTAATAAAAATGTAGAATACAAGGGAATCAGTAAATATCTTCTACTTAGATTTTCAAAACACCTTTGACAAAGTCCCACACCAAAGGCTTCACAATAATTTTTACAATCATGGAATAACAGAGCAAGTCCTCTTGTGGATAAGCAACTGGGTAAAGAAAGGAAAACAAAGAATAACTGTCCACAAATTCTCTACACAAGGTACTTGTGGATTCAGGATGACTGATATCACTGAAGCCAAAGCCTTGCAAGAGGTAGGTTTGATAGGACATCAGGAATAATGGCAGCTTAAAAAACATGCTGAGATAACTGGAAATTATTCGATACCAGCAAAATAACTTACAAAATTGCTTACATAATATGAGTGATATTGAAAACATTCAAAGGCTTACAATCTTTCCAGCTTGACAGCCCAATGGGGAGGGGAGAAGAGGGGATGGTTCCATTTGAGTGGTAGGTGCACATGATGCACACACACACACACCCACACACAACTCCATTTGCGTGAGTGACAGGTGCACGTGCCTGCTACTCACAAAAATGGAGCTTCACATGTGAGCATGAGCACCCATCTCTTCCCCAAACAGAACTGTGCACACGGGCTCAACCACCACTCATACAGCCTGGTTCTGAATGGGCTGCAGCCTACTAGTGGTTGGGGACCCCTGGCCCAGATGACTTGAAGCAATGCCTCCCAAAGATCATCATATTCCATATGGATCACATTTAGTACATCTGAGTTATCTCAGAAACCCCGTTCCGACTTTCCTGTCCTTGGAAATACAGGTATACCTCTACTTACAAGAGTTCTTTTAGTAGTAGTAGTAGTAGTAGTAGTAGTAGTAGTAGTAGTAGTAGCAGCAGCAGCAGCAGCAGCAACAACAACAACAACAACAACAATAATGTTGGGAGGGACCTTGGAGATCATCAAGTCCAACCCCTTGGCTGAATGCAGGAATCCAAATTATAACTTCCATGACAGATGGTCATCTGCCTCTTGGTAGAAAATATCCAATAGAAGTGAATCTATTGCCTGTCTGAGTAACTGATTATACTGTTTTACTACTTTTATTAATAGCATTTGTTTTTCAATCAGAATGTGCCTTTTTGTAACTTACATCCATTACTCTGTATCTCATACTGATGTGATATGATTTTGGAGAAATTAAAAATGCAATTGTGTCCTGACCCAGTTGCTTGAGAAGAGAAATCTACTCTTCTCAAGAATAAACATTACCAGTTTCTTCAACCTCACTTCATAGGACTTAGTCCTTCTCTGAACCTGTCTCTGTTTATTTGAATCTTTCTTAAAATGCTCTGCCAGATATGGACCAATACTCAAAGGGAGGTCTGCCCAACACAGAATAACAGAATAACACAGTTGGAAGGGACCTTGGAGGTCATCTAGTCCAACCCCCTGCTCAGGCAGGAAACCCTATACCATTTCAGACAAATGGTTGTCCAGTCTCTTCTTAAAAACTTCCAGTGTTGGAGCATTCACCACTTCTGGAGGCAGGTTGTTCCACTGGTTAATTGTTCTAACTGTCAGGAAGTTTCTCCTTAGTTCTAGGTTGCTTCTCTCCTTGATTAGTTTCCATCCGTTACAAAGTTACAACGGCCCTGAAAAAAGTGACTTAACAACCATTTTTCACACTTACAACCGTTGCAGCATTCCCATGGTCACGTGATTAAAACTCGAATGCTTGGCAACTGGTTCATATTTGTGATGGCTGCAGAGATCCCGTCTTGTGACGTTCTGACGAGCAAAGTCAATGGGGAACTCATATTTGCTG
The DNA here is from genome assembly GCA_034064705.1 of Bothrops alternatus. Classification (NCBI taxonomy): domain Eukaryota; kingdom Metazoa; phylum Chordata; class Lepidosauria; order Squamata; family Viperidae; genus Bothrops; species Bothrops alternatus. The sequence goes on along the minus strand of JARGCV010000049.1, from coordinate 23,469,071 downwards.
AGCAACGGTGTTACTGCAGTGATTCACTTAACAACCGTGGCAAGAAATGTTATAAAATGGAGCAAAACTCACTTAACAACTGTCTCACTTAGCAACAGAAATTTTGGGCTGAATTGTGGTCGTAAGCCAAGGACTACCCGGAGATATTCACGGAGACAGAGACTTTCCCATCATGGCACCTCAGCCTTTTAACTTTCTTTGCACTAAGTGTTGTTTAGCACTAAGGTTTCCCCCCCCTCCTTTTAATTTTGGGGCATTGCTCTCCATTGTTTTTCTTGGCTTCTAGCCTTCTGCTTTTAAGCAAGGTTTTATTTACTGTAACTATTTTTCATGTTGCTTTTGTACTTGCAATCTGCTCTAGTCATTTACTCTAAAAAGCCAAATACGAAAGATTTAAAGGAATGGATTAAAGTGTAACAAAACATCGAGAGCAGAGCTGGACACATTTTCCATAATAGCTGGGCAATTAAAAAATAAAATAAAATTAGCTTCCTTGTTGTTTACCCAACTGTATACTGCTGAATGTTTTTCTTTCAGTTCTGCTCTGTGAAAGGATCAAATGCCTACATTCTCCACACATTTCCTTACTGATTACTGTAAAAGACTGAGATCATTCCTCCCCCCCCTTTTTTTTCTCTCTTTTACACACACACACATGTTCTTTTGTTAAGTGCACTGTTTATATATCTGAACAATAGAAAGTTAATATAGTGAATTTGTTTAACAGGAAATATCCTTTTTTTTTTTTCATGAAGAAAGCTGAAATTTCTCCAGCTCCTCCAGCATTTCCGATGATTCTGCAGAAAAAGCCTATAATTTTGCACCCCAGTCCTGTACGCATCTCTTTAAAATGCAGATGGGAATGGGATAATCTCAGGAAGGTGGGCATAGCATCAAAATATTTTAGTGGATTCTCTACCTCCGGATATGAAACTTTTACCTCAGGATCTCTGGTTAGGGACTATAAAAGATTGCACTAGTAATGGGATGAAGTCAATTCAGAAGCGCAAACGAACAATATGCAATAGACTAGATACAGCAGATAGACCATATATAAGAGAAACACCAACCAAACAAAATGTATTCGGAGTATACTTGAAGAGAGAAGGGAGGAGGGAAGAACGTTTACTAAAACAGATGTTTACAAAGATTAATACCTAATGTTGTATGCTATGTTCTAGGATGATTGTTTAGCAATAGGATCTTATGTTTAATGTTGATCACATTAATATTGAACCAGATAAGAGAAACACCAATCAAACAAAGTGTAACAGGAGTATAGTTGAGGCTAGACGCAAGGAGTGGAAAAAGGCTTATTAATTCAGACGTTTTCAAAGACTAATACTTAGTATTGTATATCAGGTGCCATGATGATTGCTGCATAATATGTTTTTATGTTCAATGTTGATTGTTTTAATAAAAGAATTTTTTATAAAAAAAAAAGATGGATTGCCTTAGCGGCACCTCAGAACCACATTCAAGGAGGGGGAAGAGGTTGGGAGTGAGGAGTTAGGGAAGTAGGGAGTTGTAAGAGGAGTGAGGAGAGTGAGGGAGGTAGAGATGGTGGGGGGATAGAAGATGAAAGGGAGGAAGTTAGAGGGGGATGTGGCTGGTGGGGTGATGCTGAGCGATGCCTTACGATATAATTATGTTTATTATTTACAATTACATTGTATTTATAATCATAAAATTAATAATAATAATAAAAAAATTTACCAAAAAAAATATTTTAGTGGATTTAATTTTAATTGTCTTGATTTTTACGGTCATTTTCTGAGAGTTTGTTGTCTTTGTATTAAACAAATTTATACAGCTGCCCACTCACACACAGTGGCCCTTGACCATTTATGAATTAATTACAGGTAGTCCTCGACTTACGACAGTTCATTTAGTGAACATTCAAAGTTACAACAGCACTGAAAAAAGTGACTCATGGCCATTTTTTTATACTTATGGCCATTGCAGCATCCCCATGTGATCAAAATTGGGATGCTCGGCAACGGACTCACACTTATGACGGTTGCAGTGTCCCCGGGATCACGTGATCATCTTTTGGGACCTTCTGACAAGCAGCATCAATGGGAAAGCCAGATTCACTTAACAACAGCATTATCAACTGAACATCTGCATTGGTTCACTTAACAGCTGTGGCAACAAAGGTGGTGAAATGGGGCAAAACTCACTTCATGTCTCACTTAACAGCAGAAATTTCAGGCTCAACTTGTGGTCATAAGTTGAGGACTACCTTTATTTCATTAGTTAATTGACACTGTGCTTATTCCCAAGTAAGGTTTTTAGCATGAGGGCAATCTGTGATGGAATGTAATAATAATAAATAATAATAATAAAGTTGGAAGGGACCTTGGGGGTCATCTAGTCCAACCCCCTGCTCAGGCAGGAAACCCTATACCATTTCAGACAAATGGCTGTCTGGTCTCTTCTTAAAAACTTCCAGTATTGGAGCATTCACCGCTTCTGGAGGCAGATTATTCCACTGATTAATTATTCTAACTGTCAGGAAGTTTCTCCTTAGTTCTAGGTGGCTTCTCTCCTTGATTAGTTTCCATCCATTGCTTCTTGTCCTGCCTTCAGGTGCTTTGGAGTATAGCTTGACTCCCTCTTCTTTGTGGCAAACCCTGAGATATTGGAACACTGCTATCATGTCCCCCCTCATCCTTCTCTTCATTAAACTAGACATACCCAATTCCAGCAACCATTCCTTATATGTTTTAGCCTCCAGTCCCCTAATCATCTTTGTTACTCTTCTCTGTACTCTTTCTAGAGACTCAACATCTTTTTTACATCGTGGTGACCAAAACTGGATGCAGTATTCCAAGTGTGGCCTTACCAAGGCATTGTAAAGTGTTATGTAGTGAAGAGGTGGATCCCCAGGAGGGAGGGGATGCTTCCAGAGAAGTAAGAGGCAACTCAGCCCAGATATTATGTGTTAGAGAAAGAGGGTGAAGAGAAATCCTGTCCAATAGTTCACAGAATATATGGTAGAGGCGTATAGTAAAATCTTCAGTCTGGCAAGATTTTACCTATGGATGTAGCACAATAAAGAACTCAGGTTGAAGGAAATGCCACATCTCATTCTTGATTTTGGGCCTGACAGCCCAGAAAAACAATTATTACTTTACTGATATAGCCACAATGGTGTAAGCTAAGTCATTTTAAAACTGTACAATATCACATTTGTGTGTTTTTTTTAATCTTGGTCAACTTTTTTTCTATTTTTTTCTGAACTTAGAAGTAATTATAAAGCATGAAATGATGAGTACTGGGGAAGTGATGAAATATTACTCCAATATAGGTTTCAAAATCAGTTCAAAACCTAAAATTTTAGCTGTGTTCCTGATATCCATGAAGATTAAGAACTGTATATGTCCATAAATGGGGTACTGTATGCAAATATTAATTAAAACTGAAGCAGAGGCTATAAACACAATCTTTAGCCTGAAATTTGTTCCTGTATTCATTTATTTGTGGAAGGAATTAGACCTTCCTTTCTGACCCAAGACATAATTGATAATATCAGAACAAACAAAATAGAAATAGCAATAGCAATTAGACTTATATACCACTTCATAGTGCTTTACAGTCCTCTCTAAGCGGTTTACAGATTCGGTCTATTGCCCCCAACAATCTGGGTCCTCATTTTACTGACTTCGGAAGGATGGAAGACTGAGTTAACCTTGAGCTGGTCAGGATCAAACTCCTGGCAGTGAGCAGAGTTAGCCTGCAATTCTGCATTCTAACCTAGGGGATCTAGGGGAACAAGGGAAGGATGGAAGGAGCTGAGGATTTGGCTAGCTCATCAATCAAAAGCATACTGTAATAGGATTTATTTGCATTAAATCTAGTATGATTTTCAAAAGAGTTGTTTTAGTTTATAAACTGTAGTTTGTGGATTAGCAGTAATTTGCGAACCAGAGCATTCTGTTTTCTTTAGGAAATCATGGGTAAAACTAGCCACAATATGGTTTGACCTAAGAGCCATGGTGCAATTTTTTTTTGAGTCATGTATTGGCATTCTTACTTGTTTCTCCCCGGGATCCAAAGATGTGACTTCAGAGTTCCAATTTTACTGAGAAACATTAGGAAGGAATCAGCCAGCTAAAAATATCATTGACAAAAAATCTGAACAGAATATGATGCTGCTGTCATGCATGGCTGGGTTGGATCCAGTGGGTGGGATTTAGCCAGTTTGCACCACTTCAGCAGAACCGGTAGCTAATTTTTTGTTGCCAAGACCCAGAATGGACTTCCAGAAGGGGCATCCATCCAGAGAATCGGTTGTTCACACCTTTGAATCCCACCACTGGTTGGATCCCAGGCACTGTCCTGCTTCAGAAATAAATAAACAAACTTCTCCACAAATCTATTTTGTCTCCCTAAGATCGTTAAACCTTCTGGAAATGAGCCCCTTCTTTCAAATATTGGCAGATTTATTGTTGTGGACTGCCTGCTTTAAGGAAACTATCTCAATTGATAAATCCTAGCTGCACCATTTGTTTTCAAGGTCCCTGCAACATTATCAATATTTGGCACTGTTTTACATCCCTTGATCCTATATAGAATAGAAAGAGTGCTGTAATACTATATTAGCTACTTCTAAGAAGATTCCCCAGTCACCCCAATAAGCTTAGAACTGCATTTAAATTAAAATACTAGGTTTTGCTTTATTTTTGCTTGTCTTGGACATTTTTGTTCCATACTGAACACTTATGAGAAAAAGAAAGGCTGACATGCACATCATATTTCCTATGATTATTCTGAAGTTAGTTAGACTCAATTTATTGCCTAAAATGAAAGTAAATCAATGCCTCGAAATTTGTTGAACTTATTTCAGCAAGTTCTCGACTTACAACAATGGTCACTTCATTTAGTGATCATTTAAAGTTACAACGGCATTGAAAAATGTGACTTATGGCCATTTTTCAGTTATGACCTTTGCAGCATCCCCATGATCACGTGATCAAAATTCAGATGCTTAGCAACGGATTCGTATTTATGACCGCCGCTGGGTTCCAAGGTCATGTGATCCCCTTCTGCGACCTTCTCACAAGCCAAGTCAATGGGGAAGCCAGATTCACTGAACAACTGGGTTACAGTGATTCACTTAAAAACTGTAGCAAGAAAGGTCATAAAATGAGGCAAAACTCACTTAACAACAGAAATTTTGGGCTCAGTTGTGGCCATAAGTCGAAGACTACTTGTAGTCTCCACTACATGAGACTCTAGGATAAATTGCACCGCATATAAAAGCCGGCAGTTGCTGCCAAACATCTATCATGGCGTCATAACACAAGCTTTTATGTTGTGATGTCACAAAAGGCACATTTTGCCACTTGTCTTATACCAAATGGATGGTTCTTTTCTGAAGGTGTTTAAAAAGCTTTCAAAAGGTTTTATAATTTTGTTCCGTTTCAAAGAGCCTTTAGTAAATGATGGGTTTGGTGATATTTACATTGTTTGTTTTGAGAGCTACACAAGATGATGGCTTTCAGGAAGAAATAGGGTATTTTATTTTATTTATTTTATTGGACAGCTTTTAATGTTCATGAAATTTGATGATGATACCTTATTGTATTATAATAGTTTTGTTTGCTGATGTATATGACTTGCCATCCAACTAGGGCTGGTCTGAGTGAAGCAGTCTAGAAGTTAAAATAAGTAAATAAGAGAGTGAATACAACTTCTACTCATGCTTATGAACATCACACCACCCCAAAACTGGACACAGTATCCCAACCAGTCTGTTCACTTTACACACCTTTAAAAAACAACACATAAGAGCTATTCTGAGTTAAGTGTGGTCTTTCCATTTCTCATACAGTCCTTTCATCTCGCCGGTGTAATAGGGTTTCTGGGATGATTTCCAAAATGTCCTAAAAAAGTAAGTTTAGGACATACTGCGTCCCAAAGTAATGGAAGCTCATCCTTGCATTATGCTTTCCAAGGAACGTTTGGCTGTTTTGTAGATTTTCACCACAAAGAAAAAAAAGAGAAACATTTGTTTCCCCAAAATTGGTATCTGCAGGAAAGCACAACCAGAAAAGATAAACAGGAACAGCCCGCACACCTGACATCAGTGAGGAATCCTGGCTCCAAGCACTACACAATTAGCTGACATTTTTTATGGGATGACAGCTGCATGACTCACTTATATATGGAAGGGTGGGCCGTTTTTGTTTTTGTATTAGGGGGTATTTTGCCTGCCTTAGCACTAAGAGGACTATGTAAATAGGAAGTGATGTGGGAAATCAATTCAGAGCGAACATAGTCTTTTTATTATTATTTTTTTCCTCAAGGATCAAACAGGAAAAGATAGGAAACCAAGAAAGATACTTGACAGATATTTAGCTCAGTGAGAGAAAAAGGAAGTCAGCATGTTGAAGCGCCCGGGTGGTTATTTTTGAGTTGTTGAACGGAAATGGGATGCTGGGTATAGAAAGGATATAGACAGCATCACCACCAGATGGACTTGTAACTGGCTGACAAACCATACTCAACGAGTGTCCTTAACCGTACTACATCTATATGGAGGGAAGTAAGCAGTGGGGTACCACAAGGTTCTGTCTTAGACCCAGTACTCTTCAATATCTTTATAAATGATTTAGATGAGGGAATAGAAGGGGATCTCATCAAATTTGCAGATGACACTGGCAGGAATAGCCAATATCCCAGAAGATATCTTGACAGACTTGAACAATTGGCCCTAAATAAAATTTAACGTGGAGAAAAGCAAGGTTTTACCCCTGGGCAGGAAAAACCAAAGGTACAAGTACAGATTAGGCGAAACCTGGCTCAAAAACAGTAACTGTGGGAGGGGCCTTGGAGTCCTAGTGGATGATCACTTAAACAAGAGCCAGCAGCGTGCGGCAGCAGCCAAAACAGCCAATACAATCCTTGGTTGTATAAACAGAGGCATAGAATCAAAATCATGTGATATATTAGTACTGCTTTATAAAGCCATAGTATGACCACACCTGGAATACTGCATGCAGTTTTGGTCACCACATTACAAAAAAAGATGTTGAGGCTTTGGAAAAAAATGTAAAGAAGACCAATTAAGATGATTAAAGCCCTGGAGACTAAAACATACAAAGAGTGGCTGGAGGATTTGGCTTCTCTAGTCTAGAGAAAAGAAGGACTAGGGGTGACATAATAGCAGTATTCCAGTATTTAAGAGGAGAGGTCAGTTTATTTTCCAAAGCACCAGAGGGCAGGACAAGAAACAATGTATGTAAACTAATCAAGGAGAGAATCAACCTGGAATTAAGGAGAAACTTCCTAACAGTGAGGACAATTAACCAGTGGAACAGCTTGTCTTCAGATGCTTTGGGTGCTTTATCACTGGAGGTTTTTGAGAGGAGACTGGGCAGTCATTTGTCTAAAATGGTATAAGATCTTCTGCTTGGGCAGGGGGCTGGACTAGAAGACCTCCAAGGTCCCTTCCAGCTCTATTCTGATTCTGATATGGATTGGATGCCTGGGATGGCATAGCAATGCAAAGGAACAGCAGGGAATGGAAAAAGTAAAGAACATCTGTGGGTCTGAACAGGCAGGGAGGAACTTGTAGGTCAAGAGGTAGAAAAAGAAGAAATACAATGTTCCTTGAAGCACTGCCCTCAAGTATTTATTGATAAATGATATCCAGTCTGACCCATTTTGCTACAAAATGTCACCATGTCTAGAATTTTCCATTTTACCTCCTCTGGGCTTTCCATAGCTTTCCATTTTCCACCATTCCCAAATAACTCTCAGTAAGCATAGCAAATGAAGACTATTTTTTCTGTTCCTCTAAAGTAGGGATGTCCAAGCTTGACAACTTTTAAGACTTGTGGATTCAACTTCCCCACTGGCTGGGGAATTCTGGGAGTTGAAGTCCAGGAGGGGGTGCTTTCTAAAGAATTGTTATATTTCTTTAAAACATGAGCTTCTGTGCAGGCCTGCCTAATAGTCCCTTTTACATGTGAGGATGATGTTTGATTGATTAGATAAAGTACAGATAGCACTTGGTTTACAAGCATTTGTTTAGCAACCATTCAAAGTGACAACGGCACTGAAAAAGGTGACTTATAACCAGTTCCAGCGCCTTAGCAACTGTTGCAGCTGCCTCATGGTCATGTGATCAGACTTCAGGCACTTGGCAGCCAGCATGTATTTACAACAGTTGCAACATCCCAGGGTCATGTGATCACCATTTGCGACCTTCCCAGTTGGCTTCTGACAATCAAAGTTAATGAGGGAAGATGAATTCACTTAACAAGCATGGCAAAAGAGGTTATAAAATCAGACCCGCCTGAGTTAGCGACCATCTTGATCAGCAACAGAAATTCTGTCCAATTGGGGTCTTTATGAGGACTAGCTGCGTGCAGTCTCAATCTGGCCATTGAAAATAGAAAGAGTTTAGATCTAATACCAGGATTCCGGTATACACATACTGCAGTCCATGCTAGGAACATGCTGGCTACAACCTTCATTATTCATTGCATGTGATTTGATTTCCCTAAGAGAATAACTACGGTAATTATCTAATTGAAAATACCAACTTCTTCCGTATTCATTTATCCTCTAACCAATGCAAAGAAGGTTACCTTCCTCTAATTCCCATCCCTGTGGGCTTGTCACTGAATAGATGTCTTAAGAAATTTTATGTTTTTATGTGTAGGTAGTCCTTGACTTACAACCACAATTAAGCCCCAAATTTCTGTTAAGTGTTAAGTGAGGCATTTGTTAAGTGAATTTTGCCCCATTTTATGACCTTTCTTGCCATAGTTGTTAAGTGAATCACTGCAGTTGATAAGTGAGACACCCAGTTGTTAAGTGAATCTGGCTTCCCCACTGACATGGCTTGTGAGAAGGCCGCAAAAGGGGATCACACCACATTGGGACACAGCCACAGTTATAAATAGGAACCCGTTGCCAAGCATCTGAATTTTGATCACATGATCATGGGAATGCTGCAAAGGGCATCGCTGTGAAAAACGGTCATAAGTCACATTTTTCAGTGCTGTTGTAACTGTGAACGGTCACTAAACAAACTGTTGTAAGTTGAGGACTACTTACATATGGGGTTCCCTGATGTTATTTCATTATTATAATATTGTTAATCACCTAGATTCTACAGGAATGGGCAGCATACACATACATAAAACCCAAAATGTTTCTTCTGTCCAAGAAAGTTCTCACTTTTCCTGTTAATCACTCTCTGCTCTGGTTTGTAGCTTCTTCTGGAAAGTTACTAACTACGACGGACAGATCTCTTGGCCGTATAAAGGCTTCAGGTAATCGCAACAGAAAAATGGAATAACCTGCTGCAAGTTTCAGTCCTTCCCGAGTCACTGTTCATCTCTGATTCCTTCAGTAAGCACTTCCTGTGAACATGACTCTGTGATGTCATGTCCATTACATGATCCTTGGTTGACAGGAAATACTCTAAGGAAGGACAAAGGTAGCATCCCAAAAATGGTAGTTCTCAAAGTTTGAAAACAGAAGTGGCAATGTTGTTCAAGGGATATCCTTCCCCAAATATATTTAGAATACTGCATTTGATGTAGTTCCAGTTTAATGTTTAAAAACATGACAGAGCAAGGTATCATTTAAAACATTTTCCCCAAGGAAACTAGTCACTCTAAATTAGATTGGCAGCCCATCAGTCTAATAAACGAACAAACAAAGTAGAATTTTGAGAATATTGTAGGTTGTGCCAGATGCATTTTTCTACTTTGTTCTTCAACATAAACAATTCTTTGAACTGAGGAGACCTTGGTGCGCCCTGAGCTTGCTTGTTTTCTTGCAGACGCTTCATTACCCAAACTAGGTAACATCATCAGTGCTAAGTGATGATGCTAGCGACAGTTCTTTGAACACTCACTAGTTTAGAATTCTTGCAAGAGCTACTATCTGAAAGCTATAAGAACTTCTTGTGAATGCTCCTGATTTGGACGCACCAGTTTCCTTGTCATTCAATGAAAGAAGAGGAAAGTGTTGAGGCTAATGAGTGTAAATTAAAAGAAGGATTCAGCTTAAGGCACACAGGTCAAAGCAAAAGCAGTGATTCCACTATGGCAAAAATGTGAATAGCTCAATCCATCTTCAGGCTGCCAAAAAAAAAAGAGACAGTGACTCACTGAGGGTTAAGTCTCTGTTTGAAAAACAGTTTCTCCAGAGGCTTACCAGGAATCAGCTGGGTCCTCCTCACCACCATTTTCCTCTCCTGTAATTCTAAATATTCTCTAACTAAAATAACACTGCTTTGATAAGATTTCAACAATCGGACAATACTATATGTGTATAGGAAAAACCTTTTTTCCCCAAAGGCATAAGCCTAAAATTATTCTTAGGAATGGGCAAGGGACAATTCAGTGCATAAACAATTCAGGCACTTGTTGAATGAAAAGAAAGGGCCAAGGTTTCCGAGTCAAATTTTTCCACCTGGAATCCCTATAGTTAGAAAATAAAAACATACCTGGCACCAGCACAGAGAAATCAAAGCCGCAATGCTGTAAACTTTTTCTATGTTTTGGATTCAAGTTCAGGACAGCATATTTAGATATCTATTTTTGTAGGTGTCCAAGGAAAAAGAAATCAGAAAAACAAATTGAAGATACAAATGCAAAGGTTTGGTTCAAACTCCTCGTGTTACTGTTAATATATAAAAAGGAGTCTTCATGCTTTTAGTCATAGTTATAATGCTTAGTTCTGTAAGCAGAAATTGTTACATCGCATTATTTTAGCCTATTCTGATTGTGTGCTCTGAACATTTATAGAGAGAGAGGGTGTGGTATAATACTGCAAATAGCATTCATATCATTCTGATTTTCAAAAATGTTTTTGGGCCCTACAAAGACCTCAGTGGAATTCCAGAGGTTTGGTAGCCATGTCCTAATGTTCTTAAGAAAGTCTGCTTGCTAAACATGGTGCACACCCAAGTGTCTGGTAGGAATTAATAGACTTCTTTACTTACCACTTTTACTAGAAAGTGAGGAAAGAGTCCAACTCATTTTTGGAATCACAGTTGTAGATGAAATTTCAGAATTTGTACACAGCGGTTAAGACTCCATTTTATGCAACCAGGCTGAGTTGTTGATGATGAAGAATGAGGAATGTTTTCTTTGAAAATTATTTTTTATGCTGAGCAGCCAAGATGAGATGAGCAAGCAACTGAAGGAGGAAGAGAAACAGGGAGGAGACTTCATCAACCATTATACTGCAATAGAAGGGCAGTTTGGGGTTGTTGAGTTTTTGTGCCAAGGTTCACTTTTGAAGTAAGCGTTCAGCTTGTTTTAAATGCTGGTGCTTATTATTACCGCTATTTTTAGCTACTTTTAAAAATCTCTCTGATGTTATAATTGGTTGTGGAAATATTTTTACTCTGAAAGATACCTAGGGAGTCCAGTTTTCAGGAGGTACCTCTTCAGCCTGTACTGCAAGAGCAGGGCAGAGAACATGGAGGGGAAAAAATTCATACAGACATGGAACTCATTGATCCAGATAAAGATTGTATTGACAGGGGACGAGGTACAGTATTCCAAAACATACCCCCCCCTCAAAAAAAACAACCCATTATAAAGAAAGATTGATTTGAAGAAAAAAAGTGGGGCAGGATATTTTGTTTTTATTTTCAGGAGCTGCAAAATCATTGGAAAGAAAGACCTGGGGCTGTGGGGGGGGGTGGCAAGGCAAACTAAAGGAAATCCACCCTGAGGAAAACCTTATCCTGACCCCAAAATTTCATATCTCTTTTTCTTCCCTTGTTGCATTCTTGAAGGTGAAATCAAGCCAAATGTCCACCTCTTGCCCCTTCCTCCACACCCTCCCCATTTCTTATAAAACAATTTCCAATGAGTGTACAGGTAAGCATAAACAGCCAGTATGCAATTGTTGAACAGATAACCATAATAAATGTCCCTGCAAATTTATAGCTGCCCATTGTGTTGCACTGAATGGCTCGTAGGTTAACCAAGTTGTCTCTGATAGCTTTCTTCATCAGACTGTAATGCCCCATGAGCAAAGGGGTGAAGCTTATCAGACTGATATGTGACACATGCTGTGTCAAGTGCTCCAAGAGCTGTTATTTTTCTAATGTTCCTGGTTCTCCATCAGGCAAGTTTAATCAACATAAATTGAGTTCTTCTTCAGCAGCAAACGGTGCTTTTTATGTTAGGTAAACAGTGTGCTCACATGCATGACCACACTTGTAGACAAAGGGTATCCACAGGACTTTTAGTTTAGCATGGTTTAACATGAGTTACAGTAAGATGTTCCTGTATCAGCACATTTTGATCTAGTTAGTAAAAAAGGGGGGGCTCCAGCAAAGGAAAATTGTGCTTTGGCTCTCCTTCCTTCTACTACAGGGAGATGATTACATGACTGAATCTTTTCCTGAGAAAATGTAGATGTAAGAGAAGAACAGAAGAACAGAGATGGAAGGGAAATGGGAGGTCTTCTAGCCCAACCTCCTGCTCAGGCAGGAGACCCTATACCATTTCAAACAAATGGTTGTCCAATCTCTTCTTAAAATCTTCCAGTATTAGAGCACTCACAACTTCTGGAGTTAAGTCAATCCACTGATCGATTGTTCTAACTGTCAGGAAATTTCTCCTTAGTTCTAGGTTGCTTCTCTCTTTGAGTAGTTTCCATCCATTGCTTCTTGTCTTGCCTTCAGGTGCTTTTGAGAATAGCTTAACTCCCTCTTCTTTTTGGCAACCCCTGAGATATTGGACACACTGCTATCATGTCATCCCTAGTCCTTCTCTTCATTAAACTAGATATGCCCAACTCCATTGACCATTCTTTATATGTTTTAGCCTCCAGTCCCTTAATCATCTTTGTTGCTCCTCTTTGTACTCTTTCTAGAGTCTCAACATCTTGTTTACATATATACATGCATATACATACACACTTCTATAAAACATGACATGTTAAATAACTAACTGAGAATACTTCTCTGTTAACTTCCACTTGCTGTATTTCCTTTCTTTTTAATAAAAACATTTAATTATATCACCCTTCCCCTTGCCATCCAAAAGATAGCCTTAAGAAAAATCTGTGTTCTGCTGCTTCTTTTGACTTTAACAAAGGGATGGGCATAAGACCATAATAAAGCTCCACTGAAATAAATCCAAGGTGGATTTCCCCCATCTACTTCTTTCATCTGGAGCTTTGTGTTCTCTTACACATCATTCATAATCTCTAGTCTTTGGACTCTAATCATAAAACAAGCAGATTAGAACAATAAATATCAAATTAAGAACTTTAAAGGGATAGCATTAGCAATATATAATCTTGGTCTTTAACATTTACAATTCCACTGAATTCCCTAAAGTGTGCTCTATTTTCAAGAGCCATGGTGGCCCAGTAGTTAGAATGCATTACTGCAGGCTAACTCACTGCTCACTCCAGGAGTTTGATTCTGAGCGGCTCAAGGTTGACTCAGCTTTCCATCCTTCTGAGCTCGATAAAATGGGGACCCAGATTGTTGGGGGAAACATGCTGACTCTGTAAACTGCTTAGACAGGGCTGTAAAGCACTGTGAAGTGGTATCTAAGTCTAAATGCTATTGCGTGTTACTGCTGATGTGGACCTTCGAAGCTACTTTGGATTGAATGTAGAAGTAGTAAGTAACATTAATATTTCATGCTACTAATCCTGTTGTATTCTTAGAATGTATAAGATATATTTTTTTAAAAAAATCAGATCTGCAACAAGATCCCAATAGGGAAAATCTGGCTCAAGGAGGTCAGCCAACCACTTTGTCCTCTTTCAGCAAGGTCATTCATTCCCCCTCTCCCAATCCAAAATTCACAATTTTTCTTTTCCCAAGTTGCAGTTAATATTCGTTGGCTGCTGCATAACCATGGTCTTCATTGGGCATTATTGTTATTGTTACTGATTCCTTGAAAAAGAAAGAGAATGTAGCGCCACAAATATCAAGATCTCTCAGCCTTACCATTCTCTCCTTGCTTCTCCGGTTTTGCTATTTCAAGTTTGCTATTAGAATTACATTAAAGAAATTCTATAACAATTCATACAATTACTTGCTGAGGAGGTAAAGAATATATATTTTGGACAAAAAACAACAACAGTGGTATAATGGAGGAAAGGAAAGAATAAAGAACGCATGTTTTCCAATCCTACTGTGACAGTGTAACATCTAAAGTTATTTTAAATCACAACTAAATGGTGTTGATTGTGCCCATGTTTTTTGATTTGCTACTGATTTGTTGCCTTGACCCAAAGGAAGCATTTTACATTAAAACGTGCATAATATATAACAATGGTGGTGAACCTATGGCACACGTGCCAGAGGCGGCACTCATGTGGGCACGTGTGCTGTTGCCCCAGCCCTGCCTCCCCCTGTGCCCCCTCCTCACCAGCAGACCCCACAGGAGAGTCACCTGGGTGCTGCCACACAGAGCAGCACAGCCAAGGACATGGCAGCCGGGCAACAGGGACAAGACTCCGCCATTGTGCTCTGTCATGCGCAGATGATGCTGCGGGGCACGGGCAGAGGGCAGAGCTGCCATGACACTGCTGGGCCACCTGGATGATCTACGGCAGGCCATGGAGGTGGTGGGTGGCCCTGCAGGTGGGTGGGTCAGGGGCAGGTTTTGGGCACTCGGTCTCTAAAAGGTTTGCCATCACTGGTATATAAGGTAAGCATTTCTCCACCCTATGGCTACAATGGGACTTTAAATTACACAGTACTTAAACATAGTCAAGGTGTGTGGGTAAGAAAAAATTGCTCTGATCTATGTAAGTAGCAACACCTGTAAATGTACCAGGATATTAAAAATGGAAGTGGCTAGATTTCCAGCTGCATAAACAAGTGTAATCTGATCTGATTGGCGTGAGGGACTTTTTTTTTCTGTTTCCCACAATCTTCAATTAGAACTTTGGAATAATTCTGCACGGTCTCTCATTCCAAACCATATGGTTATTTTCCGTGGTCACAATAGCATACTGTAACTGATTCTTTGCCAAGCACTACCTGTTGGAGAGTCAAAACTTCTGTACATACCATCTCTGTGTTCCAGTGAATATATAATTTTACCAATCAGTTGAATCAGAAAAGGAAAAAAAATACAGTCTATTTATTATTTATTTATTTAATATTCCGCCTTCATTATTTTTACAAATAACTCAAAGCGACAATCGTGTCCGACACACTTCCTTCTCCTGTTTTCCCTTCATCAACAACCCTGTGAGGTGTGGTTGGACTGAGAGAGAATGATTGGCCCAAAGTCATCCAGCTGGCTTTCATAGCTAAGGCAGGACTTGTACTGATGGTTTCTTGCTTTCCAGCCTGGTGCCTTAACCACTATGCCAAACATGTTCTTCTCCCTATATTACCTGCACTACAGGATTAAGCCCTCGCTCAGTTTTCTGCAAATCACCCTAACAATGGTCCAGCTGTGGAAGAAAAGTTGCTTTTAACAAGATTTAACTCATTATTTGTCAATTTTTTGTGTACTGTTCCAAGTGGCAAACTGATTCTTCTCCCTTTTGCAATATCTTTAATTGTTTTCTTTCCAGATTTTCTGTTATATTTTCAGGCATTACTTGATTGCATTTTTTTGCTGCTTATTGTTTAATGTTGCTAATCAGTGTCACCACGCTTCATACCTTATGTGTTAAATTACAATTCCCATATTCTGGGGGTTTAAAAGAATAGTAACCCACTGTTATTAGAAGGCAGATATTTGGATGCTGGTCTAAAACAACAAACAACATAAATAATCTTGTTGATGACCAGGGCTGTTAAACTAACACTCCTGGAAGACATTGGATGACTTAGGCTCTTTCTAATATTGATCACTTTGAACTTTTAAAGAAAGTCAGAGAACAAATAAGCAAACTAGTTAATATCTAACCAAAGAGATAACCAGCAATACCAATATGGCATCATTCCCAAAGCAGGGACTATCCCAAAGGAAAGCTATTATCCAAATCTGCAGCATGAAAGAAAAGTTTAAACTTCATATGGTTAAACTACATGGAAGAATGGGTTAAACATAATATTTTTTCACTTCCCCAAAGGACCCTCCCCCCTCATCCCCACAGACTCACAACCAATTATCCATTGGTTCCAATGATGATTTCAATTCCAAATGCAGTTAGAGAATGAAAAAAGCACATAATCACCCTTCAGATAATGTTGAATTTATAAATAAACTTCAGCTCCCAACATCCCTTGCCATCAGCCAAGATGACAGGAACTACTGTCAGCTACTTTGTATGGTTTTTCTGCATTCCAATTTTGGAATAGGCCTCAGCTCTGTTTCTCAGTTATTAATTCAAACACATACATGCATGTACAGTACTAAGCAACCCTACAATGAATACAATGACAAAAATTACATAGGTGTATTAGAGCTACCTATTTGGGCTTCAAAAATCTGGGCAACCACCAGGTGGCAAGAAAAACATACAGAAAACATACTGTTACTATCTAGTGCAGGGATAGGGAGCCGTGGGCCCTTTTATGACTTGTGGACTTCAATTCCCAGAATGCCTCAGTCAGTTCCCAGGAATTCTGGAAGTTGAAGTCCACAAGTCATAAAAGGGCCATGGTTCCCCACCCCTGATCTAGTAGATATCTGAATTATTTCAACCCAGGTAGGGAAGAGATGGCACATTTTTATCCTTCATACCTGGCACAAGATTGGATACCTTAAGTATCTTAGCTTTGCTTTAAAAAAATTAGACTCTACTCCTCATGGCTGGAGAGAGATTTAAATCTATGTGCGGAAACAAGTTACTTATTGCAGCCCCACAACAGGGCTCAGCAGGGAAATTCACTGCTGCTGGCAGAACTAAAGAGGTGTTGTTTATGTATGTTTGTGTAAAAGGAGCTGGAAAGATATGAGAATGAATTATAGCTCTTCACTTCAGGGTAGAGATTGTAGCTGTCTGCAGAGCATAACATTAGACAAGATTTTAAAGACAAAACATGACCCTATGGTTAAGAAAAACAAACAAACCACTATCTATACGGATGTAAGATGTCCTATACATCCTTAAACCATATGAGTGATTTGAAGTGTTGTCTGATCATTACTATCTAGTCCATCCATTAGCAGCATCTCATCCAATCTGAAAGTCAGACAATCTTTTGAGAAGAAAAATCAAGAAGGTCACCCATTTGTTTTGAATAACCTGCACAATCCATGTTATGCTTGGAAATTCCTTCTCCTATTAAAGGCCCTTAAATGTCCTTAGAAATACTAAAAAAATAAATTATTTTATTCTTGAGTTTGTTTATTAAAATAGTCATAAAGAAATACTTCAGTGAATGGGATTTTTCCCCCATCTTTCCCACCTTCTCCTACTATGCATTTTGATCTTCTGGGCTCCTAACAGTACTTCTGATTTATTTTAACCATTCCTTGGGTGATTATGATTGTGTGATTATATTGTTAATTATATGCCAGCCTATAGGTATTTTATTGTTTACTATGAATGCTATTGTTACCAGCTTCAAGAATATGAAAAGTAGTCAACAGCCAAGAACAGGTAACGTAAATACATTATATAAATACATTGTCCTGCTAGAAACAAAATGTTGGACTAATCAATATTTATTAGATCATTACTATTTTCTGTTGTGCCTAACTCAAAACACAAACAATGATAGAAAATTGGTAAACAGGTGATAAAAGACAGAAATAAAAGAAAGGAAAGAGATTAGATTAACAATGAAAACCCATGGATTTATGTTGCAGATTTATACCTTTTATAAATATGTTAATCAATAGTTATATGGAATGTATTAATATGCTGATCCATATTATATAGATATATTAACATGCTGATCTGTACTAGCATAAGATAAGATGAGCAGATGGTAAATAATGAGATTTATTGACAGATTTATACAATTTTTGCAATTAGTTCCACCACCTCAATGCAAAATAGACTCAAGGATTACCAACTGACCATTATTAATAATGCAGAAAATAATTATTCATTATACAAATACATTATTTTTTTAAAAAAATTGTATGGAACAGGAAGAAAATAGAATAGATAGCTTAAAAGAAGTCACCATTCTTAAGGAGACTGAGGATTAAAGTTCCCCATGAATTTGGATTTATACTAATTGGGGTTAAAACTCATAGCTCCTTCCAATTCTGTGACTGTAAGAAATTACGTGTCTCCATCCTCAGGGGAATGAGCAGCGTGATGTTGAGAATTTTGTAATTCCTAGCTTCCCATAGCAACAAAAAAAAATTTTTTTCCTGAGTAAAAACATTAGCATATACATTAAATCTGAGGTTCTGAAAGTTCACATGCCAAATTTTCACTCCAGCATCCTTATTCTCAGCCCAGATAAAATTTGGGCACTGTTTTATTTTCCTCATGTGTGAACTCTCAAAAAT
Source organism: Bothrops alternatus (assembly GCA_034064705.1). NCBI lineage: Eukaryota > Metazoa > Chordata > Lepidosauria > Squamata > Viperidae > Bothrops > Bothrops alternatus. The sequence continues at coordinate 23,450,679 of JARGCV010000049.1, read as the reverse complement.
ACTCAAATCAGAGAAGAAGCTATTTGGAGAGAAGTAAGATGGTAAGACGGTTTTAAATCCCAGCCCAGAAGAGACATTTGTGACTGAAGATGGAGAACATGAAGATTAAAAAGATGTATATTGTGTATATTCCATAGACAAGTATTTGGATAAATCCAAACAAATTACAGTTGCCCAATATCTGTGGACCTAAAATTAACTATATCAAATGTTGGCATCATTTCTTTTCTCTCATGAGAATATGACTAATATTTCGGGTTTGAGTTCAATTTGTTGTTTTGTTATTTCCTGTAACCATCTCCTAATCTGCTCCCAATAGGTCTTTGCTTTGGGACATTGGCACCACATATGATAAAATGTTCCTTCTTTGTTTTTACATTTCCAACATTCCAGATTCATATTTTTGTATATTTTAGCCAATCTCGCCGGTGCTAAATGCCATCTGTATATTTTTATTAGGCATAATTAACCCAAAAATTGAGAAACGACTCCAATATATCATTATACATATTATAACTGCAGCACGCATTGCATATGCACGATGTTGGAAAAGGGAGAATATATCAACAAATGCAATGATTATATGTAAGATATTGGATTGTGCTGAGATGAACAAACTTACCTTAGAACTAAAAGACAAAGAAGCTACAGAATTCTATGAGATATGGGACATGTACTATAACTGGTTAGAATTGAGGAATAAAAAAGTATGAGAAGTAATGTAAATAAATGTAAGAGATGTAGGACATAGTATTGTTAAGAAAAAAGAAAAAATGTACTGTGTATTTTGTTTGTTTGTAAAGAGAAAAAGGAAAAATTAAAATTACAAAAAAAGAAAATATGACTAATAAGCTTCTTAATACAAGAGTTAAAAGAATGTGTGGCACAATCTGGGAAACCTCAAAAGCTCAGCCAATTTTGCAATAGTCAATACATGGTTGCCATGTAAAATCTAAATTAAGCAAGATAAAACTGAGTTCAGAAATCATCAGATTTTTACATGTGTTTAGACAGCTACAGTAGCCAAATTTACCAAGTAGAGCAGTGGTTCTCAACCTTTTTTAGGTTGAGACCCCACTTGCGCCGCCCATGCGCGCTGCGACCCCGATGTGGGAGCGCGCGCGCGCGCTTCTGCGCGCGCGCCCCCCGAAAAACAATGGCAGCCTGCAACACGCCGATCTGCGCGTGCGCGTGCGACGGCCAATCTGCGCGTGCGACGGCCAATCTGCGCATGCGTGTGCGACAGGCCCGAACCACGCATGCACGCGAAACGCCGCACTGCACATGCGCAGAACCGGCGGGCCCACCGGCTCCAGACCAGGCCGGCCTCGCCTCCAGCAGGCACACGGAAGACTGGTCCGGAGCAGGCGGGCGCAAAGCTGCCTCCTTCCCGCTCCGCTCCCCTCCGCCACGTCCCAGGCCCGGCCTCCAACTCGCCCTCCGGCAGCCGGCCAAGTAGTCGGGGCAGCCGGACCTCGAGGCGGGCCTGCACTTCACCGAGACCAGCTCGGCTATGGCGAGAGGCGCCCAGCGGCCGCCTCCGGCCCCCAAGTCCGCGCTACGGACTGGTGTCCAGGTCGCAGCGCTTCCCCTGCCAGGCTCATCCGGGACTCCCACGCCTTCCGTAGGGCCGGCAGCGGCTGCAGGTAGGTAGGCGGGCGGCAGGACTGGGGAGCCCGCCCGGGCCAGCTCGCTCTCAGCCAGGCTCCCCAGCTCCTTTCCCGGCTCGGCCTCCCCCCACGCCCGGCTCCCTCCCCGGCTCGGCCTCCCCCCACGCCCGGCTCCCTCCCCGGCTCGGCCTCCCCCCACGCCCGGCTCCTTCCCTGGCTCGGCCTCCCCCCACGCCCGGCTCCTTCCCCGGCTCGGCCTCCCCCCACGCCCGGCTCCCTCCCCGGCTCGGCCTCTCCCCACGCCCGGCTCCCTCCCCGGCTCGGCCTCTCCCCACGCCCGGCTCCCTCCCCGGCTTGGCCTCTCCCCATGCCCGGCTCCCTCCCTGGCTCGGCCTCCCCCCCACGCCCGGCAGGGACTCACCAGTTCATCTTGCCGATCCGCTGGCTGGGCGCCTTACCACCTGCTTCGGCCGCCGCCGACGACCGAGGGAGGGAGCTGGCCCGGGCGGGCTCCCCAGTCCTGCCGCCCGCCTACCTACCTGCGGCCGCTGCCGGCCCTGCAGAAGGCGCGGGAGTCCCGGACGAGCCTGGCAGACGGAGCGCTGCGACCTGGACACCAGTCTCGGTGAAGTGCAGGCCCGCCTCGAGGTCCGGCTGCCCCGACCGCTTGGCTGGCTGCCGGAGGGCGAGTTGGAGGCCGGGCCTGGGACGTGGCGGAGCGGAGCGGGAAGGAGGCAGCTTTGCGCCCGCCTGCTCCGGACCGCTCCTCCGTGTGCCTGCCGGAGTTTTCCGCTGCGCATGCGTGTGCGGATCGGGTCGTCGTGCGCGCCGCACATGCGTGGTTCGGCCCGTCGCGTGCACGCGCCGGGCTGAACTGCGCATGCACCGACCAAAAAAAAAATAAAAAAAATTTAAAAAATTAAAAAAAATTAAAAAAATAAAAACAAAATGGCGGCCCGCAGTGTCCGCCGACCCCCCGCGAAATGGTGTCGCGACCCCAAATGGGGTCACGACCCCAAGGTTGAGAACCGCTGAAGTAGAGGTAAATGTTAAAAACAAAGTATCTTTTTTCATTTTAAATGAATGTTACCAGCTGAATTCACTACACATTTCAGGGGTGGTGACTTAATGTTGACATGGAAGAACTGCTAGTCAATGATTGAAAATTATTTCAGATCAATATATGAACTTTGCTTTCTTTTTCTGCTGCTTTTTTCCTCCCTTCCATCCACTTCAACTTTCTTCTCTCTCCCTTCTAGCTCTCTCTAACCTTATATTTCATCTGAATTATTCCCAACTTTCTTTTCCTAAACCTATTTTGCATGATTTACCTTTCTAATTTCTTATATTCAACTTTCAAATGCCCCTGTTTTTTGTATTCCATATTCTCCTCCATTGTTTGTTTCTAAAATCTTATATCTTATATCACCACTGTCTAAAATCTTGTATCTTATATCACCACTGTCATCTAGAAAAATCTCAACTTGTTCCAATTGACTGATATTACAATAACTCAGCCAATCATAATCATTTCCACCATATTTAATGTTTCACAATCAAAACCTTTAGATGTTTACCAGTGGGACATATGATTTAAACTTTGGAAATAATGTTGAGGAAAGCCCCTTTTAAAATCAGTTAATGAGTATTACTATGTGTGTTTGGGGGTATGTCTGGCTCATTCTGGTGAGTTCCCTAAGTTAATTTCTACTGACTCTTTAGACTTACTACTCTATAGTTTTTAACCAAAGAAAAGAAAATTCTAATGCCCTTGTTAAATGCCACAAGCTGATTTTAATCTCATCAAGAAGTAATACATGTACTTCCCTGTACAAAGAGCAATAACAGAGGAGAAAGTATAGAGTTCATAATGCTTTCTCATGCACTAACAAACCTAGGTGGAACTCATCCCAAACAAACTTGAAGTACAGATGTAATCATACAGTTGATTGATGGTTTTAAAGGAAATAATGCTTTGCCTTCATGGCTTGGTTGTAAAAACATTATTTAGCCACAAATATTCTTAAAGCACCATAAAAAACAATCTACTTGTGTAAATCAAAGAGTAAACCTTGCAGAGCAATAACACTGATGTCTATTATCCCAAAATGATTGATTATTCGCTTATCCAAAGCTCATCTAAACACCAATCTCCAGTGCACAGTGCAAGCAGAGCTGTTTCTATAAATAAATGGAAAATGACTTGGCTAAACTTAGTACCCAGGATGCACTTCAAAAATACACACTGGAACTAGAAAGCTTTTTATTTATATAGTAGACAAGCAGGTTCATATTTAATAATGTTTCTTTAAAAATCAATAATCCCTTGCCAAAAAAAATGGATCAAGGAAAAGAAGTTAAGTCACACTGAAAACCAACAGGACAATTTCAGCTATTACAACAGAATTTTCCAACCAAACAGACAATTAAGGCAAGCCTGTTTGTTTGTTTGTCTAACATCTCTGCATACCACTACAATCAAAAGTGAATCTCAGTGGCTTGCAGAGAAAAATGTAAAGCAAAATTAGTTCTGGTCAAGAGGGTTCCAGATGCAACTAATGCAAACCTATTGGTCATGCTTGCATCTTTTTAGTCACTCACGTCCTGATCATCTCTTGAATGGACTACTTCAATGCACCCTACTTGGGGCTACCTTTAAAGACTATCTAGAACTGTGGTGGCGAACCTATGGCACGCATGCCAAAGGCGGCACACAGAGCCCTCTCTCTGGGCATGTGCACCGTTGCCCCAGTCCTAGGCCTTCAGCTGGGGTTTATATCGCTACAGGCCTCCACCATTGTGTGCAAAAAAAAAAAAAGGTTCAATCAATCAATTTCAACTTCTTGCGGGGGGGGGGGGAGATCTCCCAAAGTTGGAACTGATTGATTGAACTTTTTAGTCGCACCCAGTCTACTGTTACCATCACAGCCATGCCTATCCAATTGGCCACACTCACCCAATGGGCCACGCCCACCCGGCATCCGAGGATACATAAGTGGTTTTTGGGTTGCAGTTTGGGCACTCAGTCTCTAAAAGGTTTGTTATCACTGATCTAGAAGATGCAACTGGTGTAGAATCCAGTTGCGTGCGCAGTTCTGGGCACCCCCCAGGGTTGCAGATGTAACACTTCCTGATACATAAACTGCACTGGGTGCCAGTTTGTTTCTGGATCCAATTCAAGGTGTTGGTTATCACTTTTAAAGCCCCTCATGGCATGAGAACCCTCACATCTCAGTTACATCGACCCATCACATACGATCAGGCAGAGAGGGAGGGCATGCTGCAGATCCCTCTGGGTAAAGAATATCAACTGGCAGGATCTAGGAAGAGAGCTTTCTCTGCCATTGCCCACACCTTTGGAACACCTTACCGCCACAGCTGAGGTGAGCCTCTTCTGGCTTTTCAGAAGAGCATTAAGACTGACTCTGCCAATTATGCAACACTGGGAGTGGCTCATGGCTTGAGGGTTCCCCTTCACTTTGTTAACCTTTTAGCCTTAACTTTTGCTTTTTATAAAAAAAAATTAACTTATAACTTTTATCCTTTTTAACTATGTTTCTAACCAGGCTTTTTAGTTGCATTTTTGTATTACAGGTAGTCCTTGACTTACAATAGTTTATTTAGTGACCGTTTGAAGTTGTAACGACACTGGGAAAAGTGACATGTGACTGTTTTTCACACTTACAACCATTGTACCCTCCCCGAGGTCACGTGACCAAAATTCGAGGGCTTGGCAACTGGTTCATATTTATGACGGTTGCAGTGTCCTGGGGTCATGTGACCATCTTTTGCAAACTTCTGACAAGCAAACTCAATGGGAAATCCATATTCATTTAACAACCACGTTTCTAACTGAACAACTGGAGTGATTCACTTAACAACTGTGACAGGAAAGGTCGTTAAATGGGGCAAAACTCACTAAACAAATGTCTCACTTAGCAACAGAAATTTTGGGCTCAATTGATGTCTTAAGTCAAGGACTACCTGTATTTTAGGATGTTTATAAATTGCTCAGAGTCACACAGGTGAGATGGCCTATACAGAAATTTGAAAGACAGACAGACAGACAGACAGACAGACAGACAGAGACTCCACTATTCTTTCTTCCTTTACATTCTTTATCATAACCCAGGGGTGTCAAACTACTGGCCCGTGGGCCAGAGGTGTCATGCCAAAACCGCTCCCACCACAGCTCCAGCAATGGGGGAAAAGTCACGATATGTTGCAACACGTCACATAACATGGCGACTTTGACACCCCTGTCATAACCAGTTATATATTCTCCAGATGTATTGGATATCAAGTTCCCTAATCACCAGATACCACAGTCATTGGTGGTGAGGCTGACAATTATGAGGGCCAACATAAATGGGTGCATCAGTTTGAAAAAGGTTGAACTTTCAGATCACAAATTTCAAGATGAACTAAAGCTAGATAAACTATAACTTTATCAGAGATCCCATAACAATAGCACTGTGAATAAATAACAGACTGTGGAGTTCACTGAACATTAATCTACATCTTGATCACTGTATCTAGAATTGTGCACCAGCTACAGCAAAAGGCAGAAAGACCTCACAACAATAACTTATGCCTTTGCCCAGTGGTGGAATTCAAATATGTGAACAACCAGTTCTCTGTGTGGATGCCACTTCCAGAAGTCCACTCTGGGCCTGAGCAACAAAAATTACGGTAGCTACCGATTCTGCCAAAGTGGTGCAAACTGGCTGAATCCCACCACTGCTTTCGCCACAATGTGCCTGCAGTAGAGCAAGGGACAATGTCTTGAGCCACACTTGAAGATGATACCAAACCTTCAGTTAGTCCAGGATACAGCAGCCCATATATATCGACTGTCCTGACTATCATAAATATATTACACTATACTATAACCAGTGCTTTTTTTCTTAAAAAAAAAAAAAGGTGCCGGAACTCAAACATGTCATACAACCCGTCTTGCCTACCCTATAAAGTTCCATCCAAAAAAGGTGCCGGAACTCTGTTCTGGGCATTCTATGAGAAAAAAAAACCTGACTATAACCCAGGGGGTTTCAAATTTGGCCCTTTTATGACTTGTAGACTTCAACTCACAGCGTGTCTGGCTGAGGAATTCTGGGAGTTGAAGTCCACAAGTCATAAAAGGGCCAAGTTTGAAGACCCCTGCTATAACCCCTGCACTGCTTCTGGTGGCTTCTAATTGCAATTCAAGGTACTGAGAGGTACCCTATTTCCATAACAGAAGAATAAAATTTCTGTGACACTACCTATATTTTGGAATAGCTTCCCAGTTGACCATTTCTGTGATATATTTCTAGGACAGATTATTTATTTGGAATTTATGGTTTTATCATTTTGTGATTTTCGGGTTTTTTAAATGTTTCATTACTATAAAATGATGAGAATATTAGGATTGCAATGGGTAACAAATCTAAAAAAATTAAAAAAAAAATTTTAAACAATGATTAGATATATTTCTGTCTCACAAATTAAAGAACTATTAAAATAGTACTGATTGTCATGCATACTATAAGAGGGGATTGTTTGAAACACCAAAATCCACATAATATCTTGATTATAATATTCTATTATTATTCTATTATTCCATTTGTTATTTAAAAGTCTTCTTTTTTTAAAAAAATAAATCTTATTATAAAAAAAATAAATATTGTTAAGAGACATCATAGTAATTGCAATTATTATAAGCCACAGCAGATGTTAGTTGCTGGGGACTCCAGAATGTATTAATCAATTTAAAATATTTTGTCTGTGATTTCTCTCCATTTTGCTTACTGCAGTCTCTCGTTTTTACCTAAAAACCACAATTTGCTTCTTCTTTTAGGTCATAGAATGATTCTCCCACTCCTAGCCCCAGGTGATAGATTGGTTACTTTCTCAGAGGGAAAAAATTGCCAAGTATTGTCCAAAGCATCATTTAAAAAAATGTCCAGTTTTAGCCCCCAAAACCTCACAATGTCAGATTTCTTAAATTAATTTGAACAATTCATTCAGACACACCTTATGTCTTTTCTGAGACATGAAGAAATAGTTAAATCACTTAAGAAAAGTTGTAGCGTTCCAACATTAAATTTCAAAATTTCAAAGGTTTGGAGTAAACTATTATTAAGATTATATATCTGGCTGGGTGTTAACTGAATATAAGTAAGTTATTCTATTAAAATCCTTCTTACCCTGGCTTAAAATGGAAGACATTAGGCATAATTAACTAAACTTTCTGGAAGTTTATAATGGTATAGGGCAGTGATGGCAAACCTTTTAGAGACCGAGTGCCCAAATTGCAACCCAAAACTCCACTTATGCATCGTCGAGTGTCGGGTGGGTGTGGCCCATTGGCTGAGTGTTGCCAGTTGGGTGGGTGTGGTAAATTGAGTGGGCATGGCTGCAGTGGTAATGGCAGACTGGGTGGGACTAAAAAGTTCAATCAATCAATTCCAACTTTGCAAGATCTTTTTTTTTTTTTGCGAGAAGTTGAAATTGACTGATTGAACTTTTTTTTTTTTTTTTTTTTGCAAATGGCAGCGGAGGCCTAAAGCGAAAAGGTTTTATAAAACCCAGCTGAAGGCCTAGGACTGGGGCGATGGCACGCGTGCCCACTGAGAAGACTCTGAGTGCTGCCTCTGGCACCCATGCCATAGGTTTGCCACCACTGGTATAGGGTCTCCTGTCTGGTATAGGGTCTCCTGTTTGGGCAGGAGGTTGGACTAGAAGACTTCCCAGATCCCTTACAACTCTGTTATTCTATTATTCTTCTATTGCTTAGCTTAAGATTGCTAAGAGCCATGGTAGCACAGTGGTTAGAATGCAGTACTGCAGGCTACATCTGCTGACTGCGGGCTGCCAGCAGTTTGGCAGTTCGATTCTCACCAGCTCAAGGTTGACTCAGCCTTCCATCTTTCCAAAGTTGGTAAAATGAGGACCAAGGTTGTTGGGGGCAATAGGCTGACCTTGTAAACTGCTTAGAGAGGGCTGTAAAGCATTGTGAAGCAGTATATAAGTCAAAGTGCTATTGCTAAGTAGACTTGTTCATTTGACTGACTGATTTACTTATGGGACACTTTTCATTCAGATCCAAAGCAGAGTTAGTTTGGTTCAATTCTTTTTGCTTGTCTATCAGTGGTGAAGGGCCACTCATCACTTCCTGAATGCAGAACCAGTGATATTGTCTTCACTCCCAGCCCATTACAAATGCAGCCCGCACCCATGTTTTCCAACTTCAGGATCTTCAGAGCATGGGGTACCAGGTGCTTCTTCATTTCCCATGCCTGGACACACCTTTAGCAGCTGCTCAATGTCTTATATAATCATTTCCCCCCCCCTGGCTTGCAAGACTGCTACATCCTTTGCTGATCAGCAGTAGTTATTTATTAATAATCTTGCAGTTGATCCATCAATGGCCTGCTAGGTGTATGAATTATCTTCGATCTTAGAAGCTCCCAATTAAGCACACTTTTCCATTCTGCCCAAGCTGAGTGAAACATGTCTCCCTTGTTCCTCACCCCCACCCCATTGCTCACAATATTTGAACACCTCCCTTCTTTTTTCCTTGATTTTTTTTTAATGTTGAAATTGCACTTTAAGAGCATTGCTCGTTTGTTTCTATGAACATTTGTTTTTCTGCAACATTTCCTTGGACCTATACAGTATAGGAATGAAAGAACAACCTGAACTCTCTTGTCTTGATTATTGTAGCATTGGAGCTATGACACACCGTCCAAGGGAAGAACAAGAAAAAAGGAAATGTCTCCATTAATGTCGAAAGCGGTAAATGAGTGATAGGAATGTGAAGGCATTCATGGCTGCAAACATCTGGAAAGAGGAAAAGTAAAGGCACAGTAGAGAATAACCCCTAAAAGGGAAAGGGCAGACATTGGTATCCAGTTCTCATAGGACCCAACTTGTCTGCAAGGATGGGAAAAACAAGAAGGGGAATGACCAATCGTGTCCTACAGTGATTGTATGTAGACTGAGCACCAGCTTGTCCCTGTTGCCAGCGCACTGCAATCCAGAATTTGGAATTTCAGAAGTTGTCTTAGAAAACAGTCAGGAACAACATGGGAGAAAAACAGTTTAGGCTGCAATGTACCCATAGTATCAAAATGTACCCATAGTATACTATGTACCCATAGTATCAAAAACTAGCTGGTTTTTCTCCCTTGATTTCAATAATAGGGAAGTCATCAAATGCCTATAATTATTTTTATTTTGGGTTGGGATCGAACAATATTGGCAATTATAGATCTTTTTTCAAAGAATGAAAAGGTCTGTTTCTATAAAAATAGCTGCAGGAATCTTTGGGCTAAGATTTCTTAATATTTATTTGGAAAGACAGTGTCAACGCTGCTAACATCGGATGTTTGCATTGACAACAGATGGAAATGTAGTCATCTTTTTCCCTTTCGCTTTTAGAGTTAGATGATGCTAGGAGGTTAGATGATGAATGAGAGTCTAGCTAGACATAACAACACTAAACTTAGCATGAGAATCAAGGTTATTGAGCCCAGAGCTAATAAAGAATTGGCGGACTGGAGAACTACACACATCACTACAACCCTTCCCTCCCATCATCATCATCTTCATTTTCTTTTTCCTCCTTCCCCTCCTCCTCCTCTTTCTCATCCCACTTTTTCATGCACTTTTCTTATCTAGTTGCAACTATCTAGGTAGAACATTCACCTGTTATCTCATAATTACAATTTATTGAAAAACAAATAACCTATATTCCTTCCCATAAAGCAGTTGTTGGTAATGACCTCCAGAATTCCTGCCCTGCTAAGTATCTTGCTCAGAGACAGAGATCCTTCACTAGAGGAACTATTAATGGGTAAGGTGGCTATTATAGGAACAACATCTGAACATCAACAACAAAAGAAATGAAGAGAAAAGGAAGAGAAAAAGGGAGATGAGTTAAGAATATACAGTATCTCACACAATGTGGCTACACTGAATACAGTGGACCTATTTCTGAGTCAGAATGCACAGATTTCCTATGTAACATATAATCTTTATGCAATCCTATAAAAAATTCCACAGGAGAAAATCCCACAGCAGTGTCTTTGTCATAAACCAACATTCTGAAACCCATGACTGCTCTTTGGAAAACATAAACTGTCTAAATTGCTTTTTTGATAGTTGACCATTTTGTCTATCTTAAAAAAAAAAAATCTTACTTTGACCAAGGGTCCTCCCCAGATCTAGAAACCAGCACTTTCTATGCCTTCCTCATACTTGGCTTAGAATAGCTGCGGCTGATAGGGAACCGAATGCTTTTCTGCCTTAAGTGAAGAAGCGGGTCAGAGAACAACAAACAAAAACAACAGAAACTTGTCATAGTTAAACACACAACAGATTAGATTTACAGATTATACAAGCATACGTTAAATAACAATGGCTAGGTTTTATTTGCACTCTGTTATTGGGTTAATTCCTCAAATTGTCCCAGATTTAGATTAAACAGAAACGTTAGGGTGGATATTAAGATGGAATCTTTTACCTGAGAAGGTTTTCATTTCTGAACACTCCTATCCTGATTTTCCCCCATACACCAATGCTTAATTGTTGCTCACTAATGTCAAGGAAAGGGAATTTGGGGGAAGCTTCTCAGCACAGTGGGAATTAACATCTCTATGGGGATCATCAGCAAACCAAATGGCAGTCATGAAGGAGCATATCTCTTCCGAATGCAACATGGCTTCCATAGAGGCTCAGAGGAACAACATCCAGCCATACTAATCAACAACCAATAGGTAATGAAGTTCCATATTGCAAAAATGATTTAATGGGATTTAAGCTGGGTTCAAATAGCTGGGTTTACACATGCATATGCATGCACAAACAATGGACAGCAGTCTCCAGCTCTCATCATTCAACTTACTTTTTTCTCAGATTCACAAAATCGTATGTTTGAACCTCCTATCATTTTAATGCGGGGTGGGTTCCCCTTTCTTTTCACAGGAGTTATGCAAGTGTAAGGAATTTCATAGGTTTACATATATACATGCTTTAAATATTTCATAAGAGTTCCCTGCCTAGGAGTGTCCAGCTTTCTTAAGAGCTGCTTATCTTTATTGAGTCACAGTGAAGTCTGTTTTCTCTAAGCTCCTTTCAGGACTGTTGAAAGAAATAGCCTCTCTCTCTCTCTCTCTCTCTCTCTCTCTCTCTCAATCTCTCTCTCTCTCTCTCTCTCTCTCTCTCTCTCTCTCTCTCTCTCTCTCTCTCTCTCTCTCTCTCTCTCTCTCTCTCTCTCCTCTCTCCCTCTCTCTCCCTCTCCCTCTCCATCTCTCCCTCTCTCCCTCTCCCTCTCCCTCTCCCTCTCCCTCCCTCCCTCAGTCCATTCTTTGCAAGAAAAGAATATATGATTGGTGATCATTAGCCAGTTTTTATGTTATTTAGCAAGGTAAGGTTTACAACTCTGCAATAAGTCCCTCAAACCCCACCCTTCTTAAGTCCTGCTAAAACAACTTTTTAACACAGGACTGCAGATACCAAAATGCAAGAGGATGATGTCATTTCAGCAAAAGATTCTGCTGTTGTTCAGAAATGAAACTGGACTGAGGACAAAAAAAAATGTCTGATTTGCCTCTGTTAGGCACCTTCACATGACAGAACACAGACTTATGAGTGATTCACAATATTTTCAGTGAGTTTGTCATTGCTCCATTGCACATATGGAAACCTCACTGCACATAGTCATGAAGCCATGACAATTTAAAAAAGATTTCTGTGAAATACAGTGATAGGCAGCCCAGTCTCCCTGGAGATCCTCCCTAGGTGGACTCCTCTGCCTATAATATATATTTAGTTGAAGTCAGGTCCCCATAGCAATAGCAATAGCACTTAGGCTTATATACCACTTCACAGTGCTTTACTGCCCTCTTTAAGCAGTTTACAGAGTCAGCCTATGGCCCCCAACAATCTGAGTCCTCATTTTACCAATCTCAGAAGGGTGGAAGGCTGAGTCACGCTTGAGCCGGTGAGAATTGAACTGCTGGCAGTCGGCAGAATTAGCCTGCAATACTGCATGCTAACCACTGCACCACCATGCAACAAGAGGAGTTGTTTCTGAGTAGTTTATTGTTGTTCACCTCCAGACAGAAATCTTGTCAGACTAAAGCAGCTATTTGCATAATTATCAATATATTCTGTGAACTGCTAGGGAGGGTCCATCCTTGCCCTCTTCCTGCCCATCAGACATTCCAGGCTCTTCTCCTCCTTTGTCCTCTGGGAAGCAACCCCTCCCTCCTGGGTCTCCAAAGTACAATCCTCCAACCTGCACATGCTTATCTAGCTCACAATGTTGTCCCAAACTGACCACCAGATACTTGTGAGAAACCTACAGATAGACCATTGCGATAGCTGTCAGACTTAGGATATAAGTCTTAGGCATAGGACCCAGTTATTTACAAGACCGCCTTCTGCCAGTAAATACCTCCCATCGACCAGTTCGCTCCCATAGAGAGGGCCTCCTCAGGGTGCCATCGGCTAAGCAGTGTCGGCTGGTGGCGCCCAGGGGGGCACCGACGATGTGGAACGAGCTCCCCCCAGAACTCCGGACGTGTCATGATCTCCACACCTTCAGAAGAGAATTGAAGACTCATCTCTTCAATCAAGCCGGCCTGGCCTAGATCTCCTCGGGTTTTAAATTTTTAAACAAGGCTGTTCGGGTTTTAGAATTGGGTTTTTAACAGGTTTTAGTAATAGCCTTGTATTAATTTAATTTAATTTATTTTTAAATATTTATTGTTATTATATGTTTTTATTGGGTTGTAAACCGCCCCGAGTCCTACAGGAGAGGGGCGGTATAGAAATTTAATAAAACTAAAACTAAACTAAACTAATTTGAATCAAGCATGTACCAAAGCAATTTGGGATAAATTTGCATTCACTTTAGATGAGACCAATACTTCTAAACTGCTTTGACTTGATTCAAAAAAATCTTTGCAAAGCTCAACCTACAATTTGTCATTTGGGAGTTCTACTCTGCTACACATGGTTCGTGCTCTCATACATGTATCCAAACGGAGTGAGAAGAGAATTAAAAACTTAAAAGCATTTGCTTGGATATGATGATAAAAAGGAGGGGCAGGAATATTGGACTCTTGCTCCTCTTTATTATTAGTTTGCGACCCACCCTTCTGTTCATCTCCAGGAACTGATGGTTTAACAGCGATTTACTATAAATGTCTGCAAGAGGAAATGGTGGAACCTTTGAGAGAGTTATTTGCAAATATACAAGAGGGTGGTCGGGTTCCACCTTCATGGAAAACGGCTTATGTCTCCTTGATTCCTAAAGAGGGAAAAGATAATGTTCAAGTAGAAAATTTTAGACCTATCTCGTTGTTAAATACAGATTATAAGATCTTTGCAAAAGTTTTGGCTAATAGATTAATGGCAGTTTTAACTCAAATAATTCATTCGGATCACACTGGTTTTTTTGCAAGGGAGACAGATGAAAACTAATGTTAGACAACTTGTTAATATATTGGAATATCTGGATAAACATATTCAAGTGCCGGCAGTTTTAATGTTTTTGGATGCAGAAAAAGCTTTTGGTAGACTGAATTGGGCATTTTTGAAAAGACTTGTTGTTAAGATGGGAATGGGGGATCAGTTTTTTAACTCTATATCAGCAGTTTATCAGAAACAGACAGGGCAGATTATTGTGAATGGACAATTAACAGACTCATTTAATATAGAGAAAGGTACCAGGCAGGGATGTCCTTTATCCCCTTTACTGTTTGTCTTAACTTTAGAGGTGTTATTGAATAGGATTAGAGCTTCAGATGAATTAAAAGGAGTACAAATTAGACAACATGATTATAGATTATGTGCTTTTGCGGATGACTTACTTGTGACTTTGACTCAACCAATACAGTCGGCCCAGAAATTGATGGAGATTATTCGAAATTATGGAAGAGTATCAGGTTTTAAATTAAATTTATCCAAGACAAAGATGCTGGTTAAAAATTTAGATGATAAATCAAAACAAGACTTAGAAAGATTAACGGGTTGTGAGATAGTTAAGAAAGTCAAATATCTAGGAATTTATATAGAAGCTTCAAATGGGAAATTATATAAGAATAACTATGAACTTTTATGGAACAAGGTACAAATAGAAATGGAAAACTGGAAAAAATTACATTTGTCTATGTTGGGTAGGATAGCTGCAGTCAAAATGAATATATTGCCGAAATTTCTATTTTTATTCCAAATGTTACCAATACTTAAAAAAGATGGGAATTTAGATGAGTGGCAGAAAGGTGTTAATAGATTTATTTGGAATGGCAAGAAACCAAGGGTTAAATTAAAAATTATTCAAGATATAAGAGAGAGATGTGGGTTGAAAATGCCTAATTTTAAGCTATACTATAATGCTGCAGTACTAGTAGCAATAAGTGATTGGATTAATTTAACTAATGAAAGAATATTGAATATAGAAGGGTACGGGTTATTGTATGGGTTTCACGCGTATCTAGTTTATGATAAAAAGTTGGATAGGAGTTTTAAGGAACATTTATTAAGAAACTCTCTGCTGCGTGTCTGGAAAAAGTATCATTATAAGTTAAATGGAAAAATTCCCTTATGGACAGTTCCCAGACATGCAATAGAGAGCGTAAATAGACAACAAAATCAAGACGTGGTGCCCTATGAGAAGCTTTTAATTAAAGAAGGGAATAGTCTAGAACTGAAACCACTAAATAGGTTAAAGGAAGAAGGAATAGCCCACAATTGGTACTCACATGTACAACTTCAGGCTAGATGGTATAAAGATGCCAAGATGGGCTTTTCCTTAAAGGATGAAAAACTAATTAAACAAGTTAGAGATCAAAGAACTATGCACATTAAAAGATTATATGATGTATTAATTGAAATTGATTCTGGAAATGAATTAGTTAAAGATTGTATGATTAAGTGGGAATGTAATTTTGGACATCCAATTATGATGGAAACTTGGAAAAGGATATGGGTGAAAAATGTAAAATTTACACAAGCACAGCATTTAAGAGAAAATTTTTATAAAATGTTTTATAGATGGCATTTAGACCCCAAAAAATTATCACTTATGTATCCAGATATGCAACCCAAGTGTTGGAGATGTGATTCGATGGACGCTACTTATTTTCACATTTGGTGGACTTGTAAAAAAATTAAGGCTTTCTGGATAAAAATATGGTGGATTCTCCAAAATATATTGAAAAAACGTATTGAATTCTCACCACAGTTGTTTTTGTTGGGCATTACAAAAGATTGTACAACTATAGAGACTAAGTTGATTTTGAATTTGATTACGGCAGCAAGATTGCTGGTGGGACAATATTGGAAGACATCTGAAATACCATCTATTGAAGAATGGACATTAAAAGTTGCAAACTTGGTGGAAATGGCTAAGATATCTTCATACTTGAAGAACCACTCAAATGAAGAATTCATGATGGATTGGAGAAAATGGATAGACTATATACAAAAGAAATATCAATTAAAGGAACTATATTCTATATATAGTTAAATAGTTATATAAGAGTAGTCTAGTGGGGTTTCTTGCGTTCTTACTCTGTATTCACTCTGGGAAGCCGGGGGGGAGGAGGGAGGGAGTTAATAAATGTTATATTATGCTTTCTCAACTGCATTTGGGGGTGATATGAGATTATGTTTTTAGGTAGTAAAAGATTGCTCGGGTGGCCTCTGGGCCCCACATTGGAGGAAAGAGGAAGGAGGAATGAAGGTTGAGGTATGTAGGAAGAGGGTAAGAGGGTGAAGATAGGGGATAGAGGTGGGTGGAGGGGAGATGTAGAGAAAGGAGAAAGCAGGTAGTAGATGGAAAGAGGAGGGGGAAGTTTAGGTGTAGGAGGATGTGGGGGGGTACCGAGCAGTTATTTAAATGTTTGGTAAATGTGTTATATGATTGTTATCAGTTGAGTTATTATTATTCTTTTTTTGTAAAAAAAAATTTGTAAAATTTAATAAAAACATTTTAAAAAAAAGATGATAAAAAGGAGGGGCAGGAATATTGGACTCTTGCTCCTCTTTATTATTAGTTTGCGACCCACCCTTCTGTTCATACCAATACTCAAAGCAGATTTCAATAGCAAATTACAGAATGTAAAACAGAAGAGTAAAGTGGATGCAATTAACATCAAAACCAGAAAAAATCAAATCAATTTTATTAAAATAATTAACAATTAAAGGCTTTTTGTGGTTTTACTATAAACAAGGAGAATGAGACGCTTTCAACATTTTGGTGAAAGTCTTCCATAGTCTGGAAGCCACAAAAGGGACCTGATTTTGCATTCCAGATTGCCAAGCTTCTGCAGGGTGTTCGTGTGTGTGTGTGTGTGTGTGTGTGTGTGTGTGTGTGTGTGTGTGTGTGTGTGTGTGTGTGTGTCTGACTAATGAAACACTTCAAAGAACTTTCAGGCATGGTTTAACCTAAAAAGCCTTTATTAGTGTAAAAAGAGTGTCAGCACCGCATGGAGAATGCCAAGATCTGAATTTCCCTTCCTTTGCACATAACATTCCAGGGATTTCCCCTCCCCTATTTTGGAGTCATGTTTCACATCTTCCAATTAACCTGGAGGGCAAAGATTCACTTCCTTCCCTTCTAAGCGCTTTTTTCTCCTCTCTCATTCTCATCTGAATTAACTCTAAAAGTACCAGACAGTTCTGCATATTTTGTCAAAGCAAGAATATTCAATATTAGCAGTGTTGACAGTGTGTGTGTGTCTTAGAAGGGCCTATTTCGCTGGTCTAAGAAACAAAAAAAGTTTCCTAGCAGAAGAGACAGTCTTGCAATTGATCATATTCTAGGCCCTGCTATTCCATTTCTTGCTCCTCTGTGTTCAACTGCATTGCCTCCAAGAGAGGGAAAATTTATATTTCTTGTTTCTAATGTTGAATGTTGTTTCTTATCATCTTGGGGAGCAATGAAGCCAGGGAGCATCTTGAGGTTTAAAGATTTCAGGACTGATAGGAGGGCCACTATTGGAATATGAATTTCCATGAATATTCCATATTAATCCCTAATGTAATCTATGCATGCATAGACTGCCTTCATAGTATAAATTCTCTGGCAAAAATACAGTTAATGGAGGTAGGAGATAATGTACCTTTGATCATCTCTTGATTCACGTTCATACATGCAAAAATGTCTTCTGAATTAAAGATTTCCAATTCACTTACAACTGTAATTAATTTAAGTTTGGCTTTTGCCAAAATAAGAGTCACAACTCAAGACTTAATGGGGATATCAGTGAGAAAGATCTGTGTTTGCATGAAATGCATCCTGGGAAATCTTGATGCAGTTTCTCCTTCTGGTCAAGTTTACCTCAAAAGTGCATGGGTAGGGTACATTTTGGGGGAAAACTGCTTTATTCTGTCCCGAGCGCCTCCCAATGAAGATTGGATGCAAATGTAATAATAAATTTCCTAACGGAAAAGGAGTGGAACAACTGACAAATATAATAAAATGAAAGTATTTATCTCTTTGTCACTAGGCAGAAGCTGCTCTCCCTTGGGCAAAACTAGAGAAAGAAATTCCAGTTTGACAAATGTCCACTTGATCGATCAAGTGAGAAATGTCAAGATCAATATGAAGCCTCCAATGTCATGAACTAGCTGATGGGATTCCAGGGAGCTTCCTTTGAAATATATACAATCATTATGACTTTTTGCCCACAACTCTAACAGTGGCCCCCAACCTTTTGGATATCAGGGACCAGTTCCATGGGGAGAGATTTTTCCGTGGACTGGAAGGGCTGTGGTTTCATATGCTGCCTGCAGCCCACAGATGGGGCTTCTCTTGTTTGCTTGGCCTGGTTTCCGGCATACTGCAGCCCACTGCCTGTCCGTGGACTGGGGTTTGGGGACCCCTGCTCTATAATGTCTGCTGGCCACTTCTAACAGTTAAAATTTGTCCATCCCAGTCTCGTACAACCACAGAAATTTACCTTGTTGTGGGAAACACCAACTTTCCTTTGCACTCTTGACAATGCAGTTATTAGGACAACACTTAATGAGCTGAGATCACTACATTCCGACCCCATTGTGAAAATTATTGATTAGAGTAAAGTTAAGCAAACGATATATAAGAAGCAGAGAGATAAAGTGGGAGCTAGGACTATAAAAGTAACCCAGGCCAAATTTATGTGCATGTGAAATAAGTAGACTCTAAAAAACAGAATTCACCACAATACAGTTGCCTGCAGTGGGTGGAGTTTATTCATAATTATTTATTCTGCTACCCGAAAAATGCTGATTTTTATGTGCAAGTTCATTCATACAGTTGAGTAATACAGGCAAGAACTGTGAATTTTCAGCTACTCTCTAAATACAATAATGAGAAAGTAAGCCACATTAGAGAGCCAGTTTGATGTAGTGGTTAAGGCATCACGAGCCTGGGAGTTATAGACCCACCTTAGATACAAAGCCAGCTGGATTACCTTCAGTCGATCACCTTTTCTCAGCTCTAGGAAGGAAGCAATGGCAAACCACTTCTAAAAAACCTTGCCAAGAAAATTGCAGGGAACTTGTCCAGGCAGTCTTTAAAAATTGGACATGACTGGACCAAAGAAAATAACCTATTGAGATCCATGGTATCACTTCTAGATAGATAGGCTTAAGTTAATTTTACCCATCTGCAGAATGCATATCAACCTATTTTTTTTCATTCATTAATTTTGATACAAGAAAATTAATGAACATTACAGTTTTGTAAAAGCATTCTTATTTGACCTAACAGTCAATTAATTTTATTTGTAGTTACATTCATCATTCATATGTTGCCTTTCAAATATACACCATTGCAAACTAAGGTAAGCAATGTTCTCCTTGGTGAAGCTAATACACTAGGGACTTGTTAATAAGCAAATTAGCCAGATATAATTGATCTATCAAATACACTCCAGAGGTTAATCAATTACAAATCTTTAATAGGTTACAATTTTGTTAAATATCAAGCTAGGCAAATAAATTAACACATTAACAAAAATGGCACATTTACTCTTTATGGTTTCTTTTTACATTTTTGTCTATGAACTTTATAGGTTCATTTTGTATTTTTAAATTTATTTTTTTCTTAAAAGAAAGAATAAATTGGCATTTCATATTTTTAGAGTTCATGCACTTGTGAAATGCTAAGTGATTTATTTAATTTCTTTCTCTCTTGGAACTATCATTACTAATTGTATATGCCTGGTTGTCTAAGTTATATGACAAATTCATATTAAAATGATTGAATATGTTATATTTTTCTTAACATTTTCATTCATGCTGTACAACTTACATTCTCTGACTAGGAACTTCCATGTACTTGGCTTCTAAGGCTTTTCAAATTATAAGAGGTATAATTAACTTGAAATAGAAAAAATGTTATAATAAAACCTTCAGTCTGGAAAATTAAACTCTTTTTTGGTAATCAGAGCTTTCTGAGTGAAAAAGGAAGGCAAGATTTTTTTCCAAGTAAATCTCTGGAGTACTGTGCTGCATTTCTTAAAATATATTATAGGATTATACAAAGTAGTAATATATATATTATGATATATTTTTTCTGTGACTCATGTTTAAGTGTTTTATTTTAGCCCAAACTATCATCTGATTGAAGCCCATCTATCCAAAGGATCATGGTGCCATGGTTCCAATAGATGAGATCAGAAGAAATAAAAACTCTGAGGCAATTGCTTTCCTCAAATAATACTTTTAATTGCTACATAGTATCAGCATGATCAAAGGTGAAACCAAGACTGAAAATTCCCCCTCCCCCAGTTACGTGGTAACAAGTTGAACTTCCTACCCCTGTAATACGTCATAAATCACAATCCCCAATTAACTACTTTCATGGGCTTTCTAACGGAAGTTCCAGCCCACCAAAACTTAAGTAGCTTGACCTTGGTTCCCACAAGAAAGTTATTGTTATGACTAAACCAGAAGAATGCATGTCTCTCCTTCCATTGCTGTGGCAACTGAAAACGAAGTGATGATGATGGCTGTAGCCAGAGTCATTTGAAGGTTTGACACATGGTTCAAAACAGATGGAGTGAACCAAGCACTTATCCAGTGTTTTACTCTCCTTCATTTAGCAGTGGAAATAACCAGTGATCCTACAGCACTTCTCCATAAAAGCACCAGTGACAACATAACTTGCCTCCTACGATGACCTTAGCTCTGCATTTCTCTACTTCAGTATCATCTTGTACCATTGGAAAACCAGCGCAGCTGAGGCTGACAAAGTGTGACAACCTGTCTCAAGCAAGTCAGTTTTACTGTCCATAACCATAGGAGGAGAGACTTGAAGGTGTGCTATTTTGAGCTTCAGATCAGTGTTTGTCAACTTTGGCAACTTGAAGATATGTGGACTTCAAATCCCAGAATTCCCCAGCCTGAATTCTAGGATTTGAAGTCCACACATCTTTAAGCTGTCGAGGGTGAAAAATACTGCTCTAGATCAGTATCCTAAACTTTTTTCACTCAGAACCCCTTCCCACTTAAAAAAATTATAGAGAACCCCATAAGAGCTTTTGTTTCTATGGGTTATACTTATCAATATTTACTGCATTACAAATTAAAAGTGACACATTTGCTGCCACTATCGCTTCTCATGATTATTTGGTGGCATATTAGTAGACTGACATATTGATGGGTTGGGCTAAGTATATATCAATATTATTCATTATTTCTTTCCAAAAATGGTTGCTGGTGTGTTCAGGAAGAAGGGGCAACCAGGTTGTGTGGTTACCTGAGTAGGTTCAGATGCTACACTAAATTATAATTTGTCAATGGTTTTAACTATTCATACTACTGCATTATTTGAATAAGTATGCCAATTTTCAATCAAGATCTCACTATCAATGATCAGGGTAGGTTCAACCTTCATATTCAGCCAGAATTTCTTTATCGATGATTTATTGAATAAATCATAATTGTGCATGATTTACACATTGCGATGGCTGGTTGACACATTGTATTAAGCCCAAACAAGAACTTGCAATTTAACTTTCTGTCAGATGTGAACCCAGCCTAAGTTTGAATCCAATCCTAAATAAATAATTCTTTAAAGATGATTATTTAAAAAAAATAGCATCATGAACTGCTACAGAGCAATAGTGCAAAAGAAACTCTGAAGTTCATAGAATCCTTTTCCTTTCCTTTCCTTTCTTTTCCTTTCCTTTTCCTTTTCTTTTATTTTCCTTTCCTTTCCCATTCCCATTCCCTTCCCTCTTCCCTTTCCTTTCTTTCCCCTTCCCTTTCTCTTTTTCCCTTTTTCCCTTTCCATCAGGCTCCTTATTTTCACACTTAATTGCACTGAGCTACAGTTTTGGCATCCCAAGCTTTTTTTTTCCCTCAGAACAAGCCTGGATGAATATCAAGTGTTGCTAAATATAAATTGTGTTTAAGTTCCCTCTATTTATATTTTATTTATTCTGTCCAAAACATGTAATTGAAGCAGGAAGGCCAGAGTCTATTTGGATAGGTGGAATCTGCAACGGTACATTCATGGGAAATGGTGAGTTCAGCCTAGGACAGCCTTCTCTAAGCTGAGTCTTCTGAGAACTGCAGTTCCAGTTTATCTGGAGACATCAAAGTTAGAGGAAATTCGTTGTGAGGTTTTTTTCCCCCTCTGATTGGGTATAATGGAACATTAGGATGCCCCTTACCTCTCTTTACGTGTGCACTGAATATACTAAATGAATATACCACTTCTGAAAGATATTCAGGCATGGTTCCAGTTCCACTTCTAATATTTTAAAAATGCAGGTTTTAATTTGGTTCAGTTCTGATTCTAGAAGTAAATTAAAGAAGCACTCTATATCCTGTGAATTGGGGCTAGCTTCAGAATAATCTTGCATAAAGTGGCATTTAACAGTTCAATCATTATTTACTCAAAAATATTTTTACCCTAGTCTGTCAGACAAACTACTCCTGGTAGCTACAGCTCAATACAAAAAGCAAACCAAATTAAGATAAGCCCTGCAACCCAGCCTTTCTCTGGGAGACTTGGAGATCAGCACCCATTGCTAACCAGGAAGAAGGGGAATTGAAGTCTTCAGATGGATAACAAAAGCTCTAAAAAAAAAAAATCCCCTTTGTCATACAACTAGTTATTGGTTAGGTAGGTTTTC
This sequence comes from Bothrops alternatus, assembly GCA_034064705.1. Lineage (NCBI taxonomy): Eukaryota > Metazoa > Chordata > Lepidosauria > Squamata > Viperidae > Bothrops > Bothrops alternatus. Next base: position 23,427,944 of record JARGCV010000049.1, on the reverse strand, counting down.
TTTTCTGATGTCCAAACTGTTTTTGCCAGACAGAATCCAACCAATACTGTTGAAAATGAATAATAAACCAAAAATTGCATGTTTCCACCTTTATGCAATGAAATGGCATGCATACAATTTAGGTATTATTTGTATTACGTATCTCTACAATGCTCCCTCAAAAGTTTCCATGTTTCCATATTATTCGCATGTGTCGCACCTTCTTATGAAGGGGCTTGTTCCTTGAGGTTATCATACTAAAAAAAATTTCACCCAGTCTCCTACCTTTTCTTTTTGGAAAATTTTGAAGAAAGTGGTGGGATGGGAACTATAGAATATCCTAGTCCTGTCCAATCAGTACAGTGGATTAACCTTGGGCCTAGCAAGGAGGGAGTGTGCCCCTTCAACTCCTATTAGCGTTTTAGACATTTTCAGTACCATTAAACATGTTATCCTTCTACACCAGGCATGTCAAACTGCCGGCCCTTGGGCTGGATGCGTCATTCCAAAACCGTGCCTGCCCCATTAGGGAAAAAGCCACGATACATTGCACGTCACATGATGTCGCGAGTTCGACTTGCGTGTTCTACACCAACTATCGAGGCATGACAAAAGGGCAGGATTAGGATTAGGATTCTCATCTTTTTTAACACATCACTCAAAGTGGCATAAATACAGGTAGTCCTCAACTTACAACAGTTCATTTAGTGACCATTCAAAGTTACAACAGCAATGAAAAAAAGTTATTTATGACCATTTTCACAGTTACAACTTTTGCAGCATCCCCATGGTCACACGTTTAAAATTCAACTGACTCATATTTGAGTCATATTTATAACAGTTGCAGTGTCCCAGGGTTATGTGATCACTTTTTGCGATCTTCTGACAAACCAGGTCAATGGGGAAGCCAGATTCACTTAACAACCGGGCTACTAAGTTAACAACTGCAGGGATTCAACTGTGGCAAGAAATGTCATAAAATGGGGCAAAACTCACTTAACAACAACAGAAAATTTGGGCTCAAATTGTGGTCTTAAGTTGAAGACTACCTGTACCTCATTCTCCCACCTCCTATTTTCCACACAAACATGTGGTGTTGCCTTGGACTGAGAGAGTGACTGGCCCAAAGTCCCCTGACTGGCTTCAGGCCTAAGGGAAGGTACTAGAACTCCCAGCCTTCTGTTTTCTAGACCACTTCACCAAACTGTCTCTCATTCTCAAGTGCTCCCTATCCTTCCAAAACAGATGGTTCCAGGCAATAATTTGGGGTAGGAGGATGACTTGCAAGCTAATGGTTAGAGGATGAGCAGTATATAAATAAATATATTTAAACAATTATTTACATGCACAGGTGTGTTGGCGCAGTGGTTAAAATGCAGTATTGCAGGCAAACTCTGCCCACAGCCTGGAGGTCAATCCTGATGGGGCTCAAGGTTGAGTCAGCCTTCCATCCTTCCGAGGTAGGTAAAATGAGAACCCAGATTTGGGGGGAGGGAGAAATATGCTGGCATTTATAAACTGCTCAGATAATGTTGTAAAGCACCATGAAATACTATATAAATCTAAGTGCTAGTTTTATCTATGCATACAATTGTCACATACATACATTTATAGGGAGCAAGTAATCTCCCGGACTGGTTTCAACTGACAAGGTGGAAAAGCATGTTTGTATTTAATATTTTTTTTCTACCTCTTCAAAAAATGCCTAAAACTGATATATGAAGAGAGACTCAGGGCAGAGGGGGCTGCTAATAATCCAGCAACATTGGTCTTCATGAACTAGCTGAGCCGTAAATGTCCGCTGGGAGAGCCTTGGCTGCTTGGTAGAGTTTAGCCACTGTTGAAAGCTTTATATGTTTGAGTTTGCCTGACTAATAGTCATCAATGAATCGCAGGTGCTCAGGAAACCCTGCTGCCAAGCTGGTTCCTCCACAGTAAGATTAAATGAGCTCAGTGTCTCCATATGTGCCTTCTATATTTTCTCATGCTATTACCTTGTTTAATAAAAGCAGGGGAAATAGTTGGCAAAAGGCAAAAATAATTCACACTTAAGCTCCATGGAGATGTTGGCTATTCATAGGGGGAAAAGAACTAGGAAGTTACATATTGAGAAGATATCAAGATTACTCAGGATATAAATAGTTCTCATTTCCATCACACTGGACACATTATGAATATGTCTGCTTCAGAGAAAGATAAGGAAATGCTTACAAATGGATCTATTCTCTTAATTCCGGTTTTATAGCCCCGAAATTAAGCCTAGTCAAGGTGTTGGTCTTCCCAGGCAGCTAAATTGCTCAAATGAATAGTTATGTTTCAAGAATTTTTACAGATGGATTTGAGATTAGAACTCTATATGCTGCTTCATTTGCATTGGTTCTGAAAGGGTAAAGAATTTGAAAATTTCCAGATGAACTGCATCTTTCAGCATACATCACCTTTGGTCAAAAGGACTGGGGCAGTAAGGACCTCTGTTGATCACAGGTTCCCATCCCTAAAGCCATTTGCCCAAATGGTAAATGATAAAGCGAATACCCAGCTTTCCAGGTAAACCAGACAGGAAACATAACCAGATGAGCTAATAGAGTTCTATTGTAAGGCTATATTAACCAACTCTTGCAAGTCTGAAAGGACAAACTTCCCACCTTCCTAAATTTCTTCCTTTGGCCCTTAAGCCATTGGGGGCTCCCCCCTCTCTTATATGATCATTTCCTAGACAGCATCTCTTTCCCTCCTCTCTCAAGGTCATTCTCACATACCATTATAAATGGTACCAATGTCTCTTTAAAAATATACATATCTACCGTATTTTTCCATCTATAAGACACACCCTTGTATAAGATGCGAGTTTCTCTGCGCCGAACAGCTGAGCCAGCAAATCTGGAAGTTCGGCCATCCAACGATCTTGCCCCCTCCCCCCTTCCTTTAGTGGCAAGACCACAGGGGCTTGAAACCTGCACCAGGCGGCATGGCAACCCACACAGACATGCCCTGGGCTGCAGAGGTTACCATTATTTTTCTGTGTATAAGACGCTGCACTTGTATAAGATGCACCTGATTTTTGAACAGGGTGTTTGCAGGAAAAAAACAGCGTCTTATACACGGAAAAATATGGTATATATATAAAGTAGCATAGGTCTCCTATTGCAAAAAACAGAAGGATAAATCTAAAATGGCATAGAACCTGAGGACAAGTGGCAGCTCTGCTCCAATCTATATATGTAACTGACTGAAGCCCTTCCACAGTGGCAGGCCTACTTGGTTTGGGTGGTAATAATCAAGGTGATAACAGGTTTTCTATACTGTATCGCTTTGCTGCCATCTGATGTTCATCCAGATTTTTGCAGCTCAAATCTGGCTGCTCTTAACATTGCCAGTGGAATAGCAACCTCCAAATCTGAGGAGCAGGTTAAGTTTAGGGAGTCCAGAACAGCTTGTGTGACATACACAAGCTATCCTTCAGTAGAGGACAGTTGGTAAGAGCAGAAAGAAAAGCAAGAGGATCCCATTGTCTATCGGTGTTTGTTGTCTGACACAACAGCCTCACTCTGACAAATTAGCTGAAAAACCTACCTGAGATTTCATTTGCAGCCTGCAAATGAAGAAACTAATTGAAGAAACAGAGGGGTATTCTTTCAGGCACACCCGCAGAAATATATACCCTTAGCGTGTACTTTTAAACATTGCACAATCGCATTTTAATGGGTCCCAGTGAAAAAAAAACACCAAAATTTTTTGGTAAAGCAACGGAGCAGCAGATTTGTATACATCTGTCTTTATGAAAGACCACAAAGTCCAAGGCCTTAGTCAGTTACAATTTCCCATGTCTCATCTCCATATAGGTAAAGAAGGGTGGAATCTTAAAGCAGACCATTGTCACCCATTGGAAAGCTAATGGGAATGAGGCCATTAGCACCATCTACCAATGAAACATGTGCTTTTATATGGGAAGGGGTGCATTTTGGTACTGTTTAATATATCTAGTACAGCATTTAAAAAGCTGTAAAAATTGGACTATTTCCCCACACACACACACCTATGTTCCCCTATAAGGACAATAAGCAGTTTGTGTATTTTAGGTCTGTAAGCTTACCTTATGCCATCAGTGCATCTCAAAAACACCCTAAACAGCTTATCGAAACAATGGTGTCAAAGCGATAGAGGCTTAAGTCAAAGTACAAAGTACCATCACGTAGCAGCCACTTTCAACATTTTTGGCGATCAAATTAAACAAGATAAAGCAGAGAACACCTAAGTCATTATCATATCACACACAGCCCTATTCTTTCAGGGAGATTTCCTAAATCTTTCCTCACTTTCTGTAAACTGAAGCCTGCATCATGATCCTAGAGGATGAACACTCAGATTTGTTGCATTCCAAGTGTTGCAGAAAAGGATTGAGACTCACAATGGGCTGGCTACAGAGCAAGATCATTGCAACTCTCTCTCTCTCTCTCTCTCTCTCTCTCTCACACACACACACACACACACACACACACACACACACACTCACATACACACACACACAATTAATTTCCCACTGTGGGAACATTATTGTCTGTGGCATAAATTTATGCTCTTAGGATTATCAGCACAGAGGTATGTGACTCTTTTGGAAATGGTGGCTAGTTCCCTTTTTTTTAAAAAAAATAAAAGGGCAAATGAATATGTTTAATGGGGTTGAGCATTCTTTAAACCTATGGTGGTCACAAAACTCACACAAGAATTGAACCCGCTTAAAATATTTAGTTTTCCAATCTCAAAGGAATCCTGGGAATTTGAGTACTATGAAATCATATGACAGTTTACTAAGTAAATTATCAGACTCATCCAAAATCCCTGGGGCCTTTTACTGATTACACAAATTACTCAGCTGCAATATGTCTAAGTCCCACATTTGAAATTACTAGGGCAAGGCCCAAGCGTATAAAATGTGCCTGATTGAGCCAAGGGATTTTAATAAACGCTGGTGGGATATTAAAACTTATGAATTCTTTATTTCTGTTTCCAACCATCTTACATCACTGTACTGACATGGAGATTCATGTTGGATGCCTGTAAGCAATCATCTTTTTGAAAGACTAGACTAGAAGGATCTAAGGAATATCTGAGCCAGTGACTTTCCTGTCACTCTTTTCTTGGAATCAAAATATGATTCTTTTAGACAACGTCTCTTAATTCATGAATCTGCAATCACAGAAAAGCTAAAATTTCTTCTCTCCCCACCCTCCCATCAAGCATTGCTATGAAAAATGAACAAGGAAACTCAACATCGTGAAGTTGAGATGCAAGAAAGCCAAACTACAGTATCCTGAAAGTGCTTCGGTGGGTAATTTTTATCTATTTGCTGAATTTATATGGCCATCCATCTCACTTGCACCTGGGGCAGCATACATAATTAAAACAAACACTAAACCATCAATGTATCTCTACTCATTATCCCTTGTAGAAATTACCTTTGAGAAACTATGAATAAGATCATACTGTTAGTTTGCAATCATATACTACATGACAATAGTAGAACCTATTGCAAGGAAATTTGTAGAGAATCTATCTGGGCAACCACAATTTTGCGTACTAATTAGGTGTCTGTTCTATTGAATCTTAAACCTGGTCAAGATTAAACTGCTTATCTCATAGAAAATACAAGTCTTAAATTGCAATCTGGTAAATATTCCAAAGTGTATTTACTCAGATATAAGTTGGATTTTGTTTGTCTTTGAGTCATTCTTGATTCCTGGCTTAGAAATGTCCCTGTAATTTTACTGGCAAGATTTTTCAGAAAATGTTCACCATTGCTTTCTTCATAGGGCTGAGAGAGAGTGATCGGCCCAGGTTATCCAGCTGACTTTGTGAAAAAGGCAGATCTACATTTCATGAATGTCCTGGTTTCTAATCTGGTACCTAAACATTACCTTAAAGTGGCTCTTGTCAGATTTACTCTGTTTATATTATATTAGATGAATTTCCTAACAGAAATGTGTTGTGTTATATCTTTTTTTTTCTTGGCAATTACAACAATATTTAATTAACTATTTCTTTCTCTTCCATCATCTTTTAGAGCAGGAATGCACAACTTCCGTTGGTATGCTGGATCTGCCGCTTAGAAAGGTCAGGTAGAAAAATATAAGCAAACCCAGGATATAGACTAAATCTGGTTCCATTTCATTTAAATAAAAATTAATTTAACACCATTAACTTATTTGTTGCATTAAAACTAAGGACAGCATGTGTTCTCAAGTTGTACACTTCATGTAGAATATTACCCTTCGTGTAGAACAGTGGTTCTTAACCTGGGTGATATTGCCCTCCAGGGGGCGATTTCATTTTTCAGGGGGGGCAATGGAACGAAAAGGGGTGACGTGGGGGCGAAGGAACGAAAAGGGGGTGATATGGGGGCGATGGAACGAGAAGTTTTGGGGACACTTTTGAGACTTTTTCGTACAGTGAATATCTGTCATACAAAAACATCAGATCGCTCGCTATTAGTGGATTGAATTGTGTTTTCAAATGTTCCTCCAGCTAGCTTCAGTACAGAATGCCGTACATATGTAAATATGCATCGCTTATCTTCATGCGCATTGCGCAGCAGCCTCTACCCATACAGTGGCACGCAATTGGCCAGAATGGGCAGTGATGGAGGGGGGAGCGCTTCTTTCAAAACATCGCATGCTGAGTGGCTATCCCCTGTGATGTCAGCTGTAATGTTGACATCACAGTTTGAGTTTTCAGCTTTGTTTTCGAATTTTTGTTGTGCTCTGTAAAACATTTTGTGTGTCTCTTTGTATTAATAATAATAATAATAATAATAATAATAATAATAATAATAATAATAATAATAATAATAATAATAATAATAATAATTTGGAAGGGACCTTGGAGGTCATCGAGTCCAACCCCCTGCTCAGGCAGGAACCCTACACCATTTCAGACAAATGGCTGTCCAGTCTCTTCTTAAAAACTTCCAGTGTTGGAGCATTCACCGCTTCTGGAGGCAGGTTGTTCCATTGGTTAATTGTTCTAACTATTGTACTTTTTTAGCGTGCACTCCAGTTTGATATTATATTTTCTTTGTGTCTTTTTAATTCTTTTTACAGTGTGCGTGACTATATTTACTTTCCTCAAATCTTAATTTAGTTTCAGAGTTTTCATCTTGAAATTCTTAGTTCTTGCATTGCGGTTTGTTCTTATGCCCTTTTTATATTTCTTTTTACGTCTTAAATTTCACTTGTAATTCAATCATTACATGTTACTGTTTTTCTTTTAGGGTATTTCACTTTCTTGCAATTGAATTTTGTTTTCAGTGGTCATTACATTTAAGTGTCTTGAATAAATAAGATAATAATGAAATACATATATCACGAAGTTTGGGAATAAAGTGCCGGGTGGCACCAAAATTTTTCACACATTTGAGATATGGGAAAAAGACTGGAAATAAACTATTTGCATCAATATGGCCTGATGACAATTTTAAAGAAAACAAAAAAAAGTGTTTGCATAAATTGAAGAATTATTTCCTATGTTGTGATTGAGAGGTTATGTTGGGGGAGAGGGGCGATGACAACTTCCTCATTAGCTCAAGGGGGTGATTTGTTCAAAAAGGTTAAGAACCACCGATGTAGAACATTACATGTAGCACATTCATATCCATAAATGTTCCATGTCAGTGATGTCGAACCTTTTAGAGACCAAGTGCCCAAACTGCAACCCAAAAACCTCACTTATTTATCGCAAAGTGCCAGGGCTGCATCAGCATTGTGGTGCCCTCGTGGGGGGCAGGGGGCATGGCCCACTGGGTGGGCGTGGCTGCCATGGTCACAGCAGATTGGGTGAGCATGGCTGGGGCCAGGGCAGCGGGGGCCAGTCCCTTGCCATCTCTGGGGCATCCCTGGGGAGGCCAACGCTGCTTGCTTGCTCACTTCCTGCCCTGTCACTTCCAAACGCCATGTGCTTGCTATTCTGGCGAACTCTGGTGGGGCAATGGTGCACGTGCCCACAGAAAGGACTCCGAGTACCGCCTCTGGCACACGTGCCATAGGTTCGCCACCACTGTTCTATGTGATCTTCCTATAGTAGATAATGAGCTTTTAAGCATGCTATCATCAACTTAGTGGTAACACTCTTTCTGAACCTGCTGTGCCAAATGAAGTTCATTCAATGGGGTAGTGGAACAAGGATTCATAAAAATAAGAGACAGAAGATGGCTTCTTATACCTATTTGTATGCTGCATGCTAATAGATAGAGTAGGATCCTTACCCAAAGAAACCTTCAGGGGGAGGGGGAGGTGTGTTTCTATCACTTACCTTCTGATACAGTCATAACCTATGCACCTATTTTTAAAAGCTAATGAAATCATAGCCATTTCACCTTCATTGTCACTTGGGAAGGGGGGAAAGGTACGTTTCGCTGGGTGAAAATGGAATGTCAGCTACCAGCCCAGAGAGAGAATGTCAAGAATTCTCATTCTTGAAACAAGCTCCCACCGGAGAAGCTCATTAGCTCAGTACTAAAAGCTCACTCAAGCCCAAGTATACACTTTGCTTTCATTAAACCCACAGCTATTGATTGTACTAAAAAAAAAAAAAGAAGCAGAGATGTAATTTCATGAAGCCTTCAGCACAGCCTTCAGTAAAGACAAAGGTGTTAAATGAAGGCATTGGGGGAAAATGAATGCAGTGCTGATTCTACATTTACAATGAGCAGAATCACATTCAGCTTACAATTCCTCTTGCAACTTCTAGAGGAACACCCTCAAAGATTATGCTGTCAAAAGAATGGCAAAGGGGCAATATTTTGTTACAGGAATAATACTACCAAACAACTCAATATCTTTCTATTTGCAAAAAAAAAGGACAACAACAGTAGGAAGCAACATATATCTGGGGCAGGGGTTGCTTATCATCATTATCTCATCACTGTTCTAGTGTCAGAGTCTGCTAAACCTCACAAGGTTGTTGTCTGAGAAGAAATTGACGCAGTGGAAAGTGTGCCATTGGGAGTTCTTCAATAAATATTGGGATGTACATCTAATAAATAGCATGAATAGTTATGTGAGAGTTAATAATTTAACCACAGAACGTTGAAACCATGACCTATTTTGTAATATATGTCTCAGTAACACTAGTGATATAGAATTTTTTCCTGTTGTTTTTTTTAAAAAATATTTATTTCAAAGAGAAGATATAAGATGTAAAAAAAAAATACATTTCAAAGAGATGCAGCAAAACAGGTAAGGTGGTCCTTGTCCATGTGTAAGGTTCTTTGAAGTCTACAATCCAGAAAAGTACAGGCAGTTCTCGACTTACCACAGTTCATTTAGTGATTGTTCAAAGTTACAATGGCACTGAAAAAAGTGACTTATCACCATTTTTCACACTGACAACCATTGCAGCATCTCCATGGTCACGTGATCAAAATTCAGATGGCAACTGGTTCATATTTTAAGACAGTTGCAGTGTCCTGAGGTCATGCGATCAGCTTTTGCGGCCTTCTGAAGGCAAAGTCAATGGGTAAGCCAAGTTGACTTAACCACTGTGTTACTAACTTAACAACTACAATGATTCACTTAACAACAGTGGCAAGCAAGGTCATAAACTGGGGCAAAACTCACTTAACAAATGTTTCACTTAGCAACATAAATTTTGGGCTCAATTGTGGTCATAAGTTGAGGAGTATTGGTACTACCGGTATATGTAGATATTTCCTTTTTCCTTTTTTGATATATATTTTTTTATTTTTTAACAATAACAATCTTTAGTGCTTAGTAAACAGCATGTTGTCTGGGTTCATATATTTAAAAAACAATCAATAATAATTCATTTCTATAATTCCATAACCAATATATTAATTAATGATATATTTCCTTGATCCTCTCTTCTTCCAGTAGTATTCTCCTTTTTTCAATATTAAACAAATATAGTTCTTAATACTTTCAATACATACAAAGTTGGATATATACTTTTTTCTTGCATTTGTACAAATAACAATAACATCAGCATATAACATCTTTTCTGATTGGCTTATGTTTCAATTGTATTTGTAAAAGTTATCTTATTAAGTCACTATATGTCCTGTTTTCAAGATTCTTATTTAAGCTTAATTTCCCCTCTGTATTCAAACCATTCTTATCAGTCATAATTTTCTCAAAGTTAATTACTTTTAAATATCCAAACTTTCCATTCACATATACCATCCCAATGTTTTTACATTTCATATATTAGAAAAAGTAATATACTAGTATATCCTATCCCTCTTACTATAGGGCCCCTTTATATCCATAATTTATCTATTCTTTTAACCATATTCAAACAAGTGTTTAGTCATATAGTACTCCATCTGATAAGTCGAATCAAATCTCTTCAATCAAACTCTAGCCTTCTTCTTTTGCCAAGTAGCTTTCCGAATCAGTATGTTCAGCTTGCCAGGGGATTCTTCCTGTATTTTTGTGAATGTTGTTGGGAGTATGAAAGACAAGTTAAGTAGGATGTGCATTTTTGTCTCCCAAATTCTAATGATTCTCCTGGCTGTTCTATAATCATTTTATTAGATCTTCTTTCTTATCCTCAAGTTTGTTTTGAAGCCCTGGAATATGTTTTCCATTTCCATTGTTGTGGCAAAATCTTGAAAGTTTTCTTTTGCTTGTATAAGCTGTAGTTATCTTCATTTGTAGCTTCCCTCTTGGGGTCATTGTCCTCTTGTTTATGTTCTGTTATCTGATTTGTTCGTTCATTCTTTGTCATTTTCTGAGAGGTTTTTAATTGTAAGTTTAGATTAAATATGTGCTCATTTATATCATCAAAGTTGTTCTTAATCTCATCATGATTTGAAACCATTGTCATTTGAATCTGTCGCAGCATTGCACACATTTCCTCCTGGAAAATATTTGCCTTGTCTTGGAGTATTGCTTCTGTAGATCTCTGATGTTCCAGGCTGTGGCTTTCAGAAGGAAATATTAGGTGTGGTTTCCTGCCACTTTTAGATAGGTATGCAACATCCATTTTATCTCCCCCCTCCAGATAGTCTTTCACCGGTGCCATAATCTCTGTGATTAGCCTTGTGGAACCAGCCAGTCTTAAAATCCAAACCACCAAATCTTATATAATTCTTATCTTTATATATGTTTTTTGTAATCCATCATTCCGCGATCATCGGGATGGGGCTCCTTCTTCGTCACCTCTCCATGGTGACTTTACACCCATTTAGAGTCCCCTGGCAAGGCGAAACCAGCCATGAGGTGCGGAGCCCCACAATCCTTCGGCCGTGTCACTACAACGCAAGACCAGAAGTTCCTATATGTGGATATTTTCTTTCCCTGGCAATTCTTGGTCTTTTATGGGAAATCATTCAAGGGGCAAGTTTTTCAGACCTCAATGATCTGCCTCTGGTGGCAAATTGATGATATTCTGCAGTTGCTTCTCAACTTTGGCACTTCAATTCAAGAGTTGATAGCAATGTCGTGTGCTTAAAAAGATTTAAAAAGAAGCACAACAGCAGATGCTATGCTATGTTACACCTTCAAAAATAGGACCAATCTGCCTTGACCAATGACTCTAACTTCTGTGGATGCCAGGGTAAGTCCAGGTGAAGCAGAATAGCCAAAGGGAAGAAACCTCTTTAACCAGAATAAATAAAATAAAATATAGGCTCCATTTTCCTGAACAGATCTGCTTTGATTAGACACATTCCTAATATCAAGTGTACAACCATAGAATTATAGCATTAGAGTGGGTCTTATATCAAATCACATATAAAGCTTCTATTGTTTATATTCTTGTTCCATGCAGGAATTCAGAGTTAGAACATTTATAATGAATACCCATCAGCCTCTGGTTAACAATTTTCAGAAAATAGGAGCTTCTAGATTATCCTTCTAACAGGCTGCTTAAATCTGCTGTCCAAGAATTTAATTTCTTAGCTCAAGGCTGGGCAGCCTGCAGATACCAATTTTGGGATGGTGTGACTGTTCCCTCTTTTCTATTTTTCACTAAAATAAGAATCAGCTATAGTTATGTAAGCCTTGAGTTTTCATATATCAATTTTACTCCTGATCAACTCTTACATAATCCCATCCCCTATCCTCCCCCAAAAACTTTTAAAAAGCAGTACATTATTATTATTCTGCTTAAAGATTAGTATGTTCCAGTTTCTTCCTGGCCAAGATTAGAACTATGCACAATTGATTATCTTTCATGCCAGGTGCTGAATTTCTCACCATTTCAGGTAAGATGCTCATAAATCTAATTGACATAACTTTCAGATTACCTACACCTCCTCAATATTAGCTACTCTGATGTCTCTTCTCAGGGCTTTTTTTGTCATAGAACACCCAGAACGGAGTTCCGGCACCTTTTTTGGATGGAACCTTGTAGGGTAGGCAAGGCGGGTTGTATGATGTGTGTGAGTTCCGGCACTTTTTTTTTTTTTTTTTTTACAAAAAAAGCACTGTCTCTTCTTGAACATACTGTTTCCTCATCTGCTCTTCACCAACTATTTTCTGGTATCCCCTTATTCAAATAAACAGTTTATATGGCAATAAACCTAACCCACTGGTTAGTGGTAACTCATTAGTTACTGGATACCAATAGGCTTCCAGGCACATTTCATGGTGCGGTGTTTTAACATTTTGCACGGCTTAGCACTAAGCAGGATTATTTCTTCTAACCAGAATAAAATTGGCCTGTACATTTAACTTAAGAGGGGCTGCCCAAATTCCCATCTCAAATGAGATAAAGGGGGTGGGAAGTCAGAGAGGTAGCTTTTTGGGGGATGACCCTGACTTGATGGAGTACTTTTCTCCAAAGTTACTAGGAGCTTCCGTCATGCTTGCATCTCACAAAGCTATGAAAACCATTATCTTCTGACAGGCTGGGCTGCAGAGTTAACTTTTCTGTATTCCATTGAGTTATGATAATGTTCTATTGTATAAATCATCTTGAGTTGTTAAGAAGCAGAGCACTATAAAAAAAGGTTGTAATAAATAAATATTTTCCTGCAGCCACAAAGATATTGTGGTCTTTCAGTATGACATGCCCATTCAACACATACCTTCTCTCTTCCAAGCTTACTCTGCTGTTCCTCTCAGGTTAGTTCACAAATAAATATGCTTTTAATATCCTTCCTTTCATTTCTAACCAATTGGTAATTTGTCCTTTGACAATGGATAATTCTATGTGTGTGTGAGCTTTTGGAATGGCTGACATATAAATTTATAAATAAGTACACACACGGACACACATACATATACTACATACATTGTATATAACTGTATGAATGAAATGCAATCCCAGTAAATCTGTAACAACGGCCATTATTGACTTTTTCAGCTGTTATCCTTAAATTCATGAAAGACAATATTATGTTAGATGCCAGAGTTGTAAAACACAGGTAGAAAGACTATATCCTTCCAGATATTACAGCACTATAAACATCAGTAAACTGGCCACAGCTATTATTGTATTACAAATGTCTGAGAACACCTGGAGGCTGACCATTTCACTCCAGCCTGGTTTTAGAATATGAACAGAAAAAGACATACTAAGATCTATTCTGCTTTTTACCATTGTATGTAGACCTGTATTTTATTTTTTGGATGAATATGGCTTTTTCATTTCCAGCACTCAGACCTACTGAAGGAGAAGGAAGCATCTGTGACTTGTTCCAGAAATACAGGTTCTTTCCCACCCCCCTGCCTGTTTAATGACTAAAAAAAATCTGCCATTTTCTCACACTATGATCTGCAACACTATCATCTCTAGCAAATGAGCCTCCCAGATAAGCCTTAATGTAGCTAATGTAACTCATTAATATCATTTTTCTTAGCATGCCAATATGTTAGACTGAGGAGCGGTTGAAAAGGCTTTAGAAGCTGAGGACAGGGGTGCTTGTTGTAGGTTATTTCAGCAATCTTTGTCTAATCAAATTGTCCACTTGCTGACTAGCTATACAGGACCTTAAGCCTGTTCATTGCTAAAAGCTGCCAATGCTCTTATAATTAATTATAGGATAAGTCCTGCCTTTATGAATGAAAAACTTAATAGAAATACTAGTTCATCTTAAGAATTTATTTCCTGGAAGGATCACGTGGGTTTTCCAGATGTGGTTGAATTCCAGCTCCCACTAGCTAAAGCCAATGTGGATAGGAATGATGGGAATTGTAATTTTACAAAGTCTGGAGAGATTCAGATTGTCCATCTCTATTCTATGTGGCTGATATTACCAGCTCCATCAGATAATAACCTATAGTTGGGTGAGCAGAAGATAGATTACCACCTTAGTAGATGATTTCCATGATAATCCAACCCGGATTCTGACTTCCAGTTTGTCTAACAATAGCAATAAATATTTCCCCTTCCCACCAGCACCTCGGTGTCTGCTGCTGTGTGTTTAATCTAAATGCCTCTGTGCTCAATGGGACTTACTTTCAGACAAAAATACACTTAGGAGGTTGAAATTTAGAGGTCAAAGAGAAAATCAGAAACAGGTAAGCATTTGACAAAAGTTTGAGGTTAGTGCTAGTCCTGAAAACAGCTCCAGCCAAGCATGCACTCAAAAACATGTTTCCTACATATTTCTTAGGACATTTAAGGGATTTACAGTAAGTCATTTAATTATTTCTTAGAGCATCTTTTTAAACCTGTTAATATCACAGCATCGCCCCAGGCAACAAGTCTCCTAACACACCATTCAAAGATTAGAGTGCCCCTGATACAATGAAATTGTATTGTTCAAGCATACCCCACTGACTCACAACCATGCATAAGAATACAGATAGTCCCTCAACTTACAACAGTTTATTTAGTCACCATTCAAAGTCACAACAGCCACTGAAAAAAAGTGACTTATGATCCCTTTTCACACTTATGACCGTTGCAGCATCCCCATGGTCATGTGATTTTTCATTCAGAGGCTTGACAACTGGTTCATATTTATGGCGGTTGCAGTGACCTGGGGTTATGTGATCATCATCAAGCAAAGTCAGTGGGGAAGCCAGATTCACCTAACAACTGTGTTACTAATTTAACAACTGCAAGTGGCAAGAAAAGTTGTAAAATGGGGCAAAACTCACTTAATAAATTTCTCACTTAGCAACAAAAATGCTAGGCTCAATTGTGGTCGTAAGTCAAGGACTACCTGTATAACTTCACCCAGGTGAACTTCATCCCATCTCTAAGAATGTCACTGAAATGTTCTTCTATGGAAAAGCCAAAGACAATGCAGAATAAATGTTTACCATAGCACCATATTCCAACAAATGGTGGGGGGAAGGGAGTTGTGGCAAGAAAAGATAGCTGGCCACGATTTATGAATCTTCCCTGGCCAGCTTGCAGCTAGAGGAGAGGGCTTCAGTTTGTTGAGTCTCCCTCCCCAATCCATCTATGCTGATAGTGGGATTAAGTAGACTCAACCTGTATCCTACTCAAGAAAAAGCACTAGAGATGAGCAGTTTTTTCACAGATGAGTCAGCATCAAAACACCTCAGGAGATGGAAAACATAAAAACCTCTGACAGATATTACTGCAGCCTCATAATAAAAGAAAATGCCACAACAGAGAGAAGATAGAAGTGGGCCTGAGAAATATTGAGAATTATTAAATAATTAATTGTTTAATTATTAATAGTAATTAATTTAATTAGTATTAATAATTAAGTAAAGCATCCTAAGAAATTCGCACCGGATGTTGTGTTTCTGAAGGCTTCTCAAAATACGTTGCTTTCCCCCAATAAATATGAACAGATCACGTGCAATGTGATTTTACTATATGCAAAATATTTAGAAAAGAAATCCTTCAAAGGTATTACTTTCCATCTGCTCCAGAAGGGACTCAAATGTTATCTATCTATCATTTTTGGCATCAATGGTAATTTTTCTAGCTGAGAAATTTGTTCACTTGGAGGAAAGGAAGTGTAGGATTAAATCTCTCCTTCCAAGAACTATTTGAGGATGGTACTTTTAAAATAATAATAATAATAATGGAGCTACATCCTGCACATTGAATGTCAGAAGCAGACTGAATGTCATTTGGCTTGAGAAGTATCATAAATAATGCTAAATGCTAACTTATGCATTCTAACTTCACACCTTCTAGGTTCAGGTAAAACATCAAATTGTAATTATTATGATCCCTACTTTTTTATTATTTTTATTATTATGGCTACCCTACATGTTAGAACTACAGTTGATTGGCAAATGAGTCGCAACCAGTCCATGAATGTATTGCCTCATTGGCAGCAATGAATAATCTGGCAACATGCCCTACAGGGGTATGAAGTGGTAATTTGGGAAAGAAGGATCACTTCATAAGAATCTGCCTTATAGACCTGAAAACCCTTATTCATCCAACCCAGATTTGTCTACCTGGACAGAGTTTTTCTCTAATCCTATCTGGACTGATATAAAATTTAGGAAAAGTAAAAGAAGAACAGAGCAACAGAGTTGGTGGAGGCCTTGGTGGTCTTCTAGTCCAACCCCTTACTCAGGCAAGAGACCCTATATCAGGGGTTCTCAACCTTGGCAACTTTAAGACTTGTGGACTTCAACTCCCAGAATTCCTCAGCCAGCTTTGCTGGCTGAGGAATTCTGGGAGTTGAAGTCCACAAGTCTTAAAGTTGCCAAGGTTGAGAACCCCTGCCCTATATCACTTCAGACAAACAGTTGTCCAATCTCTTCTTAAAAACCTTCTGTGTTGGAGCACCCCTAACCCACAAATGCTGTTGCTGGGATCCCAGTATAATGTTTGAGGTTTGTGAAATATGGAGACATATTTCATTCAGCTCAGATAGCCAAACGAAGAGCAAAACTCAATGTAGCTGTGTGGGTGCCATTATGTTCCCTGGAAAATGATATTCAAGCATGCAGTGAAGGCTTTTAACTTATTGAGGGGAGGAGAGAGTTTGTACACTTATCTGCTGGCTATCAGACAAACAAGCTGGGATTAGTCTCCTGTCTAATGAATAGGTACAATAAAATGTTTGTGTCAGACAGAAAATCACCATAGGTTTACTCCACAGTATAGCTTTGGAATACAGGGCAATAAATGTTGTAGGCCCAAGTTAAGGCAGGAATGTTTGCTTGCTCTGCCTTCCCCAGATATTTACAGAAGCCTAAAAAGCCGAGTGCTGTTGTCCACTCTGTAAAGAAATGATGACATCAAGAGGCCGGTCACCAACATGAGTTTATAGGTGTTACCATTTAAATTGGGATGGAAGCGGGGGAGGTTATCAACTCAGTATGATCTCCTGACCCCCCCCCACAGGTTTACAGCCTTCCTCTCTCTGCTTCATAGCACCTCTGCAACACAAGAGTTAATCATTTCTCTGCTGCTATCTGCCAAGAGTTCTTATCTTTTTTTTGCTGTCACTTTATAACAGGGTCTGCTTATCAACCTGTTGGGGGGGCGGGTCATGTGATCAAGCCCAGCCTATCCCAGCTCCTGATTTTCCTGATTAGAGACCATCACGAAATGGGATGGCTGGTTTACAGAGGGTCACTAATGCTGGAAAAAGTACAGAGTCCATTGGAAGCCCGGCCTGTTACTTTCTGAATTATTGGATTTTTCGTTTGCATGTGTGTGTTTGTGTGTGTGCGCGCACCGTTGATGGACTGCTTCCTGACTTTCACTGAAGGTTACTGTAGCCGCTGTCCCAAGGCCAGAGAAGTTTACAAGCCTCACCTTTTGCTGTGTTCAATGCTGTATACCTGCAACTCAAGGGCACTATATATTTGGGCTTAATTATGTCTTCTAGTTCGGATACCAGCAACACTCAGGAACCTATAAAACATGGGCTTCTTCCAGGCGGTAAGTCAGACTTTTTCCGACTGTTTTGATAAACCCTATCAGACAAAACTGAATCCCAAGCCTTAGCCAAAATCTAAGTTTGATTTTAAATCAATCAAATACTAAACAGGAATGAGAAAGCACCCCCAAAAGACTGTATAGTATCATTTTAGATTGTAATATTGCTGTATGTTATTTTTTTATTTTTCATGTGCAATTTGCAACCCACTTTTGGTTCTTGCTAAACATTCTATGTTTACAATTTATTTATTAATTTAATCAAGAGGAAAGCTCTGTATGCTTTCAATTCAAGCTGGATATATTTGAAAGGAACATGGATAAATATTTTGTAGATTTATTTCATTGACATGAAATAGTACCTTCATGTAGTGACAGTTTATCCTATCATGCATGGTCTTGGGCTGGAAATCTGTGTGATTGTGTGTGTGCATTTGATTGCAATGCTTTTGGGTTTGTGGTCCAAAAATTTGCTTTGTGTCAGTTTCCTATATGTGTAAATTACAGATGAGCTGAAATATAACAAAATTAATGACATATTATCTTCAGATATTTACTCCTCTCAACAAAATGTAAGATTTCAATACTGAAAGTGCTTTCAAGTAACATATAAAGAACTGCATTCTTTGCCAGCTACTGCAAGATATTTGATTCTTATTAATTTGTGCCTCAGTACAGGAATGATCTTTACACAGTTGGATTTACTTCTGAGTAAACAAGCATAATACTGCTCTGATAGGGAAACTGTTTAAGTCATAGTTTTTCTTCTTGCAATGAAAATCAAGGCACGTAATTGTTCAATGTAATAAATATGTATTACTTTGGAAACAAAACAGTTGGAATCATTCTCTTTTATTTCAATGAAAAACAAATATTTAGGATTTATTTTGGACATGGATATTTACAAGAAGACTATTACACTCTCCTAATCAGGCCCGATCTTCCAAGTTTTAAAACTGAAATTCTAATCTTGTTTTAAAAGTCTTTTTTTATCATATTTTTTTTTGTCTGTAAACATCGGCATTTTTATTCACCAGTCTTTTGCAGCATCCTCTAACAGAGTTGCAAGCAATTGTCCTAATTGTAGCGTATACTTATTGGTGGACATCTTATGTTTAATTTCTACAAAGATTCCACCATCACTGTTGCATCAGCTGGAGAGATGTTACAATGAAAAATGGGTTCTAACAAAATTATTAGAAGTCTATTTTTGTAGCAGTGTTTTGGTGGTTTTTTTTTCCTTGAGAGTTTTGTTTTCCAAAATGGGAACAGCTGAAAGGACTCCTAGTGGGGGGCACCTAATGTTGGCCAGTGCATCGTGTGGGAGGAAACTGACCTGGATGCTCTTGTGTTGTTTTTGTGTTCTTATAGATATGCATGCTCAGTGTCTTTTTCAGCAATTTGTAATACATTTTTTGGACTGGAAGCATTTTGTACAACACTCAAATAAATGTTTTGCATTTTAAAAAAATAAAATGAGCAGGAACACAAGATATGCCACTCAGTCTGTGAATGCTATGTGGAAATAAACCCGAACGATCAATATATGATCAAGGGTTTTTTTCTAAATAATTTAACACCCTCCCGCATTCTGAATGAAACCTATTGCAACCATATTATGCACTGTAGTTGAATTTACATATATAGATTTGAATAATGACTATTATTTATTAATTTATTAATTGGACTTGTATGCCACTCCTATGTCAGCATACGTTATTTTCAAATTTCCGCTGACATTACTCTGGGAATTTCTGACATACTCTCTAGCCACGCTTTTGATGGCAATTGAAATGCACAATACTATTGAACAGCTTTATTCAAACTGGATACCAGGTTTGGATTTTAATCTTGCAAAATCTTAGAAAACAATCATGCCAGGAAATTCTGGGACTCAGACATCCATAGGCCACCCAGGCTGGGAGGTCGCTTTTATTTAGTCACCTGTTTTTTGAATACAGATCAGATTCTCAGTGGAGTGTAGGCATAGGTGTGGGTGTGTATTGTATTGCAGTAATAATGTACAATCAGTAGCCATTTGACCTCCACCCAAATACCTTCATTGGAACCTGAAAAAGTTCTTCAAATGTTGTTGAGTTATAACTTTAAATGAGTCAGGATGGGAAGATTGAATAGATAGAAACATAGATTAATTTTATTTGATTTATTAGATAATACCACATTTAGTTTTTATCATCATTTTAACAAGTGGAGTTGTTATTCACCCATTAATTGCAGACCAATTGTAACCTTGGACCAAACCAAGATTTGATTTCTCATTCTAGATACAGAAAATAATTCAGCAATTTGTTTGGGAGCAGAATGATGCAAGTGAAGAAAATACAGATTGGATATTTTCTCATTACCCTTGAAGTTTTAAAGTGATAAATTTTGTTAAATTAAATTCTATATTAAACCAACCGATATAAAACTTGGATATTCTTTTATCACAGTAAAAGAATAGAAGAAAATATGGAGCAAATAGAATGATTTTTATTTTAATTGTCTTAATGTACATTATCATAATTATATAGCAATAAAACTTAGACTTATATACCGCATCATTGTGGTTTACAGAGTCAGCATATTGCCCCCACCAATCTGGCTCCTCATTTTTCTGACCTCGAGCCCTGTCAGGATCGAATTCCAGGCTGTGGGCAAACTGCATTCTAAACCACTGGGCACCAGGGCTTCCTATTATTTATTTCAACAATATCATTTTTTATTAGATTTAGACCTTCATAGGAAGTAGTGTTAGAATTAACTAGTGGAATTTTTGCAGTTTCAAATAGAATTGCTATTGCCACTACTTAACATATATCTGCAGTACGCAAGATGTGGCAAAAATTGTAATCATTCTACAAACTGACTTTGATTGGTGTTGTCCAACAAATGTATTTTCAGTGTGGGTTTGGCATGGGATAAGCAGTTAAGAGTTCAATCCGATCAAAGTCCACCTAATTTAGAATTCCAGTTCTAATATTGAGCTCTAAAACAATAGAGCAAGTTTCCCAAGTTTTGACAACTTTTAAGACACGTGGACTTCAACTGCTAGAATTACCCAGCAACATACCTCTGGCATGAACTTCTAAAACATTGAATCTATTATTTGTTCTTTTATTTCTTCAACCCTTATAAAACCACATGCTTTCTGATAAAATATTTTTAATATTAAGGAATGCTGACTGTTTGGCTAACAGGATAAACCCCAGCACTGTCAAAAGAGGAGGAAAGAAAATCAGATAGCAATAAAGTCAGCTAGGTAGGGAAAGAAAACAAACCAGAGTCACTTTTGCTGTGAAATTCTACAGCTTGTATAAAGTTTATGGCCACCCAGTCAATACTAATGGCCGCCTAAAGCATTTGCCTGTTGCCAGGAGACTTTCCAAACAGATCCGTTTAAGTACCATGGTTGAGAGGTAGTGCTTGGGCAAGGATTTGACTTCATTTATGTGTTTGCTTTAAACCACATCATGTATTGCATTTCTCCCAGAAATGATTTAAAGTATGCTGGTATAGATGAGGTGCAACATTATTATTATTTTTATCCTAAGACTGCATGCCACTGATAGGCAGGTCCTAGGCTAGCTTTGTAAACAAAGGGTTGACGATTAGTACGAAATATAACTCAGTCATATAAATAAGAGAATTATTAATTATACTAATAAATGTCAGGTCTTGCTGAAGTTGTAGACGTGTCAAAACATGTGTAAATCAGTGACAGGATTCGTGCTCCATCCTAAACTGTAATGTGGCTTGCATGCAGTATTAAAATCATAACCTTTCCTACCAAGATAAAGATTGCATTAAGTATCCAAGTTAGTTTCAAGAGCTGCCCCCTTTGTGGGTGTTATCCTTCCAGTAAGCGCAATGTAAAAGATGTTTCCCAAACTTCTCACTCACTTTGGCTTATTGCCCATATTTACTGCTTCATTGCAGCAATTTGAAGATGGATAGGTTAAAATTCCTTACAATCCCAGTCTCATCGAGGCATATTATATGTGGGTTGTAAAAATTCATATAACCAACAGAGAGCAGGAAAGAGATACAGGAAACTGATCTTTATTGCCATCTCATGTTATGGAAAGCTCAATCTTATGAATAAAGATGCGTTTTCAATGGGACTTCCTTGCAGATAAAAAATGTACAGGATTGTAGTTGGGCATTTCCACACGAACTGTGTTTGGCTGCTTCCAAATCAACTTCACACAGGTTACCCCTTCCTTATATTATTCCTTTTCGGAAGCCAAGCTAATTTATTTTTGGATCAATGGAAGCACAAACCCTTACAGATGCTAGAGCAGCTGGAACTCAAGAGTTTGGAGATGAGTTGTTGCCTTCTCGCCAGGTCCTGATTCTAGCAGACCCTTAAGGGGACTACTCTCCTAATTTCTGGCATCCCCCACCCAGTGGTCCAAAGAGACCTGACGGACAAGATTCTTTCTCTTGGGGAAAATCTTTCCTTCCCTTCCCGCCACATCCTGTAACTTCAGTGATTTTCACAGCTTCTGTTTAATCACAGCTCGGTTCTCCTATTGCTTTTAAGGATTGCACTGGAAATAACTTTAGTTGCATGGGAGCAGGGAGAGAGAACTTGAAAATAGTTTGCAAAGCCAGTCCTAACACCCACTGTTAGGTCTTCAATTGCCTTTGCCTCCACGTTTCAGGCTTTCATAACTCTTCCCAATTATCCAGGAACAAGCGCCTGAACCACTCTTTTGCCTGATGGCAAGTTTTCCACACCGCCCAACGGGGCTCGGGCTCATTTCTGAGGAGACACACCCTCATTGTAGGATTGCTTTTGGAGATTTCACATTTTGGGGGGTTGGAGATAGGGAACAGAAACGTTTCCCTGACAAACCCACTTGGGTGCAGTTAAGCGCAAGTTTCAAAGGGCCAGTTGTCTTTGCATTTGCACCGGATAAGCAACTGGGCGATCGGGCAGGTGTGTTGCAGATCTTAGGCGACGGCGAAAATCCTTGGTTTAAAAAAAAAAACCAAAAAAAAAAAAAGGAGTAGTGGCGGGCGACCGTCTTTGCGCTCTCCCGGGCTTTGTTTTGCTTTCTTAAGGCCCCCGACGTGCTTACGCGCTTTGGGAGTTTCGCTTCGCGCCGGTGTTTACGTGGCCGCTCAGAGCAGGTCAGCTCAGAGTAGAATGTGGTGGGTTTTTTTTTCCTTTTTTGAGAGAGGCGGACTTTCAACAGACATTCCTACAGTACGGAGGGGGGGGCGAGGTGGAAGGGAAAAAAAAACAAACTACCACAATCGGAGGCGGGGCCTGAGAAGCCGAAGTTACTCGGAGCTCCTCGTTTTTCCTAGGCTGCCGCGGGCTTCCCCCAGCCGGTTTTCTTGAAGGAGCGCCGGGGAAGCTCTTGGACGGAGCAACGGAGTGGGGCTCCTCCGCTCGCGCCTGGCCGAAGAAAAAGGCGGTCTTCTCTACTCCGCTCCCCGATTCTCTCCCCCCCCCCATTCGCGTGTTTTGTGTGCTAATGTGATCTTTGAGTCTTCTTCGGGGAAATTTACCGGACGCAGATAAACATGGCAAGCAGATTGTTTGCGGTATGCCCGAATGCCCAATGGAGGGGGGGGGGGAAATCCCTGATCATGACTCGGGAGTGAATGGGAAAAAATGCCTGGTGATTCAGGAGAGAAGGAAGGAAGGAAGGAAGGAAGGAAGGAAGGAAGGAAGGAAGGAAGGAGGGAGGGAGGGAGGGAAGGAAGGAAGGAAGGAAGGAAGGAAGGAAGGAAGGAAGGAAGGAAGGAAGGAAGGAAGGAAGGAAGGAAGGAAGGAAGGAAAGGTGAATAAGGCTGCAGTCCTAAGTATTTTTACCCATATATGTCTTACTAAATTCTGTAGTGGAACTTTGAAGTAAATAATAGATATGCATTTTTGCTTATTATTTAAAGA
This sequence comes from Bothrops alternatus, assembly GCA_034064705.1. Lineage (NCBI taxonomy): Eukaryota > Metazoa > Chordata > Lepidosauria > Squamata > Viperidae > Bothrops > Bothrops alternatus. The sequence goes on along the minus strand of JARGCV010000049.1, from coordinate 23,404,264 downwards.
GAGTAGATAGATGGGTTATCAACTGTTTGGCAGCCACTGCCGCACTTCTTTCTGTCTTAAATGTTGTGCTTCTAATGTGGCGCCTTTTTACAAAAGTCCTGGGAAGTATAAGTCACCGGTATCCAAGTTGACAGCAGAGGTTGAGAGATAAGTGACATATCCAAGGCTGGTTAGTAAATCCAGACCTGGGAAATGCTAGGATGCCATCCCAGATCTATGTACATTTGTTTGGAATTCCAATGAAACTCACCGAAATTTTCTTTCTGAGAACTGTTTACTGTTTTTGATTAAATAAAACGTCTTTCTTCCACTTCGCAATAATGCTCTACTCAGAAGGAAAAATGCTGTCCCCCCCCCACAGTTTCTCATTTATGCCCATCTTTGTTGATGTAATAAAGAAACCAGGGGAAATGTTTGCTTATTTCACATCTGAGTATTATCAAAGCTGATCAGTTTATGAAACAAACTCATAGGTGGAAACCAAACTTGGCACTATTCAGAGTTGACCACTGAAATCAATGGAGATCTAAGTAAACTTATAAACAATTAGGCCAAATGGAAGCAGAGAATAAAATGCAGACCTTACCTGGATTAAGTATATCTATTATACTTCAATGTTTTCATAGGCTACTTTCCATAGAATTATCTAGTTTTCATCCTCCTGCCCATGTTCTCTATGTTTACCCAGAAGTAAGGCACACACTGTCCAAATCCAGTCATATTTCTTTTCATGGAAACACTGTGTGCTCAGGAGCAGTGCTTTAGCCAGGAAATTGCCCTCCCTGGACTTAATGATTTTATAACACCTCCTCTCTGAGCATATAGTACATATCAAACTCAAGCGCTTGAGTCACCAAGGGCCCCCCAAAAAAACCCAACATGATTTAGCACCTCTTCCCTGATGCTGAACCCACTTACTTGGGAATCACCTAACATTCAATATAAGCACGGTTTAATTTAAAGAGTAATACATTAGAGTATTTCTCACCATAAATGATCAATGTGGGAGGAGGCATCTTGCCACCCCTTCCCCATGGTGTTTCTAAAATAAGAGAAATTTAAAAATGATATGCTGAGTGGGGCCCTGATGCTGATGCTTGTCAAGTCATAAAAGGGCCAAGTTTGAAGAGCCCTGGTGTGGGGAAAGTGAGGTTTATTTGGTGCCACCCTAGGCTCTGATCTACTAAAGTCCAGTCCTGGCAGCTCCATTGCTTGAAAATGGGCATCAGTTCCATCATTTCTTATTGAATGTAGTGGGACATTGCTGAATAATTACATGGGGAGCTACAAAGGGTGGTGGCCATTTGGTTACTGAATCACAATTTCTACAACAGCTGGACAGCAAACTCAAAACATTTGGAGGCATAAGGATGCTTGCTTCCTCTTGCAACAGCCCAATCAGGCGAACAGGGTAGGGAGTGAGCCTGAAAGTGGATCACCCCACTTACAATTGGGCATCTGTTCTAGCATGCTGATGGCATGATCAGCTATAAGCTGAGTTTCAGGACTTCAGTAAATAACAAAATTTGGAAACTCTTAGGAGGTGGGAGTGTTTTATAAGTTCAATGCTTCCACTGAAAGGCACCCCAAAGCAAGAGAACTCAGTTTACAAGTAGAATGCACGTTATTCACTTCAAGGGGGATCTTTACTTTTAGATGGGGGTTTTCTGCCTAGAGAGGAGAGGAGAATGGATCCCTACTTTCTCCTCCTGGTAAAAGGCTTTCCAGCCTTCATTTTTTTTGATCTGCCATACAGCATATATTTTTTTTAATGAGTCAGGAGTCAACCAACCAAGAAAAAGATGATCAAAACAGGAAGAAAAGTTTGAAGAGGTGGGTGAGGAAAGAAGCACCTTTGCAAGAGTAACAATAATAATAAATACTGCTTGAATTGTAGAAGTTGTGGGAAAGTTCTGGCTTTCAGTTAAGGCAGCTTTGAAAGACCCTTGTGCTGCAAAACATCTTTGCACTAATGCAGCTGGATAAGCTGATGCATAAAGTGTGAGGTCTCCCTTCCTCTGAGGCCTGAAAGTTGGGTAGCTATCCCTCCCCTCCTCTTCCTCACTCCCAGTTAGTTAGCTATTGAATTAAATAAGGTACCCCATATAAGTCTTAAGTTCTTTGAAAAGATTAACAATGATATTGGAGTGCAATTCTCATCATCATCATCATCTCTTGCCATTGGACATGCCAGGCTGATGGATTAGGAGTTCACACCTTACCCATTCAGGCCGAAGAATCTGTGCCTGTTTCATGATGCCTGAAACACAGTGTGTGTATGTGAACAGATAGTCCGAGTTGTAGCTCCCTGCAAAGGTTGGGAAAAGTTGAAGATGAATTTTGGGGATGAATGAAACCTCATGCTGTGGACCTTAGTTCAAAGCTCTTTAGACTGGCAGCTGTCCAAAGCTACTCAGCCACCCCCTAGTCTTTTCTCCTAAGAAATCTTCTTTATCTGTGGAGAAGGTGCAAGTCCCACTGTGCCTATCGGTGCAAATATCCAAATTAGCATGTATGGGGCTGTTCATTGAGAAACTCACTGCTCTTCTTTCTTGGCACTGGGCACAAAGGTTTTACAAAATTTTATCAGCATTTCCCTGGGAAAGTAAGAGAGAAGTACTAATTGTGGGCCTGAAATCGCCCAGAAGAGAAGGCTAGACATTTAGAAGATTAAAGTCTCCACCATCTTGTGGAGTCTGTCATTTTTCTGGTTGTCTAGAGCTATGCTCCTGGCTACAATCCTGCAGATTTTGCCAGGCTAGAGAAAGTCTTTGAGACCTCTGTTCTGGAGCCTCTCGGCAGGAACAGAGAAGCACCTCCTGTTGGGTGGCCTAGAAAGAAGGTTGACTGTCAAATATACTCACCCCACAGATGGTGCCACTGCCCCTTCCTGAAGGGAGAGGAGGTAACAGGACCGCTGTCTTTCTCCAAAGATTTAGGATTTAGCTTGTGTAGAGATTCTGCACACAGGTTCTGAAGATGCCATGTAATATTTAGGAGCTGACTGTAGACACTGCCATTGTCCAAGCCTGAACCCCATGTTCCTCTCTTACTATTACTAGAGCAGGTGGTGGTCACCAGCCATACTGTTCCAAAGATGAGGTTTTAAACCTTTTTGATTCAGGCCAGGTGATTCGGTATGCAAAACGTGATAAAGTCTTGTTGGTGTAGCATGCAAGTGTATTTTCCAGTTGGTGTATCCACAGCCCACTGTGGAATTTTTTTCTGCTGTGACCCAATTTTTAAAGATTATTTGAAGCAAGGCGGGGGAGGGTGTTATAAACTGGATCCATGCTTGTTAGCACTGAAATGGCCAAAGGGGGGAAAAAAACTGCTTTTAGGAAGAAAGGCCTTTTAATACAAATACACAGGAATTGGGGCAATGCTGAATAGTATTTCTCTGTATGTACTTATGCTGCAACTATAGCCAATTTGGCCTAGTAATTAAGGTGCTGGTCTAGAAAGCAGGAGATAATGAGTTCAAGTTCTGCCTTAGGCTGGGTGACTTTGGGCCAGTCAGTCTCTCTCAGGCTCAACCCATTTCACAGGAAAATAAGAGGAGGAAGGCGTATTATATATACTTGCTGCCTTCAGTTATTTATAAAGTAATAAAGACAGAGCAAAAGTCTGAAAAAAGAAAGAAAGAAAGAAAGAAAAATAAAGGAAGGAAGGAAAGAGAGAAAGAAAAAGAAAGGAAGGAAGGAGAGAAAGAAAAAGAGAAAGAAAGAAAGAAAGAAAGAAAGAAAGAAAGAAAAAGAAAGAAAGAAAGAAAGAAAGAAAGAAAGAAAGAAAGAAAGAAAGAAAGAAAGAAAGAAAGAAAGAAAGAAAGAAAGAAAGAAAGAAAGAAAGAAAGAAAAGAGAAAGTATGATGCCAAGGATAACCACAAGGCATATAGGTTAAAGTCACACAACATGCTGGACCAAGATAAAATACACCTGGCTAACTTGTGGTTCAGTCTGGTCTTGGTCTTAACATGTTGTGTGACTCAGGCCAGCACTCAAAACCACTGAAAGGTTTGGGCATAGCATAACATATACTGTAATAGGAAAACAGTATTTGTGCTTAACTTTGAATCTGAGTATATAATATGGACTTCTCTGGTTCTATGGAAGCAGAGATCACTGAACACAGTAGGAAAGCAAAGGAAAGAAGGAAGGAGCATCCTTTGAAAAAAAAGACTGAGTGGTGGGGTTTGTTTGTTTTTTTGCTAATTGGAGGTCTTAATTTGCAAGTCTTAATTTGCGGTCTGAGCCACCATCCGGAGGTCTGCTGCATAGCTGGTTCCTCTCACTTCTAGGAAAGGTAACAAGAGGAAAGAAGAGAGGGAAGACCTTTATGGGAAATAAGAGTCTCTTCCCACTGAGTAAAGAACCAAAGGTCAGGACCTTAAGTGAATTTCCTTGTAGAAGCCAAGAAGGTTTTTCTAGCCAGTATGAAAAATTCATACTAGACGGAATTATTGGAAAGTTCTATTTGGAAACAATGACATTTAAAAAAAATAGTCACAATATTCTGTGTAAACGTCCCCAGCGCTCTGGGGGCTCTTTTCAAGGCAGATGAGATGGGGCTTAGAAGCCATGAAGTTTGGGTCATAGCCAGCTACTTCTCTGCCTCCCCTTACTTTTTTTTAACCTCTCAACTAAGAAAGAGCCTTAGAGAAGAACCCCAACGTTTGCAAGCAGTTTTGAGTCCTATAGTTATTAGTCTGCCCTGATCTGGTTTTGTTAGTGATACCAATTTTATGAGCACATCAGTACCTGCTTGGCTGATACTTAGAAATTTGTTTCCTACAACTCCGTGCAATAAATTCTGGGGCTTCAATACCACGATAGGAAGATCGCTTGATTTGAAGGGGTATTCGTTTCAGCAACACTGATTTTATCTCGGTACGAACTTGTTTGTCGCTAAACCTAAAAAAACCATCCACAATTCGCCAGCAAAAGTTCAGTTTTGTAGCGTGTGGTGTGTTGTGGTTCAAATCTGAACGGTGGGAGAAGTCTTAAAGTGCTAGGAAAAATAAGAATGACAATCAAACGTTGGAAGTGGCTCGGAGCCACCCAAAGCTGGGTCCCAAATTTCCTCGCCCGAAGAAAAATGCGCACTTGGAGTGCAGGCTATAAACGCTAAACGGATTCTTTGGTGACCTGAGCGATTTCAGGAGAGCGTAGCCGAGTTTTGCTTTGGCTGGCCGATCGGCGCTCTTCTCCTATCGCTTTTGTTTTTCGGCAGCTTATGGGGCAAGCGCTAGCATCTTTTAAGTCCCATTGATTTCATTGGAACTAAGCAACGAAGCTCGTTTGCCCGTGTGGAAGCTGTCGAAAGCACAAACGCGTTTCACCCGGGCTGTGTAGGCAGAACTCTAGAGGAAGACGCCTACGGACCGAACTCCTACGATTTCTTCAAACTGAGTCCTGGAAACATTAAGAGGTGGATAAGGAGAATGTGGAAACGAAAATCTTTGGGCGCGTTAAGATCAGTTTTGCAGCAGCCAGCGACGTAGCGGGAATGTCAAACTTCCGCGTCAGAGTAAAAACCCAAAAGGGACGGAGAGTGGTAGAGACGGGCTTTGAGAAAGAGTGGGGTTAGATTTCTCTCTCTCTCTCTCTCTCTCTCTCTCTCTCTCTCTCTCTCTCTCTCTCTCTCCCTCCCTCTTTCAAACACACGGGGGGGGGAGAGAGAGCAATTAATGACATCATTTCATTCTTAACCTATAAATGGGCAGTGTTCTCCAGGCATGTAGTTCAGTGTGAGTTCGGAGACGACTCTCTGCCCCAAAGTCCATTACTCTCGGAGCAATTGATGACCGCCTATCTCTCTCTTCCTTCCTTCCTTCCTTCCTTCCTTCCTTCCTTCCTTCCTTCCTTCCTTCCTTCCTTTTTTCCTTCCTTTTTTCCTTCCTTCCTTCTTTCTTTCTTTCTTTCTTTCTTTCTTTCTTTCTTTCTCTCTCTCTCTCTCTCTCTCTCTCTCTCTCCCTCCCTCCCTCCCTCCTTCTTTCAAACACAGGGGGGGGAGAGAGAGAACGCAATTAATGAGCTCTTTTCATTCTCAACCTATAAATGGACAGTGTTCTCCAGGCATGTAGTTCAGTGTGAGTTCGGAGACGACTCTCTGCCCCAAAGTCCATTACTCTCGGAGCAATAGATGACCGCCTCTCTCTCTCTCTCTCTCTCTCTCTCTCTCTCTCTCTCTCTCTCTCTCTCTCTCTCTCTCTCTCTCTCTCTCTCTCTCTCTGTCTGTCTCTCTCCTCCCTCCCTCCCTCCCTCCCTCGTCCCGCGTCTCTTGGAGGGGGTCCTAGTAGACCACGGTTCAGAAAAGGATCCCTCTAAACCCGAAGGCTGCGGCCCGGCCCCTCCGTAGGTTTCTTCCGAACGACCTAGAGAGTCTCTGAGTTCGCGTTCGGGAACGCCTTCCCAGCAAACGCGGACCAGGGCCAGAGGTCCAGTAGCCTTTCCTCGCCACTCCTTCTACCCAGGTGGAAGCAGAGGACCAACTCGTGGGGGTGGGGCTGAGTCTCACACACACCACCCTTGTTTGCCCGGGGAAGGACCTGTTCGCGTTCCCGACGGACTTTTTAACCCTTAGACATTCCTAGCAGAATAAGAGGGACGGCAATGCCGCGGGAGGAGGGGAGCTTAGGCAAGTAAAAGAAACTCCGCCGTCGCGGACCGGACCGAATCCCGGCGCGCGCGCCCGCGCCCGCGCGCGTGTTTCTCCCCATTCCCTGGGAAGCGGACCGTCCGTCCGTCCGTCCGTCAGGTTTAACAACCTTGTCTGATTGGGCGCCTTTCTCATTGGCTGCAACCGGGCCGTGTCAGCGCTCCCTTTCCTCTCCTTCCCCACCCCCTGGACACACAAACGCTCCGCGTTCACACGCTCGGCCCGGACCCTCCCCGCCTCCTCTTCCCTCGGCTGGGAAGCGCCCCTTCCTTTTTGTCCAAGGGGGAGCCCCCTCCGCCGACCAGAACCGAACGACTCCGGAGTAAGGGGAGGCTTGGAAGTTGGCGATGCCCCTGCGGCGCTCGGGACAGGGCGAGGTGGCCCGGCTGGGCAGGTCGCGCCTCTCCCGGCTGGCTCCCGCCCGCTCCTCCCGACCCCTTTAAGCCGATCCGGGGGGAACAGCTGGGCGGCCGAGCCCGAGCGCTCCTTTCCCACCTGGGATCGGAGCGCTCCGAGCCTCCCCGGCGAGGTTTGCCGAGCGACCGGACTCTCCCGTTTACGCCTCCCCCGGTTTCCCGCCGCTTTTGCCTCGGCTTTTGCCTCGCCAGCCCGCCCGCCTCCAGGTGCTGCTCTGCCTCCGGAGCCTCCGGAGCGGCAGAGCCGGCGCCGCCGCCTAGCCCTGCCCGCGGCCGCCTTGACATGCTGCCCAAAGTGGAGACGGAAGCCCTGGGACTGGTCCGATCGAATGGGGAACGGGGGCACATGCCGGAAAACATGCAAGGTAAGAAGGAGGGGGGGGGAGACGAGCGGACTGCCCTGCCGGCTGGCTGGCTGGCTGGCTGGGCGGCCGGCGAGGGAGCTTGCCATATGCCCAGCTGAAAGGCGGGCGAGAACAAGCCAAGCCCCCCAGCCTCCTCTTTCTCCCGCCTGCCGGGTAGGGCTGGCTCGCAAGCCAGCCAGCCAGCCAGCCAGCCAGCAAGCGGCTCCTTCAGCGCCTCGGGAGAGGCAGCCCTGCTTTCCAGGGGCTTCGGGTTTGCTCTCACCCGGGGGGTGGGGGGAGGGAGAAATCCTCGAGCCCCCCCCCAGGTGGGACTCGCTTCTCTCTCGGCAGCCTCGATCGCAGCAGCGGCTTATTGGAGGGGCTGCTGTCAAAGCCGCCGGGCGCTCAACCCTTCCCCCCCTCCCCCAAACACACACACACACACACACACCCCAGCTCCCCTTTTAAGTACTGCGAAGTAAACGAAAAGTCAAAACGCCTGGAAAGTCGGGCCGAGGGACTTTTCGAGTCTGACGCGGCCGCCGGAGGCGCACTTGGAAAAAAGTTCCTCCCTGGGAAAAGGCCTGGCGGGGGGGGGCTTCTTCTCTCCCTGGGAGGTGTAGGGCGGGGGGGGGGCGGAGGGGGGACCGGAGGCGTCTGCCCGAAGGAAAGGACTTGGGAGCCGTCTTCCTTGTGTGTAAGGAAGGCTGCCAAGCGACCCGAGCGGTTGGCACCTCTTCCAGGAGGGAGGGAGGGAGGGAGGGTGGGAGGGGGCGACGAGAAACAAACGCGATCCGGCCGGTGCTTATTATTCCGGGGTCGGCGTCCTTCAAAGGAGCGCGGGGTGGGAGGCGGCAGAAATCCACCAACTGCCACGCTGCAGACTGATTCGCGGGATTTGTTTTCCTAGTTGCGGAGGTGTTAAAATCTTTTTTTTTTGGGAGGGGGGTGCGGGGGGGATATTCCGCTTTCCAAACAATATCGGAGGATCAGCCACCCCAACAGCGTCACTCCGAATCGTTTGGTTTAGTATGATTTATATGGGGAGGGGGGGGCGGAAGGAAGGAAGGAAGGAAGGAAGGAAGGAAGGAAGGAAGGAAGGAAGGAAGATGGAAAAAAGGCAATGTGTAACCGTTTCTGGGGACATTCTCCTGCCTGTGTGGGCAAGGGATTTCTTTTCCCTTTTTTTAATGGGAGTTTGACTGATTAAACTAGGCAACTTCCCCAACAGAAAACAAGAGGGGCGTGTGTGTGTTTGTGTGTGTGTGTGTGTGCGCGCACGCCTTTCCCCAAACGGTGTCTGAAGGCTGCTAACCGCGTGCCCTTCACACGCCTCAGAAGACAAGAGGCTGTAGCCTTAGCAAAGCCCTGCTCGTGGGCCAGGCGGCGGAGGAATGACCCTCAGCGCTCTTCATTGGGTCGGAAGGGGGTATCCCTTACCAAGATCAGACGGGGCGAAGATACCGAAGGAGGAAATCACTAAAGATCTCTAAGCTTGGGAAGGATGGAAAAAGAGACTTCGGGTTCGGGAGGGAAGGGGGAATCTGGTTGACCCTACGCCGCCCTTCTCGGATCCCAACGACCGCTGGGAGCGAGGGAAGCAGGCAGAGAATGAAAGGGCGGAAACATCGCGCGGAGTTTTTCTAAGTTTCTTTCCTCTAAGAGCGAAACTCCCCTAGCAGAAGGCGGGGGACCGACCCGGCGTGCTCCGTCTTCTCCCGTTCCCCCATCCTCACCCCCGTGACTTGGGGTTTGAGCCTGTTGCTGTGCTTGAAGCCATCTTTACTTTCCGCCGGGACCGCGGAGCTTAGGTTGCTATCCCGGGAGTCCTGGACGCGGGAAACATAAAACCTTGGAGACAGTGGGTTGGCTTCTACTTTTAATACTTGTGAGGAATCAGTACTTCAAAACGCTTCTTTCAGAAAGGGTTTGCCGTAGTCCCTGGGAAACTTTACAAAAGGCAGGAGAGAAAGAATTGCTAAGGTGCTTTTTTTTTTTTTTAACAGATGGGCCGGGAAGAGAGAGAAAGTAGGGTTGGGATGGGGGATGGAGGGGGGTTAACTACTACGGGAAATCCAGGAGCGCCTCTCTCTCTTCACTTTCTTAGCCGGCAATCTCTTCAGGCACACCGCCCCCTTAGGTTTCCTTGATGGAAATTCAAAGGGCGAGTTTAATATCTATTTTAAGACCCTCCCCAGTTCTTATCGAGGGCGGCCGGTCCGTTAAAAATGTAGGAGTCTTCGAGTAAGGGGGAGGGAGGGAAAGACCCCCCCCCGCGCCTGTCTATATACTTAGGAAAGGCTCTTAGGGGCAAAAGTCCGTGGTGCTAACTCTGTATTCAGGATGGAAACTTCGATCCCTTGTTTTTTAATCGGCTTCCCCCCTAACTTGACCCCGAAGACATACCGGGCTAAGCTCTTAATTGTGATTATTTAATTCGAAAGAGGGGGAAAACAAAAAAAAAAAAAACCTGGAAGTCCCACTAGTGTTGTCGACAAAAGGAACCGGGCGTGTTTCTGAAGGCTTCTAGAGCATTAGCTCCTCAAAACATCGCGCCATCCGGATGAGCTTGGCCAAGTAATTCGCGGAAGCCTCTGAATGGCATGGAAGCCGTGCAGGTTTCAAATCGGATGGAAGGGGAAGCTCCCATTATGCAAAGCGAAGGCTGACCAGCGGGATCAGAACAGGGCGGAAAACAGCCACCACCGTTTATCAGCCAGGAGAAGTGAAATGGGATTAAAACCAACCAACCCACTTTAAGCCTCAATGTCTCAAAATAACTCGGTGCCACGGCTTTTGACTGGAGGGTGGTGGGAAGGGGGAGGAAGGAAGAGAAAACGTGATTTGTTGCTGAGGTAGACAACATAAGTGGCTGTATTCCCCACACACACTTTCTCCCCCAGCCCCCCCATTAAGCGCCAGAAGCTGAGGTAGAGATTTAGTGCGTGTGCATTCGCAGAACGCGTCAAGTTTGGTGTTCAGTTTGGTTAAGCTTTTTGGGAAAGGGGGGGGTGTCCATAAGTACTGTGCAAACACTAGCCCTTTAGGTTAGTTTCTGCTTCAAGGGCTTACGCCAACCCAGAGCATGAATTTAATTGAGAAACGTGGCGAAGCGGGTGCCTTGTTGAAAATGAAGCCGTGTCCTGAAATGCCCGTTCCTGAAGCAATCTCTGCCACCTTAGGAAACACAATTGTCCGACCGCAGAGTGACTGTTTTGTAAGGAGGTGTCGGCGGGAATTGCTTTTATTTCGGCGTTAAGAAGGACGCGGAGAGATGGGGGTCCAGCGTGGGTAGCAGCAGTGGAAGGGGCAGGTCACTTCTCTCCCGGGCATATCTGAACCGGGCAATTATAAACCCTGGCCTGTCCCCAATAATTGCTTATGGCCACTTCTAGAAGGCATCCAACCAGCCTGGTGCGGGTCCACGGCTGGAGGATGCTAGAAGATGCTCGCAGGTAAATGAGCTTAAACCCTGCCTTGCCTTGCTTCCTCTGAGGCAAACCTTAGGGAAGGTCCTGCTAGCTTCTCCGGGGCGGTTTGACAGTTGAAGTTCTTGCTTTGACGGCTCTGCCGGGAAAACTCCAGTCAGAAGGGGCAAACGAGCCGCTGAAAGCCTCTTCCCGGCTGAGGTGGTACCCACCAGCTCAGAGGGGCCTCTTGGATGGAGCAGGCAGAATTGGAGGCGCCCATCCCGGATGCAGAGGCGAAGCCCCTCGGCCTCCTTCGCTTCTTGGACGGCTCCCTTGCCGCTTCTGCCCAGATTCCCTCCCTCCATCTCTCGATTCGGCCCTTTATTATACCCGTTTCGGGAACTCCCGAAGAAGGGCGCGGGGTTGTACGAAGCCTCCTCGGGGATTCGCGTGGGTGCCACAGCGGCAAACGGGGGAGGGCAGGTGGTTAGTTTTAAGATTTCGAAAGGCGCTTCTTAAGGCCTTTTCCTCCCCTTGGTGGCTTCCCGGGAACGCAGCGATTTGGGGATGGAGGGACGGTGCCGCTTTCGCCTCTCTCTCCCCCTCCCTCTCTCCCTCTCTCCCTCTCCCTCCCCCTCTCTCCCTCTCCCCCTCTCCCCCTCTCTCTCTCCCTCTCCCTCTCCCTCTCCCTCTCTCTCTCTCCCTCTCCCTCTCCCTCTCTCTCTCTCTCTCTCTCCCTCCCTCTCTCTCTCTCTCCCTCTCTCTCTCTCTCTCTCTCTCTCTCGGCTTCCGTCCTTCGTTTCCTCCAGAAAGGAAGCCCCTTTGGGAACCGGCCTCGGAAAGAAACGCGCGCGCGTTTACAGTCGGCATCCAGATCTGCCTCGCTTCCATTTGGAAATCGGGCAATATCTGGACGTGAGACAAGAGAATCTTCCGACTCTGGCCTAAATAGAAAGTCCGAAATCACAACTGGGCCCGTCGCTACCCAGCCAACCTCGCCTTCACTTCTCCCAGATTAAGCAGCTTGGGGTACCGAACAATTTGGGGTCGCGCCTTGCATTGGTCCCTTCTGCTCCTCCTGTCCGAAAGAGGAAGAAGAGAGAAGGCGAACTTCCTCGTTAGAAGTGGAAGATCCCGGGCTGGGGCGCACGGCTTCTTCTTCCTAGGTCCCACCTAAAAATTCCCGCCCGGAAAGTTCAGGGCCGACTAGTCCGCGCCTCCAATAGTAGCCATGTCCGGCCAATGGTCTTCCTGCGCTGCTCCGGTGTGCCTAAAATCCGGGAAAGGGTTTTAGTAGTATTTTCCGCTTCTCTCGCACTAGTTTCTTCGCACTTTTGAAATTACGCCTCGCGTTCCCATTTCTCGACAGTTCGGCGGAGAGGGAGGGCAGGGATCCGGGTTCAGGTTTTAGCTACTTCTCTCCCTGGCCAAGAGAATTTCCCTCTCCTCTCCCTTCCACCACCACCCCCCAAACACACATCCCTCTCATCCCTCTCTTTTTTTCTACGGGGTCGCTCAGACACCGATTCCCTCGCTCCCCCGACCGGAATCGGATTCTTTCGGGAGGATCTCGCTCTTAAATCAGTTGGGACTTTCCATCTCATTGAATTAATTCTTAGGATCGCGCCAAGAGGTTTCTCTCTCTGCTCTCTCAAGTAAAGATCTGTGTTCCCCACGGAAGAAGGAAGGAAGGAAGGAAGGAAGGAAGGAAGGAAGGAAGGAAGGAAGGAAGGAAGGAAGGAAGGAAGGAAGGAAGGAAGGAAGGAAGGAAAGTTGTCGTGAGACTTTCTTCTTTGTTTTTAGTTACCAGCATTTGAGAAGGAGTTTGCAAGAGTTTGCAACCTCAGCCTTCAAAATTCTTGAGGACTTTATGTATTTTCTCTGGTCGGTTGAGACAGCAAGAAAAAAAAAGAGTTAAGGTAGAAGAATGATTAAAAAAAAAAAAGACAAATTGTAAAATATGTAAAAATTGCAGTTCCTTCCCTTCCCCCTTCTCTTCATCTCCCTTTCTAAAATACTGTTTTAAGTTGTTGGTTTTTTTCCCCTACTCAGACTACTAGTTTTGTAAATTTGAAATGGGGGGGGGTTAGGTAAACATTTTTTTAAGGTGACTTGTTATAGACGAACTTTCAAAGTACAGAGAAAAGTTACTTTTCCACTTAGTCATCGGATTTTTTAATTTTTAAATGCAATTACATTTTAAATATATTACCGATAAATGGCGATCTTTATCCCAAGAATAATAAACTGAAGAAAAGTAAGACCGCAGCCCCAGGCATGTAAACTTCAGACTAGGATGTCTTGAACTAGCCCTGCCTACTTATGTGAAAGCACAGATAGGAGTGAACTAAGAGTTTAAGATTTTGGAAAGCCCAGCTTTGGGGGATTAGTACAATAAAATGCTTGCTGTATTTAGGACTGTGGTTAGTTTTAACAGGTTTTATTTCTGCTACATTGAATTTGGAGAGAATAATTTTGGTTACTAAAAAAAATCTGTTGCTTCAAAATTGTGTTTTCCTGTTTTGAGGATTTAAGGGGAAATTTAAAAACCCCTGGATGTCCTGGAATTGTTTTCCCCAGTGATGAAATAATGCATCAAATGTTTTGTATACATTCTCATAGGGTTTAATTCCTTCCCCCTATTTTTCTTCTTTTCTCCCCCCCCCTCCCCGCAGTGTCTCAGTTTAAAATGGTGAATTACTCTTATGATGAAGATCTGGAAGAACTTTGTCCTGTCTGTGGAGATAAAGTGTCTGGGTATCACTATGGACTCCTTACCTGTGAAAGTTGCAAGGTTTTGTACAATTTATTTTCATGGAAAAAGTGGGGGAGGGGGCTGAAAAAAATCAGATCGAGAAATCATGCTTCTGTTATTATTATTATTATTTTAATGGAAAAAGAATATTGTGAAGATGTGCAGTAGCATTCTTGGAAGGCAGAAGTTATGCAAAGGGTGAAGAGTAAGAAGGGTTTCTTTGAATGGAAAGAAAAACTTGCCCACGGTATTCTGTATAGGGTGGCTACATTTAATGCCTTTAAATATTTGGTTGTCGTGAAGTGATGTAGTTGTAGAGAGACTTTCATTCCCAGCTGTCCTCAATATTGATCTTAGTTGATTTATATGCATTGAGTATTATTGTTGCTGCATCTTGTTCCTGATAAATTTCAGGGCTACAATATTGAAGGCAACTGTTTCAAGTTTTTCATCTTTCAGGATGCAAATGTAAATTTCTCTTGACATTCTTTTTATGCTTGCACATGCTTATAAATGTGCGTACACCCTCCTACATACACAGCATTTTATGTCCATATTTATCTGCAAGGTGATTAAGTGGAAATCAATTAAATGGTTTTAAAATGCTGTTCATCACTATGAAGAATATTTTTTGCTCATGCATTCTATTTTATATCAGCCAGAGTCTCAAAATTATAGAGGAGTGTGATGCAACCAGCTAGTAAAACCAGAACTTGCCTTAGATCTGGAGTACATTGCAATTGTGTAAAATATTTCTGTATTGGGAAAGAAACCAAGCAAATTAGTACTAAAGCAACATCATTTTAACACTGCTTTCTGGAGTAACACATATATAATTTTAGGACTCTATAGAATCAAATCTGGTAAGGGAACTTTTAAGAAAGTCAGTATTCATGCTGAATCAAGTTAATCACATTATAATACTACCCCCATATATTTATGCTTACCATCCACTATTCCCAAACTACAAAGAGACATTAAGAACTAGAATATCTGTTATTTTGTACATGATTTTAATCATCATGGTCACCAGAAATATTTTATGCAGCTGTACTTAGTGTTGAGGGAAGGGAGAAGGAAGACAGCCTTGCAAATAACTTTTTTTTTAAATCCCAGAGAGTTTAAAATTCAGCTTAAAATTGAGAATCTCTAGAGACAGCTTAAAATTTAGTTTTAAATACCAGAGAAGTAAGGTGACAGTAGTAATGATGGATGATAAAGTGAAGAATAGTACACCAGCAGAGGCAGGAGTAACCAGAGTAACAAGTGATAGATTGGGGAAACAGACACTCTTTCATTTGGGACTTAGAACTGAGTTAGGATTCCTATTGGTGAAGTCTAAAAAATAATAATAATAGGTAAATACAAGTTTGATTTGTCTTAAAATTCTGCGTTAGGTGATTTTGAGAAGCCACTTTCAAAAATTAGGATCGTTTGAAAAAATTTTAATTCATTCAATTTGCTACTGGTAGATGATGGCAAGGGAAACAACAAAGATGCCTTGCCAGGATCTGATTAAATCAATGCCAGCACAGACTAGCCTCAGAAAAATTCTGCCTGTGGCCTAGTGGGTTTCCTCCAAGGAAATCTGGAACCAAACCAGCCATTTCATAAATGCTGAACTAGCAGGATGAAAGTAGAAGAGAGGATTTGGTGAATGTTTTCATAATCTGAAGTCAATTCCTGGTTCGGGCCCTTTGTGCCAAATTTGTAAACATGTTCTATCTATTTTACAGGGCTTCTTTAAGCGAACAGTCCAGAATAACAAAAGGTACACATGCATAGAAAGTCAAAGCTGCCAAATTGACAAAACTCAGAGAAAACGCTGCCCTTATTGTCGGTTTCAAAAATGTCTAAGTGTTGGGATGAAGTTGGAAGGTAAGGTCTACAGTTGTTCCTACCTAAGAATAAAAATAATAATTACATATTAAATACAAGTCCTTCTACGTGCATTATTTAGACTGCTGTCATTTGAGGTGTTACTTCAAAGAATTATTGCTTCTGACGGATCATAAAGAATTGAAGCTTACAATTCACTAACCAGAAGTTTATTTCAAAGGGCTTTGAAGACTCCCTTGTCCCATTTGCTGATGTGGTACTTAGATGTACATTTCAGATGTAAGCATTAGAACATGCAGGGTCAATATGTATAATTGTACAGTTCTGGTATTTCCAAAGAGTGCGGACTATCTGGAATTAATCATAAACCCTTAGAACAAATAACACTGATTTCTTTAGGCAAACAAAATTCAATCAGAGTAGGCAAAATAAATAATTGAAGTAAAATTGATGCTGTAGTGATTTCTAAAATGAAAACTTTTCAGGCATATCTGAGAGTTATAAATTCAATATAGCATATTGGACATTTCCCCCCTTTTCAGGGACAACTGATCATTCTTGTTTATCAGTGGAATTCCTTGTAGGGAGGGATTATGCAGCTGAGCTAATCATTGACTAAACAATGGTTTAGCACTTCATTGAAAGAGGGCTTGGTTTTCTTAAAAAAAAAAAAAACCACAATACTCATCCAGTACAAATAGTTTTCAGTTTTTATGAAATTATTAAGGCATATTATAATGCTCCATAGCCCATTGATAAAATATGGGTATATCTTGTCACATTATTGTGTTCAGAGTAAATTACTATTACAGAATCTGAAACAAGGAAACAAAAGTTAGTTTGAAAAATATATATTGTAACCATGAATCTTGCTGTCAAAAAGTTTTGAAACTTTTCTGATAAATACTTGCCCAATGTAGACAATTAGTAGTGTTTTTTTTAACAGGGATTATTGATGGAATTCCATTTTGTCATTTTTTTTCTTTTGTAACTACAAATTCAACAGTCTACGTGGTTCCACCTCTGTTAGGTTAAATCATTGCTAGTTTGAAATGCTGTATGTCATTTTCATTAGTTTATAAGAATTCAAATATCAATGATGGGAGAGAAAATTCTTATGCCAAGTATTTGTATTTATATATATGTGACCCAAGTTATGGAAGCTCCTCACTGATATTTAACAGACCATTACAAACACAGCATTGGAAACATCCCATTGATAGCTATTGGTCTTACTTTTAACATTTAGTACTGTGCTGTTTATTAGTTTTAATTTTCATATTTTTTAAGGATGTGGAACTATAATTATTAACGATTTCAATCTTTAGACAGCTAATGAGTAACTTAAATTTTATTGATAGAGACATTTGGGTTTTTTTTTAAAGTTGCTTTAATTCTGAAATAATGTAAAATACTTGTCTGAAAAATGAGTTAGTGATTATTATTTGATTATAAACATTCTTTTTATATATATATATATATAAATTCTTTTATTAAAACAATCAGCATTAAACATAAAATCTTAGTATGCATCAATCGTCATAGCACCTGATATGCAACACTAAGTATTAATCTTTGTAAACGTCTGGTTTGGTAAACATTTTTCACTCCTCACATCAAGCCTCAACTATACGCCTGTTACACTTTATTTGATTGGTGTTTCTCTTTTCTATAGTCTATCCACAGTTTCTAGTCTATCACATATTATTCATCTCAGTATTAGTACAATCTTTTATGATTCCTAACCAAAAATCCTGAGGTAAAAGTTTAATAACCTGAGGTGAATCTTATATATGGTCTATTTGATTATAAACATTCTTACGGTTTACCTCCCTTTCAAAAAATCACCAGCATTTACCTCAGGATCTCTGGTTAGGGACTATAAAAGATTGCACTAGTAATGGGATGAAGTCAATTCAGAAGCACAAACGAACAATATGCAATAGACTAGATACAGTAGATAGACCATATATAAGAGAAACACCAACCAAACAAAAGGTACTCGGAGTATACTTGAAGAGGGAAGGGAGGAGGGAAGAACGTTTACTAAAACAGATGTTTACAAAGATTAATACCTAATGTTGTATGCTATGTTCTAGGATGATTGTTTAGCAATAGGATCTTTGGTTTAATGTTGATCACATTAATATGGAACCAGATAAGAGAAACACCAATCAAACAAAGTGTAACAGGAGTATAGTTGAGGCTAGACGCGAGGAGTAGAAAAAGGCTTACTAATTCAGACGTTTTCAATGACTAATACTTAGTATTGTATATCAGGTGCCATGATGATTGCTGCATAATATGTTTTTATGTTCAATGTTGATTGTTTTAATAAAAGAATTTTATAAAAAAATCAAAAATCACCAGCATTAGTTCATTAATTCTCAAGCTCAAGACTGCAACTCAGCTAAGTTTCTCATTAGAACCTCACTATTTCCTTATGGGCAGATGTAGAAATTGTGAACAGCTTAGCCCATAGAGTTTACGATCCATAAACTTCTCATTCCAGAATAAATTCTGCTTATGCCAATTAAACCTAACTTTAGAGCTGTTCAAAACCCTCTTGAACTACAGCAACCTAGGCAGGAATCAACAGATAATAATATCAGGGTGGAGATAAAAGTTATTTCATCAAATGTCTGTTTTGAAATCTGCATTTCCCAAAATAATGATAATACAATCAATGGGAATGGATAGGTAGTAGGAAAGAATTCTCAAGTGATTCTATACTTTTTACTCCTCTTTTGCAAATGCACCTTACAAGGTCAGTCACACAGACACAGACACTTGTTTGTTTCTTGCTTAGGAGCAAAAAAATATTTAGAACATTTGGAATGGGAGCAAGAACTCAAGATGTAAGCCCTTATTTGCCAATTCTTTTCAAAAGTGCTTTCTCTGTCTATACTGGCATTGCCTAGAAATGTTTTGATATTTTGTACCTCTGTTTTATCCAGAGAAGCTATGATGTCTACTACTGACTTAATAGTCTTTCCATTAAAAAAAAAATCAATAAGGAACACAAGAGTATGGCAGATGAATGTGACAGATTGTGTCACCAAAAACATGAGTATTGTGAAACCATGTTAGAAATGTTAGGAGGATGCATGTACATAAAGTCTTCTATGAATGAGGGGTCTTTGGTGCTCTCTGAGCCTGGTTGTATTCTTGTAGACGTTTCATTACCCAAACTAGGTAACATCATCAGTGCTTTCCCAGAAGTGCTTTTTCAAAAGGCATCTGGACTTTTGTTTTTTGTTGACGATGTTTCTGAAGAAGCTTCTTAGATAAGAAGGGAAACATCTTCAAGATAAGACAAAATCCAGTTGCCTTTTGAAAAAGCACCTTTGGGACAACCAAATCAAATCAAACCAAACCAAATCAAATCAACCTTTATTGTCAGAGTACAACATGTGTACAATGAGATTGGCTAAGCCTCCCTTTGTGCACCACCACCACCACCCCAACACAACTCACAATGACAACAAACATACAATCTTATTGCACCATGTGAACTTACATGACCTGGATGATTGAGAGTCTCCATAGACATCCTCCGTGCTAGTCATTAGCATTAATGATATTATCTAGTTTGGGTAATGAAAAATCTGCAAGAAAACAACCAAGCTCAGAGAGCACCAAGGACCTCCTCATTTCAACCCTGGGCTACAAATATTCTCCTTTATTCTTCTGTGAATATACTGAGGAATCCCATTTATCATTTTACATACTGTATGCTGTAGCACTAACCTTTCACAAGTTGTTCAGTGAGATACACAGAGGTGTATCAGAGACCTTTAATGCTAGTTTTGTGCTCAGAGACCTTTAATGCTAGTTTTCAAAAACAAAAAAATGTGACTTGACTTCTTTGCCAAATGGGCTGTTACAGCTCTTGTATGTAGACGATAATTAAGAAAAGAGGTCTGTGTATCTTCTTTGAATGTGTTACGTGCCTCTTATATCTTGGAAAATCCATAATCGGAGGAGGTTAAATTCACCTCTTTCCTAAAAAAAAAAAAAGCAATCAAAAATTAATGCCAGAATGTGGCATGGTTGAGTAGTGTAGATAAAACTATTTAACTATAATTTGTTAGGCGTTTCTGTTTACTTTTTCTTTGCCAGCAGCAAAATAAGAGTGGATGTGTTTCCGTCCAATATTTATTTTCTTATTTATTTATTAAAGATTACTTAGCAATATTCTCCTATATTAACAGACTTCCTTTTTGTTATCAGCAGGATGGGAAGGAACTTCTGCTTTCAGCTATAAACATTTTTAATATTTATGTGCATGTTTCCTTGATAATGATACATAGTCTTGCATTCTAGTTCATAAATTACATTTTAGGATCAAATCATTAATTGTTAACATCTTTATGATAGTTTTATAGGTCTCTGTATACCTAGGATTTCTAATACATTTTTAATGGCATGCTAATCTATGAGATAAAAGCTTAGTAACGTAACCTCCAGCTATCTCAGCATGTCACCAAGCTGTCAAAGGCCTTTCTTATTGTCTGAATACCTTTGGGAAGGTATAGGTCTTGGTAAAATATTGCTGCTTTTAAAACATGTTCTAGCAACATAGTACTGTAACCCAGACTAACATTTTTTTCTCCACAACCTTAATTCTGATATGATTTGCATTGGAAGTTGCAAAATTCTTTCATTTTGGTGACACTTCGCTCTTTATCATAGGCAATCAACTTGAGGAAATAACAACAGTGCAATTTATTACCTCTCTCCAAAATTGGCGAGCTTCCTATTTTCAGAATAAGGGCCAATGTAAAGAGCCTTTAAATAACATCTACTCAATGGGTTAAGTCAAAAGAGTATAACAATTAGAAAAAAAATAAATGATAAGCCTTTTGAAAAGCTGTTATTAAAAAGCTCTTGCCCAGCCCCAAAATGCAATTTTGAGTCCTTTAGAAGAATTTATTACACCTAACTTGTTAGATTTACTAGAAAATTTAATACACTAAGCTTGAATTATGCTCTTTTAGATTTCTCACCAGTATGCTTTCATCCAGCGATATAACAAGAAAGCAGTAAATGCTTGCAAATTAATACAATATGTTTGTTCACAATGTTAGACCTTCTCTGGTGGGTCATCAAAAGTGAAATTACAATAAATAGCAATAGACTAATATATACCATTTCATAGTGCCTGAGTTAACCTTGAGCCAATCAGGATCAAACTCCCAGCAGTAGGCAGAGTTAGATTGCAATACTGCATTCCAATTACTGCGCCACCACAGCACACTAAAATAAAATAAAAACCGTTAAAACAGTTACTGCGTACTCAACATAAACTTGTGCTACAGGTTAATCAAGGACTGAAAATGATGAGATTCCTGTCAATATTTGTATTTGTATCATGTCTGCAATGTGACACCTATAACTTTTTTTTTTTCACCACTACATTCAACAGCCGTGAGAGCTGATCGAATGCGTGGAGGTCGGAACAAATTTGGACCCATGTACAAGAGGGACAGGGCACTGAAGCAGCAGAAGAAAGCTCTCATCCGAGCAAATGGACTCAAATTAGAAGCTATGACTCAGGTGATTCAAGCAATGCCCACTGATCTCACAATATCTTCTGCCATCCAGAACATCCATTCTGCCTCCAAGGGCCTACCTCTGAACCACACAGCCTTGCCTCCCACAGACTATGACCGAAGCCCTTTTGTCACCTCTCCAATTAGCATGACAATGCCGCCACATGGTAGCCTGCAAGGTTATCAGAGCTACAGTCACTTTCCAAGCCGTGCTATCAAGTCTGAGTACCCTGATCCTTATACCAGTTCTCCAGAGTCGATAATGGGCTACTCTTACATGGATGGTTACCATCAGACCAGCTCACCAGCAAGTATTCCTCACCTGATTTTGGAACTCTTGAAGTGTGAGCCAGATGAGCCGCAAGTCCAAGCTAAGATTATGGCCTACTTGCAGCAAGAACAGGCCAACAGAAGCAAGCATGAAAAGCTCAACACTTTTGGGCTTATGTGCAAAATGGCTGACCAAACCCTCTTCTCAATTGTCGAGTGGGCTAGGAGTAGCATATTCTTCAGAGAACTTAAGGTATGTCATGCAATTCTTTCATGGGCTATGGTCACTCTAAGAGTGAGGTGGGCGGTAACTGAATTGGACAAATAAGTGAACAAACAAAATAAGAGTTTTTGGTATGTAAGAAAACCTGATTAGCGTTTGATTCATACAACTTATATTTGTGTATTGTTCTTTGACAAAAAGCTGTTGAGAGAAACATTTCAAAATGTTATGACCATTTGGATGTCACTAATTATCAGTGGAAAAGCTGAATTGGATGTTTAAGTCAATATTTTTATCTAAACCTAGAAAAATCGGGGCGGGGGACTCTGAGATCTTGCCTGGCTAACTTAATCATGATTATAGGCTACTGTTGAATAATAGCATTAGTAGAAATAGACCAGAACAGTTGCAGCAATGAGTATGAAAAACCACCCCTTTGCTGCCCTATTGCCCATTGGTTTCTTTCTTGGAAGGTAGAAAAAGAGGGCTATTGATAGAGAAACAGACAAAAAAAACCTTTGGTAAAATATTTTGGAAGCAACATTGGGAAAAATATATTTTATAGGTCCTAGTATATGACTCCTGAAAGAAAGAGTTAAAAATATGAACTAGAATGGAGAACTTATGGCCTCCAGATGTTG
Organism: Bothrops alternatus; assembly: GCA_034064705.1. Lineage (NCBI taxonomy): Eukaryota > Metazoa > Chordata > Lepidosauria > Squamata > Viperidae > Bothrops > Bothrops alternatus. The sequence continues at coordinate 23,382,153 of JARGCV010000049.1, read as the reverse complement.
CTAGAGCTTCACTGGCCAACCTGATTTGGGCTTCCAGAAATTGGAGTCCAGAATATTTGGATATTTTCCAGGTTCCCACTTTGATCAATAGAAGTGGGAACCTGGAAAATCTCCAAATATTCTGGACTCCAATTTCTGGAAGCCCAAGTCAAGTTGGCCAGTGAAGCTCTAGCAACATCTGGAGGCCATAAGTTCTCCCCTGATTATCCTTTAAGCTATTGTCAATGAGTCATAAAATAAATAAAAAAAATGGGTCCATGAACATTCAACTATACTGCAAAAAAGACTATGTGTACATGTTACATAAAGTAACAAATGTCTAAGACTAAGCCTAGTTCTGTGATCAGGTGCATTATGAAATAAGAGTTGTTCTTCTACTTGCTGGATTCAGTAAGATTCACTGAGCAAAAAAAGCAACTTTTAGATAGGAGAATAGTAACAGTTCTATTACTGAAAATAATTGTACTTTTAGGGCTCCATATATGCAGTATATTCAAGATGAAATTCAGGATCGACAAGTATTATATATGTTTTTGATATATAAACATGTATCCTGTTAGCTTGTAGCCACTCCAGAGTCTTCTAAAAATGGTGCAAAAACAGGTCTCTGGACAGATTGCTGAAGCCCAACAAAAATCCATATTCTGGAGAAGCAGGCTAATGGTGAGCAAACTGAGGAAAAAAATCAGAACAAAATCATTACTGAGTTCTTCTGACCAATGGAAGAAAGAATGTAGGATGAGAAGGTGGACTGTTTTAAAGAAGACAGCTGTAGGGAAGTGGGGAAATAGGATTGCAATCCATTGATGACAGGACAAAGGACAACGGGATTAAATAGCAGGAAAAAAATACTTTTTATTGGTGGAAAACAGTGCTGTGTAAGCTACCCACCCATAAAAAAAAAGTAAGCATTGGAAGTCACTGGGAATGACCTTTCTTAATGCCTTTGAATGATATTTGGAAAAGGATCTCAGATTTCACAGCTCTTATCCAACCTTTCCTAGGATAAAGGACTAGAACCAACAGCCTTTTAGAACACTAGGCAACTGGACTTTCTTTTTTACTCTTTGAAGAAGTTTCACTTCTCATTCAGGAAGCTTCTTCGGCTCTGCCTTGGTGGTGGGGAATGGAAGAAGCTTCTTGGATGAGAAGCAAAACATCTTCAAAGAGAAAAAAGGAAGTCAAGTTGCCTCATGGAAAAGCACCCTTGGGACAACTGTGACCTGGATGACTGAGAATCTCCATAGACAGCCTTTTAGAACCCTTCATTTTTAAGTCTTCTGCTCCCAAAGCTGGAGGAAAGGCAGAAGCAGACAAACCCTGGTCAGTATCTGAGGGAGGTGGACAGTTTAGAACTATGAAATATAAATAAATAAAAACAAATAAAAGCAATTAAATTAGAGGTGCACTTTTGTAGCATCATCTTTTAGTTAGTACGGTACTTTGTTCCCTATTGCCAAGAGGCTTACTTTCTCTTTTTCCTAAAATTTATAACATCCTCTGTCCCAAGAGTTATTTTCCACTACGTGTCACATTTTGTGTACATATTGATTTTATGTATTATAGTTATTTTTACTACCTCAAAAGAGCTGAAGAAGGTTTTTAAAGTATATATATAATGTGCAGTTGACTAATTCAAATAGAAGCATAAGGGAAAAGAAAGCAAGGTGTTTAAAAACCAGGTTAAACTGAGAACTTAAGATGCTACATTAAAGCAGTGGAAAATATAGAGACCCAGCACTGTAAAGAGAGTTTTTAGAAATAGTATTTTGTAACTGGGATGCCACTACAGAAGCTTCTCTCCATTCATCTGGGGAATAGGATACCCGCATTGCTCCTTGTTAAGTTTTTGATGTACACACACTAATGTACACACATATTCCTTTGTCAGAAAAGACACAGTGTAGAAGCAGATTAGAATCAGAATATCCAATGCACATAATTTACCCATTCAATTTTGATTTAGCGCTTTTTTAAAAAAAACTATTTTTAAGGAAACCTTCCCAAAACATTTGTAGTCGTCTAACCCAGAAATTCCCAATGTATGGTCACCAAAGCTATAGGCTATCTATGTCACAACCTTCTGGAATGTATCTCGGAAGGTCTAAAGTTTTGCATAATCAGAAGTCGCCGTGTGATAATAAATTACCACGTTATGGAGTACAGCTATATTTTTTCCTCTTATTAGCCTTCTATGCGCTTGGAAGATTTGCAGATAATCTTTTACTTTTTATATGAAAGAATGTTAGACTTGATTAAAGTCATAGACACACCATGTCTTTGTTCAAGAAGTAGGGCCCAAATATTGATGGAAAATAGCGAGAACGGAGTGCTCGAATTTCACTATATGCATTGGATAGAATCCATAACATCACATGCATTCATTGTGGCTTCATCAAACAAATAACACAGACGATCTAATCTGCGCCGATTGCATCACAATGTGAATGAAATACAGTGCATTTTTTGCATAACGTACTCAGTGCTATCATGCATGATGTTAATCTTCTCTTTACTTCGTCTACAAAGAAACTGCCATAGGTGTCTTCGCAGGGGCAAGTGCCTAAATATGCAGTATAAGGTTGTGACAGAAACTCTGCCCCTTACGCAGTGGTGGGATTCAAATATGTGAACAACCGGTTTTCTGCGTGGATGCCACTTCCGGAAGTCCATTCTGGGCCTGGGCAACAAAAAATTAGCTACCGGTTCTGCCAAGTAGTGCAAACTGGCTGAATCCCACCACTGCCCTTGTGTACCAGTATGTGACATCATGACACAAGTATGAAATGGCAGGTCTTGCACTGCAACATTGCAATACACATTTCATCATCTGGGTTAGGAATAGGCTCCGTGAGCATGCCTTTACCTTTATTTTGGAAATGGACATAGAAGATATCCTGAACCCAAATGTTCCAAGCAGGAACATTTTGTTACAGAATGCTCCCTTGTTCATTTTTTATTCCCAGTCATCAATTAAATTCAAAGCAGCACGTACATGATCCAGAGAGATCAGTGGCTGAATTTGCTTAGTTGTAGCAGGATTATGATATCATGTACTCCCAAACCACATACATCTTGGGGACATTTCTAAATCTCACGCACTTCTCTGCTATTCTTTTCCACTGGTTTCCTATCTATTTATGTTAACTGACGTAATAAATTTTGTAAGAGATTGTTCGTGAAACACCATCTTCTTTTATGTAAATGCCATGGAAAATTTTGAAGCTGCTGTTCCAGATAGATCTTCAGCTTCCTTCCTTAATTTTAGGAAAACTGCTTTTTTTTTAGATTAGCGAGCAGATCTGGAATATTTAAGGGCACAGCAAGGCACCTTCTTAATTAATTGCCATGGAAAGAATGTTCATATTCACAAAATGGCTTCTGTGATGGGTGTGGCCAGTGATAAAACATCCATTTATGATGAGATTGCATATGTCTGCTTTTTAATTAAATAAATATTTTAAAAATATTAAAACCTGGAAGGTGCTTTGGGGTGTATCTATAAGTCTAATGGTGTCCATGAATACCACACTGTATATCCCACCTTAACTAAGAATAGTTAGGAGATAATGATAACTACAGCACTGTGCAGTCAGGCATGAAGATTTCACTGGTTTTTCCTTTAAAATGTGATGACAAGAAGATCCAGGCAGTTTTCAAATTATATTGCCATACTCTCTCTGTATGAGCTCTCTAGGCCAATCATGGCCAAACTATAAAGCAAGGAATCAATCTTTCTCTTCTATACATTATAAATTCAGTTTTTTAAAAAATCTGAATTAAATTTTCTAGAATGTTTGTTTTGCGCACCCTTGACTAGTGAATGACTAGCATTTTGCCCATATTAAATGATTGGTGCAAGGAGACAGAAGAAAGCAGTAGCCCAATTCCTTTTGTCTCTTGAATTACTTTATAAAAGACCAGCTTTGTAAGTTGGTAGAATTACAAATTTTAGGTTTCTTTTAGGGGCAGCCTTAGCCATTATTGTTCCCGAGGTAACCTGCAAATGGGATTCAGTGATGATAAATACATATTAACCTGTCTGCTAAATGTGGCAGGTAGGACTTCTCATTCTGTTTAATAGCACAATGGTTACATTTATGGTATATGGATGGCAATCCTAACCTAAGAGTCACGTTTATGATGTTGATTTATGCATCACACCAAGCTTGTTTTTTTTCCAATATAGTGTGAAGTGGGAGTGTAGTCATGTAGATTGCAGAACAGTAGATTTACAACTCAACCAAGTTTTTAAGGACTTAGAGCCGGGTTTACCAATCTTAACAGAATAACAAAGTTAGAAGGAATTTTGGATGTCTTCTAGTCCAACCCCCTGCTCAAGCAGAGGCTCTTATGCCATTTCAGACAAATGCTTGTCCAATCTTTTCTTCAAAACCCCCAGTGATGGAGTACCCACAATTTCTGAAGGCAAGCAATTCCACTGGTTAATTGTTCTAACTGTCAGGAAATTTGTCCTTAGTTTTAGGTTGCTTCTCTCCTTGATTAGTTTTCATTCATTGCTTCTTGTTCTGCCTTCAGGTGCTTTGGAGAATAGGTTGACTCCTCCCCCCTTCTTGGTGGCAGCCCCTCAAATATTGGAACACTGCTACACTGTCACCCCTAATCCTTCTTTTCATTATTTATTTATTTATTTTATTTATTTATTATTTATTTTATTATTTAGATTTCTATGCCGCCCTATTCCAAAAACTCAGGGCGGCTCACAACATGGATACAACAAGAAGAAATCTAAAAATTAAAATACATTGTAAAAAACCCATTAATTAAAAACCAATCACCCAAAACAGACATGCAAACATACATACACTGGCTGGGGCAAGGTGTTAGCTGCCCCAGGCCTGTCGGCAAAGATGGGTCTTTAATAATTTGTGAAAGGCAGAGAGGGTGGGGGCAATACGGATCTCCGGGGGGAGTTGATTCAAGAGGGCCGGGGCCGCAAGAGAGAAGGCTCTTCCCCTAGGCCCCGCCAGGCGACACTGTCTGGCTGACGGGACCTGGAGAAGGCCGACTCTGTGGGCCCTAACCGGTCGCTGGGTTTCATGGGGCAGCAGACGGTCCCGCAAGTAACCTGGTCCGATGCCATGTAGGGCTTTATAGGTCATAACCAACACTTTGAATTGCGTTCGGAGACCAATTGGCAGCCAATGCAGCTCGCGGAGTGATGTTGAAATATGGGCATTTCTAGGTAGGCCCAATACTGCTCGCGTGGCTGCATTCTGCATTACCTGAAGTCTCCGAACGTTTTTCAAAGGTAGCCCCATGTAGAGAGCGTTGCAGTAGTCGAGCCTCGAGGTGATAAGGGCATGAGTGACTGTGAGAAGAGACTAGACATATCCAACTCCTGCAACCGTTTTTCGTATGTTTTAGCCTCCAGTCCACTAATCATCTTTATTGCTCTTCTCTGCACTCTTTTTAGGATCTCAACATTTTTTTTATATCATGGCCACCAAAACTGGATCCAATATTCCAAGTGTGGTCTTACCAAGGCATTATAAAGTTGTACTAACATTTCACGTGATTTTGATTCTAAAATTAGGAAACCCTGACTTAGAGTGAAGTGCTTAGGATCTCGACTGCTTTGCTAGCCTCTTTTTGCCCTGCCACAATTTAAGATTGTGTTGGTTAAATAGGAATCAAACTGGATAATGTAGCAAATTAGTATCTATGAAAAAAGTTGGTGAGGTGAACAGAAAGCTTTTAGCAAAACTCTTTCCTTGTTGCTGCAAGTTCTAGTTCTGCTCTTAGCAACTGGGAAGAAACAGAAAGCTATCTTCCTTGACATGAAAGTGATACCCACATTTTTTTTCTCAGGGGACATTCTAACAAAACCCCCATAGCCTGTGTCTACCGGAGAGTGAAGTTAAAGGCTTTGACCAAATCTGGCTTGCTTGCTCGTTGGAGAATGGAAAGGTCTCTGTGAAAATGAGTTGCTAAATAAAAATCTTGGATCAGAAACATCTTAATGATGATTTTTTAAAAAAAAAAGTTGAGGTAACAATAAACAAAGGAAATATGCATGAATAAAGTGTTCTGAAAAGGCAGGCAACAAGTCTTTAAAGGCTATAAATACCATCTAAGCTAGGTCACTATTATTAGCAAAGGTTGAACAAAAGAAGACATCCAGAAATAGATACGGTGGCCTGAGTAAGGGATAGCATGAAATGTCTTGTTTAACCTTACGCAGATATTGTTGCCATAGCATAGGAAATGGTTTTAGCTGGCTCATGAGTTCTGTGGGGTTGAAGGATGTTTCCATGTTGTCCGTTTGCCAAGGAAATTCCTTAACAGGCCTGTTTGCCTAACAGAGGAAATATCAGCCTCCAGGAGTGTCATTGGATGAGATGGCAACATCCATCTTCATTCTGTGGCTGCCGCATTGTGATTTGCTGGCTTAGAAGGGTCTCCTAAAATTTATAGGGATATTTCACCCTGAAGTTGCACTTTTTGAATGCCAACGGTTAGTTGGTTTAAATAGTAGAAAAGATTGATTCAAAAATCATAATATAATATAGCAAAAAGCTCCTTCCAACTTGATCTTGTCAGATTCGTGTGTAATTGTCACATGTTGTGTCACAATAACACAACATCTGTAGCCACTTTGCTGTTGTCTTCAAAATGCATTATGTGATACGGTAAATAAAGGTGAAGTTATACAGGTAGTCCTCGATATACAATCACAATTGAGCCAGGAACTTATGTTGCTAAGTGAAAAATTTGTTAAACTGAGTTTTGTCCCATTTTACGACTTTTCTTGCCACATTTGTTAAATGAATCACTGCAGTTGTTAAATTAGCAACACAGCTGTTAAGTAAATCTGGCTTCCCCATTGACTTTGCTTGTCAGAAGTTTGCAAAAGGTGAACGTGTGACCCCGGGACACTGTAACCATCATAAATATGAACTAGTTGCCAAGCATCTGAATGTAAATCTCGTGAAGTTGGAGATGTTGCAGCAATCAGAAGTGTGAAAAATGGTCATAAGTCACTTTTTTCAGTGCCATTGAATAGTCACTAAATGAACTGTTGTAAGTCGAGAGTGCGAGTCTCCATTGCATCTTGAGCTTTCCTTACAATTTTTGCCACTGTAAAAATTAGGTGGCATGATAAACCAATGTAAAATAAGATTTATGCTATATTTGTATCCAAATTCCTTCAAGGATGGATGGCACAAGGAGCTGTTTCCCCACCCCCATACCTTCACTAGAAGCAATCTTCCAGTAGGCAAACATGCTTAATATAACCCCAGCTCTTAGTCTTTGAGAAAGATACAGAACATCCCAGCACGCTGATAAAGCTTTCCTGTGTTCCAATAATAAAGCCTGTCCCTTTTGTAGCAGCAGTTTCCAGTTCCTTTGTAGCTGGACAACTTGTGAAGACAAAGTCACTCCTCAGTAACCAACCTGCAGTATCAGTGAGGGAGCCGGGAAACAGATGTTCACCAGGCTATACAATTTGTTGTCACTGTCAATATTACATGGCCCTGTTCCCAACGGAAATTGTTTGTGGATGGAAAAGAATGTTAGGGTGGGGGCACGGGGAGGGGGGGAGAATCATATCACAAAGGGGTTTATATTTCTTTCTCTCTGGGTGCAGAGCCCATTCTGAAGAAGCAGTTGTGACCCTGGAGCGGCCTTAGCAGTCATAACGAAGTGCATCGGCAACTTAGATTTGATTAGCATATAATAAATACTTTGCCAAGTTTACCTGTGTGTTTGTTTTTAGAGCTTTCTCTGCTCCCAGAATTCTTAGGAAACCAAATAATCCATCCAAATTTCAATTTTCTTTATTCTAGTTGATTTTAGTTGGGGGAGGCGTGGACATACGGTAAATTTAACCACAGGGGAAGATTTAGCAAGCCCTCAGAGGCATATCATTTAAAAGCAGGAAGGCTTAAAAAAAAAAAAGATTGTGATCTAAATGTTGGCTATGGTAAAAATAATCTATCTTGTTCAGTCTCAATGGAATAAAACGTTTGTATTGAGAAATCCAAATACATATCGTTTTTTATGTTCTTTCGAAGCTTTTTTTTTTTTTAAATCCTCAGATCACGTCACTTTCAGAAACTCATTGTTGTATTTCACTCTGGAGAAAATGCAGAAAACGTTCTCAAAATCTGGCATAATTTTCCCCAGCCATAAGTATTTATGTTTAAAAGATATACAGTATAATTTACAATATAAATATTAGGTATAGTTTTTATTTCACTGGGCAAACCGAGTTATAATTCTCATTATATGTGATTCTGTTTATACAACAGAGTGTATAAACTTTATTTAAAAAAAACAACGATTTAAAATGCTAATCAGCTGATAAAAGATAAATGCCAATCGCAACACTCACTTTGATATAAAGGTAGTCCTCGACTTATGACCACAATTGAGCCCAACATTTCTGTTCCTAAGTGGGAAATTTGTTAAGTGAGTTTTGCCCCATTTTACGACTTTTCTTGCCACATTTATTAAGTGAATCACTTTAAAGATTGATTTTAAAGATTAAAGAGAAACAAGACTCAGTGTACTTTAGAACATGGGATAATTTCTATCAATAATTAGAAAAACGAGTCCGAGACAAAGGAATGTGATATGTAATTTTGAATAAATATTAGCAAGAAGAAGGCTATTGAGTGATGAATTAACATATTGTTTATGATAATTAACTATATCTACTATTGTTAGTTAAATATATGTATCCATCGGACCCGGATATTTACAGGACCGCCTTCTGCCAGCAAATACCTCCCGCCGTCCAGTACGCTCCCACAGGGAGGGTCTTCTCAGGGTGCCGTCGGCCAGACAATGTCGGCTGGCGACCCCCAGGGGGAGAGCCTTCTCTGTGGGAGCTCCAACGCTTTGGAACGAGCTCCCCCCTGAACTCCGTACAATGACGGATTTACGTACCTTCCGTCGAGAACTGAAAGCATACTTTTTTCGACAGGCTGGCCTGGGATAGGAGCTCCGGTACCAACAAGGTTATAATTGTTTTAGGGGATTGAGCTTTTTAAGATATAATGTATTGGTTTTTAAATGGATTTAGGGCCTAAATGTTTAATCTATTCTTAATTCATTTTACTTTTTGTATATTGATGTTTTTAATTTTGGGCTGTACACCGCCCCGAGTCCTTTGGGAGAGGGGCGGTATAGAAATCACAAAAATAAATAAATAAATAAAACATTATGCTGTTTGCTAAATATTGAAAATGTTATTTGGAAAAACTCCAACCCTAACCCTAACCCTAACTCTAACCCAAATGCCAAGCATCTGAATTTTGATCATATGACCATGGGGACACTGCAATGGTCATAAGTGTGAAAAATGGTCATAAGTCACTTTTTTTCAGCGCCGTTGTAACTTTGAACGGTCACTAAATAAACTGTTGTAAGTCGAGGACTACCCGTACACAATAGATATTTTGATCTAACATTCATCTGTCGTTACAAAGCTCAGATATGGGTAGAAACTTACAACGCCAAGAAAATAAGAATTTACTATTTTCTTTTAGTAAAAGGGATTTATGTTTATTGGCTTCATGGAAGCATTCTAAGCCAGATATGTTAATGTATATCATTTAGTAATGTTTGCTACAGAATACAAGAAATGCTTTTTGTCGGAAGAAAGTGAACTTCAGAGTATATTATATATTTATCTGCCACATCATCCTTTTCAAAGATTGTTCAGGTTTCCAGAAATCTTCATAATGATGGACATAATCTCAGAGTGTATCATTGACAGTAAAGGATGGTTTCATTAAATGATTTCCGTTAGATGGGCAGCTTCCCTCCTTCACTTTCTATTTTCATTTGTAGCAAGAACAGAATAAATAAACACACGACTTGGATAATGGAAAGCATATATTTGAAAGGATATCTGTTTGCAGTGTGTGAATGTTGTCTAACGCAGTTATTAATCTGGCTTATTTTAAATCAGGCTTTGCAAATCAACATTGGAGTCTTGGAGAATGTGGCTTCTTTTCTCCTCTCATTGATAAGTCAAAAATTTTCTTTCTCCTTCTCCTTCCTCCTTCTGTATTACACATGTACTGACACAAGCAATGACTAACATAAACCTAGACCATTAACCATCATTTGAAAATTCACTTTAAACCTTAGCTTCAGCAAACTTAGATATCATGTCCAGACATGATTGTTAACTTCCTGGAGGAAATGGCAAAATAATTTTTGTGGTAAATGGGGAGAGCAAGGGAAATGATTTTTAGTGAATTAATGTTATGTTTGTATTGAAACTAAAATCTTTTTCAAATTGGCAAAATCAAAACAAGCTTCTGATCATCTTGGATATGGAATATGTGACAATCATATTCTTCTAGAACTATAACAACCTCGGCATATGATAATACAGCGTCGGGTGACCATGTGTGTGATTGCCATTCTCAGCAACTTTTGGAACGGTATTTAATTTCAATTTTTTAAAATGTTTTTATTAATTTATTAAATGTATTATGTCTGCCCACTCCAATAGACTCCTTAAGAGTAACTTAGATTTTAAGCTGGAGACAACCTTAGCTCCCACTGTTATTGTACTCTTAGTTCTACTCTAACTGAACAAATAATATAATGAGAAATAGTATAAAGCATACCAGTCAGGGTATGGGTCATGCAAATTAGCAAAAAAAAAAAAAATCTAATGTAGGTATATGTACATCTTTCTTTTAAATTTCAGCTGGCTATTCAATCATTCCATACCTCCCATCGCTATTTTACTGATAATCTTGTTCTTAAAAAGGATTTTTGGCAAGGTATTTTTATTGTTGTTGTAGTTGTAGTTGTAGTTATTGTTGTTGTTGTTGTTATTGTTATTATTATTATTATTATTATTATTATTATTATTATTATTATTATTATTATTATACAATTTTCTATGCTGCTGAATCTCTGAGAATCATGACAAAGTACGATGGCATATTAAAGATAGAATAAGGAGAGCCAATTTGGTCTAGTGGTTAAGGGTAGAAACCAGGAGACTGTGATTTCCAGTCATGTCTTTGGTATGAAAGCTGGATGGATGATTTTGGGCCAGTAATTCTCTCTGGGATAAGCCAGTCAATTAATTCCTGTCACAACCAGTGAATCAACACTCATTCGATCCCCCAAAAATGGATCCTGAATTTGTGGAAAAACATTATGAATAATAAAAAAAATTAAAGATAGAATAATAATTTAGAATAAGAAGTAACACAACAGAAGAGACAGAAGGGGGGGAAAATAGTTATCAGCCAATCACTTCTCAGCTTTTTGGCTAAGATCAAGTGTAATTTATCAACCTGATAATGAGTGAACAATCACGTCATAACAGCAAAAATGACCCATTAATGTCCCTCTGGAAAAGTTTCAGTTGTAAAGTCTTCCACAATTCTACCACTGAGTCAAGAGCACTCTATAGAGAGAAGGAGTAAATGTTAATTAGAACAATATTTATGTAAGAGGAAGGAATGTATGAATTTGGACATATGAGCATATTTTGATTGCAATGGTTCCTCAATTTAAGCTAAAACTAGGCAAAAAAAATCCTAATTGTGTTAATTCCCAAGAAAATAGGATGGAAAGAGATTTGAACTACAGCCTTGTGAATAGGGAAAGTACATTCTTTCAATTCTTTTCTTTTCCTTTTCCTTTTTAAAGTCATTTTTCTCACAGGAGAGTTAATTCTAATGGAACCCACAACAGAAGAAAACAAGAGGGAAGGACTACAAATTAATTTTCTCTCCCAAATCCCCAGTTTACTACATCAGTCCAACCTCTGCTGTACTTTATGTTTTCTTCCTGTCTGATAACATAGCTTTGACTCTTAGGACTACTTTCATAACATATAAATTTTGCTGTTCAGGTTTTGAGATTGGTCTTCTTCAGCATTGACACTTTGAGGAAGGTTTAGACCATGGGTATTGTTGTGATTCCTCACCAGCCAGTGGATCTGGCAGCTGAGTCTGAGAAATCAGATAAGAAAGAGGGGCCTGGAGTGACATTAGAGTCAGAGGAAGGCTCTGAGGAGCTCCAAGACTTACAGTCGGACAAGGTGCCTGGCCCCTCTACTTACTCTCAGGCTGAGACACAGCTGTGCTGGAAGCCTGAGTTGGACAGTGATGAAGAACAGCTGGGAAAATCCCAGATGCACAAATGTGCAGGCAAGAGAAGCGAGTACAACAGAGGAATGCAATGGGGCGGTTCCAAAGGCAAAGGAGAAGGCATTAGGAAGCCACGCCTTGGCTGAATTATAAAAGGGAAGGTGTGGGAAGTGCTGGTAGCCAAAGGCAACCATTCATGTTGAGGATTGAGTTTCTGTGGACTGTGTTTGTTTGCCTTGGACATTGACTCAGGTCTGTGAGAATAAAAGGGGCTGGTTTTTTCTTGCAGTTCCTGCCTGTTTCTTGGAAGAATGGTTTCTCCTTGTGAGCATAACAAGGACTCAAGTAGGCTGGGACAGAACAGGTGTAAAACTTGCTGCATCACGTGACATGTTGCGACATATTGTGACTTTTTTTCCCCTTGCTGGAGCTGGGGTGGGCGCAGCTTCTATGTGAGGCATCCGGCCCGCGGGCCAGCAGTTTGACACCTCTGGTTTAGACTAAACCTTCCATTAGCCCAGTGGTTCTCAGCCTGTGGTCCATGGAAGAAATGTTATGATTTAAGTTTTGGGGGTCCATGGCCATGGTCTGTGGTCACAAAAGGTATTTAAAGGGGTTCTGTGGTGAAGAAAAGGGTGAGAACCACTGCCATAGACCAATGTTTCACACTTTAAGATGCATAGACCTTTTCTGGTGAATTCTCAGAGTGAAAGTCCATGAATCTTAGACATGTCAAAGTTGAGCAACATTGCTGTAAACCAACAGATACTGAAAAGAGGTGATGGCCACAACCATCTTAAAGATGCTATTTAGCTCAATGCTATGCTAGATGCCTCAAGCTTCAGCGTGAGTTTTTAAAACTCAACCATTTTATCTCTATCACTTTTTAGAGAAAGAATGAAGTCCCATCATTGCTGTGGAAAGACACATCTTCAGAAATTTGCCTATAATATTTCACTTTAGGCACATTTTCTAGAATAATTTTATGCAGAAATAAGGACAATCCAGAAATGGGCCACATCAGTGCATCATAGATACGCTGTTGTTGAAATCCACAGCAAAAGATCCATCGGGCAGTTGTGGAAGGGTTGATTAAGTATTTTATTAAATTACTATGTCAGTCAAGATTCTCCATCATTCAGGTACAGTTATCCGGAAGTTGAGTCATAGCAACTAAACGTCTTGTCTTTTTCTTTTTTCTTTTTAAATTGAAAATGTTTCACTGCTTATCCAAGTAGCTTCTTCAGTCTGAGCAAGTTGTTAGAGGGACCCCATTAATGTCCTGCGGGATAAATGTCTATGTCTATGGAGATTCTCAGTCATCCAAGTCATGGTTGTCCCAAAGGCGCTTTTGTCTCAAAAGGCAACTGGACTTTGATTTTCCTTGAAGATGTTTTGCTTCTCATCCAAAAAGCTTCTTCAGTTCTGACTTCTTCACTCAGAACTGGAAAAGCTTCTTGATGAGAAGCGAAACGTCTTCAAAGAAAAATCAAAATCCAGTTGCCTTTTGAAACAAAAGCACTTTTGGGTCCTCCAGGATAGATAGTAGCTTTATTTCAGATGAGGTGAGAAATGGAGCACTTACCTGGGATCCCTCTAGTCGACTTGCTCAGACTGAAGAAGTAAACTATTAATTTACTTTTCAAACATTTTGGAATCCAGCTTACTGTCAACTATATTATGGAGTTTTTGAAAACTGAAACTGTCTGTAAGTGGATTCTGAACAGTGGTACCAATAGACTAGTCCAGGGGTTCCCAACCTTGGCAACTTTAAGACTTGTGGACTTCAACTCCCAGAATTCCTCAGCCAGCAAAGCTGGCTGAGGAATTCTGGGAGTTGAAGTCCACAAGTCTTAAAGTTGCCAAGGTTGAGAACCCCTGGACTAGGCTTTTGCTGTTGTGTCATTGAAGGTGGCTATTGGGCAAAAGTAAAAAGGGTCGTAGATGCATCTCTCAAATTTTCTTTTTTTTAAAAAAAAAAAAAGCAGAAGTACAATCCTACTCCACCTCTAGTTTTCTGCTCCTCTAAAACCAGAGAATGCAAAATGACAGTTGCAAATGTAGATATTCTTGTCCAGACTCGATGTTTTAAAATTGAGAGAAGAAAACATTCCTGCGCTGTTACCTAGCGTGGAAAAATTGGGAGGAAATGAAAGAGCAAAAAGAGAAAGGTGGGTAAGGGCGAAAAGAAAGCAAAGGAAAGGCAGAGTCAGGAAAACCTATAGTAATTGTGTGATAATTTAATTTAATTAATTTGTACAATTCAGATCCTGCCCAGCTCTCAACCACCTTTAGGTGCTATATAAACGGTAAAGGTTTTCCCTGTCCAGTTGTGAATGACTACAGGGGGCGGTACTCATCTCCGTTTCTTAGCCAAGGGAGCCAGCATTGTCCAAAGACATTGGTGGTCATATGGCCAGCAGAACTATACACCGAGATGCACAGAAGATTGTTACCTTTCCACTGAAGTGGTACCTATTTATCTACTTGCATTTGTGTACAATAAAAAAATAATACACTATGAAAATAACAAATTAATATAAAAACTGATGCTAAATGTGACTACCCACAGAAGAGACTGGACAATCATTTATCTGAAATGCTATAGGGTTTCCTACTTGAGCGGTTGGTGGGGGGGTGGACTAGAAGATCTCCAAGGTCCCTTCCAACTCTGTTATTCTGTTAAACAATTCTCCAGGGACCTCAATCCTTTAACCCAAGGCCTGGGAGAACAATTAGATCTTCCTGGCTTTTCGACATGTCATCAGGTTAGGAGCCACATGGCTATCAGGGAGATCTTTATTTCAGAAGATAGGCATTACAACAGAGAAGGCATGTATCCTGGGTACCAATAGATAATATTGCTTAATTGAAGGGATCTGGAATATGGCTACCCTATTGGACTGAATTGGTTGGCTGCTACCACAGGAGACAGAAAGTCCTTCAAGTATCCTGGTCTTATGTCATATGTAGCATTATGGCATCACAACCAGCATCTGGAAACATTCCAGGAGTTAGTGCAGCTTGCAAAGCTGAAGTATTACACAGGCACACAAAGGCATGCCCATCACTGCCCATGCCGCTGTTTCCGGACTAATTGAAGCTTCCAAGTGGTTAAGCTATGAGGTGACCAGGATATGAGTGATTATGATACTGGGAAATGGAAAACTCAACAATATGTATGAATCTCCTCAAGACAACCTCTTGGTGGCAGTCCATTAACCCTGGGTTTTTGAGGCAGGTGGATGACTCCATTAGGAGAATAAATGTGATGGCCCAAAATAGCAATAAGATCAAGTTTACCTTTTTTTGAAGTTAAATGCATTGATGTAAATCATCATCTAAAGTGTCTGTCACTACAGCTATTGGACAAATCCTCTGTCATTTAAGATTCTATGAATTCATTCCAGAATTAAGGACCAACACTGTCCTAATACTTTTTTTCTGGATGAGGCCCTATGTCAATGGAGAAAGGAGGCGGTTGGTCTCTTTGGTTTAACTCAGGCATGTCAAACTCGCAACGTCACGTGACATCGTGCAACATATCGGGCCGGTTTTGCCATTGCTGGCAATAACAGAATAACAACATTCAACACTGAAAGCACTTTTATTGACAGAATTAGGTCTGTTAGAAAGTGTCACTTTTTGTTATCTGCCAGTTCGTAGATCACTTACACCTAAAATGAGTTTTTGTCTTCTTTTTAACCATAGACCTGTAGACCTGCAAAATTTAGGGTACTGTGATCGGCAAAATAAAATTGTAATATGAGCAACAGTAATAGGTAAATCTGCCTTATTAGACAAGATGTAGATAATTGTGAAGTCTTCTATCACATTAATATTTATCTTTTTAAAAAATCTGGAAGAGACAATTTAGAAAGACCTAAAGGAACATTCTTATAATTGGCATCTTCCTTAGATAAATTCTTCTAATTTCCTGAACTACTGTTTGTTCCATTAGAGAAAATGTGTCAGTGCAATTCAGCACACATTTCCTAACATTTTATTTTGTGAAAAAGCAAATTAAAATAAAGAATCATACAGTGTTTGCAATGCCATAGTCCCATCTCCAACTGGTGATGCACCATTTAAAAGAAAAAATAATGGGCATTTTATTTCTCTGATATCTAAACTAACTAGACTTTCACTATTTAAAGAACTTGAGTGTCTGAGCAGGAACTGTGATAACATTTACATTTAGAATGTAAATTTCATCATCACCATATCTGGGATCATAATGGCAGATAATAATTTATGAAAAGGAAAAAAAAATAAATGTCCATACCAGACAAGCCGTTAAAGTCACAGCAGGGGTAAAGGAAGGTTATATAAGAACTTTCCTTTCAACTACATCCAGCAGAGAAATTCTTCGATGTATATAACAGCTGGGAAATTTCATATATTGTGCAACTTGAATTGTTGAATTGAAAGTAGAAATTAATTTTGATTGAGCCTTGTTCCTTTCTGGATGACCATTTCCTGAAAATCAGGGCCATAAGTTTACCTGGCATACATGTATAAAACAGGATTTTGTCTTTCGGTAGCATGACTAAAGTTTCTGTTGCCTGCAAATCCCTATGTAAAATATTCCTTGAAATGCCTTTAACTTAATTTTAAGAATGCATGTGTGCATGTGTTTGTGTGTGTACACACACACACATACACACATATACACAAAAACTTTTGACAGGTTTATGAGAATATTTTGAAAATAAGATCATACTGTTTCATAATTCGTAATATTTCATAATTATGGTTATCTTGTCATTTGCCAAGATAGAAAGACATATATACAGAGGGGATATGTACGTCAATTTCCCAGTTCTCTATATATGATTTTAAAATTATATATTGATGTAGCACTGATGATGTTACCTAGTTGGGTAATAAAACTTCTGCAAAAAAACAACCCAGCTCAGAGATCACCATAGATCCCATATTTTATACTTGAATCACCATTAAAAAAAAAAGCTAACGGTTGTAAGGATGGGAAACTATGCATTGTGAATGTATTAATTAATTAACTCTTTCCTTCTTCATCAGACCAGTTGCATCGTATTCGTAACAGAAGATAAGACCATTCTGCAACCGTAATTTTAATTTTAAAATTAAAAGCCAGAGTCACCCATTTTTTCTTTTCCTAAGCATACTGATGAAGTGTGTGACTAATCAGAATTCAAATGATTTTAGAATGATTTCCTTAATGCAGACATGTCAAACACAAGGCCTGGGGGCCAGATGCGGCCTGCGACATGGTTTCATGTAGCCTGCGAAGCCATCCTAGAAACAGTGAGGGAATGGCCCCTGCTGCCTTGGCCCTGGCCCAGGCCGACCAGCAGCCAATGTACAATTTTGTGGTGGCCATCTAAGCTAAAACACATTCAGAGTAAGCTCCACAAGGCCGTCTAGAAACAGCGAGGAACCAGCCCCTGCTGTGTCAGCCCCGCCCCCTGGGTGCATGCTGGGGAGGTGTCACCTTTTGTGAGGAATGAAGAAATGCACCATCGCCTGGAAGTGGCCAGTCTGGCTTGATGGGCTCTGCCCTGGTCCCACCCCTTTCTGCCAGAGACCCTCAGATCTGTCCCACTCCTGCCCAGGCCCTCACAGGCACCCTTGACGTGAATGATGTAGAGCTGGCCATGCCCACCCAGTAGGCCACACCCACTCCAACCACACCCACCCAGTAGGCCACGCCCACCCTGGCCACAACTACCCGCCCCCCCGAGGACAACCACAACGCTGATGCGGCCCTCAATGAAATTGAGTTTGACACCCCTGCCTTAATGGCTCCTGTACCACCACACTATAGATAGACTTACTACATTTCACAGAACACAGAAAAAGGGAGGGAATCTGGTTCACAGCACATTTTGCATATCTGTACCTGTCCAAGTGTTTATTCTGTATATTTGCATATATGTATGTACATATGGTATCTGTATGTGTGTTGTTGTTATCAGCTTGAATCAATCCACTGCAAGATGAAGCCCACTTCACTGAAAATGATGGATGCTCTTTCCTTCTGACTCTTATATGCAGTGTAGCAAAAGCTGCTGGCTGTATTTCAGATGCCTCTATGTTAGAAATATAAGCAGATCCATTACACTGAGATTTAATATTGTAGGAAGCCCGAATGATCCAGGCTGCTTCATAGAGGTTATTAGCAACAGCAGTAGGCAGCAGTAGGTTATTGCTGTACAAAACACACAAGCGCGCGCGCACACACACACACACACACACACACACGGAGTTGACTAAGAGCCTCTATAATGCTGTCTATTTCTATAGGCATATGTATGTCCTTCAGGTAATTATCTTCATTGTAAGAATGTGAAGATGTTAAAAAGTATTGAAAACAAGATTTCCATTTGTGAATTGTTGCAGGGATATCAGACTGAATTGGGGGGAGGGGGAAAATCACCCTAAATACTTGAACAAGTCATTTTCTCCCTCTCTAAATAGAAAAATATCTGTAGTTAAGGGCACTTCTGCTTCCCTTATCAAGGGAGGGAAGGGGAGTTTTCAGAAAAGGGGACAATTCATATATTGTTTAATACCACTTTGCAAGCTGCCCCCCCTCCCGAAGTTAGCTGTGGCGCTCCGTGTCTCCTTTTTTGATCTCTGACCATATTTTTCTCTGTTATGTCATAGAGGTCACCTGGCTCATGTGTGACAAACTGCCTGCATAAGTCAGTGCCAGTGGCAGAGATTTGTAACCATGTCCCTGGTCCATTGCCTTTGAATTATTTCGCAGGCCTTTTGCTTTACATTTGCACTCTGTCGGAAGATGAACAAGGGAAGGGAGTAAAACCAAGGGCAGGGTCTCCTCCTGAAGGACAAGGGGAAACAGGTGGAAGGTTAATGGCCGTAGAGCGTATCCACAAGCCTCTCGGGCTTGATATATGGGCCACAGGCCTAAAACAGGCATTGGCTTTCAAAGATATATTATTTCATTTGAGGAGAGACATTCTGGAGATCCTGCATTTGTCTGCTGATAGATGATACTCTGTCCACAATTGGTTATGGCGTGTGAGTTTTCCTTGGGCCGGCTCCCGTACATAAAAATTTTCACTGAGCTCTTCAACCTTTCACATGCCTTGAGGATGGGACGTGTGTGCGGGTTCTTCTGGCAGGCTGTAGGCTGGATTTTTGTCGATGCTATTTTAGTTATTCCTTTTGAAACACCAAGGCAAGTTTGCGTGAGGGGGGAGGGGGGGATGAAAGGCCCTTCTGTTCATTCATACATAACTTGATAAGGGGTGGCCTTGCAAAAGCAAAACAGAAACAATGTTAGGAATCAATTGTGCCTGCGTCTCTCTGTGCTGGGAAGAAGGAATCTTTAATGAAAGGCTTTATAAAGCCCGTTGCATGCATCAAAATGCTTGGGAAAAAACCTTTTAGATTTCCAAGAATAAGCCAGCCTTCTGTATTTTTGACAATTGCTGTGGCTTCTGTGTGAGATCTTAGTTCCTTGTTTTTCAGCATGACTGAACAAATAATCCTGATCCAGAAATTAGTTAATAGGAAGTATCATTTCTTTTTTTTTTTCCTTTTTAAAAAGCTTATTAAAACTTACATGTTTGGAAACAAATCTCACTGATGCTAATACATCTTAGCACTCTGATAATGCTAAGCAGTCTGGTTCTTTCTTCCCTTTGTAATATTAAGCAATAACTCCCTGCATAACCTCTTTACTAGAAATGTGTTATTGTGTTGTAAAAGTTTTATATTTCTGGATTTTTTAAAAGTCCGGTATAATGAAATAATAATTCTGCTAACAAAAGTGCGAGAGAGAAATATGATTCAGATTGAATAACATAGTGGGACAACTCAGCTCAATTATCTGCATTTTGTTTCATCAGTTTCTATCATTCCTTCAATGAAGTTCCAGCATGGCTATTTTTAAGAAAGAGTTTTAAAGCAATGCATGGAGACAATAGAGTTAGCCTGTGTTTTATAACCGTAATTGGGAACTGGAATTACAATTATAAGTTGTTGAGGTCATAAGTTTTTCAAGCCATAAGTTGTGGCATCACATGAAAGGACCCAATGTTTCAACATTTTTGTAGTGGTCATTAAGTGATCATCAGGGTCATTAAACTAATCCATTTTTCCAATGGGCATTGGGGTTTTTTTTGCCAGAAACTGGAAACCAGCAAACATGTCCCAAACCACAGTCACAGCCATGGGATATCATAAAGGTGAGTCAGTTCACAAGCACCCAAAATGTGGTCCTGTGACTGGAGGGGTATGGCTGTCATAGCTTAGAAAACAGGTCATAAGTAGTTCTGGGGAGGTCCATCATACCTTCAAACAGTCATTTAGTGACCGGGGGGGGGGGGGTAAATCAAGGACTACCTGTAGTTAACATTTGAGCAGAGCCCTACCTATCAATTTACCAGGCAGAACCCAAGCTTAGTGACGCAAGAGTAGACCCAGTATATAATCAATAAAATTTAAGGAAGCCAACCTGATAATTTCAGTGAATTTACTCTAAGTATAGTTAAATCCACTAATTCTTAAACCATCTCCTTCAAGATTCAAATCTAGTCATCACTCATGCAGTAACAAAATTTTGTGCTGTTTCTTAATAAAGAAAACACCTAAAGAATTAACGATCCTTATTCATATTATTTTTTTGCTTATTTTGGTTGTATACTTTTATTGTATTAATTTTGTTGGTGCTGGATGGGTGGACAGGGTGTTATTTGATTTATTTTTGTAGTTGCTGGTATGTGGCTGCACCTTCTTTTGATCCTGGTTGTGTTTCCTGCTTTTTATTGCTCATTTTTTCATTTGATGTTGCTGGTCATTGACCGAATAAATAAATTTCAAACATATTTCATCCATTCCGAATTGGAGATAGACTAGCCTTAGAGTACATACTAGGAAAATATACCCAGATTGCATCCAGCCTCTGGACAGACCATAGCTTGAAACCTAGAGTATCAAGATTGGTCTGAAATTGTGGACTGGGTGCATAACTGAGTTTGAATATTTCTTTGCACAATAGATTTTTTTCACTTTCTATTATCAAAGGACACTTGACAGTGATTAACTTGTAGAAAGGAAACTTCATGAGCTCTTCTTGAAGCACAAACATTACCCTAGCATTATTCTGATTCTCAAAGGCCACACCGTTCATTTCATGGTACTGCACAAACTTCTCTTTTGAGACCAGCAAGCCCTCTTTTTAGGATCCATGTGCAGGGAGACATCCCCAGGGCAGATCAAATTAGTGAGATGCTGTACAGAGGGTTACCGTGCAAAGCACAGCTCTTGTGCAGCAATATTTCATGCAAGTTTAAAAGGACAACCCTTCATCCACCACCTTATCACGTTTGACACCTCCCTTCTTCACAGAACTTGCTGCTTGCACCTTAATGACTGCATCAGACTTTCTTTAGGAAATTAGATGCATAGTTCATCCTATACCAAGATTAATGCAGATCCGCTGAACCAAGATTGATACAATAGAGGATCCCTTGATATAATATAGAATTCCACTTTGTACTGTAGGAAATGTTGTGTACCCTATTGGTATATAGCTTGCATCTCTATGATGGTTATATCTGCCATCTGTCAGGTTGCAAGGTAGTGAAACTCCATAGCCGTACCAGTATGATTCCCCAGTATGGTAGGTAGCCCCGCAGATTGGAATGCTCAGTGTATGAATGTTATTGTGGGGTTGGGTTTAGAAACCAGGTATACATCACTAAAATTGGCTTGGATTATTTTATATTAACAAAACTGTGTTTGAAGAAAACTCTAGCTTATGTACAGGTAGTCCTCAACTTACAACCACAATTGCGCCCAAAATTTACATTGTTAAGTGAGACATTTATTAAGTGAATTTTGTGCCATTTTGCGGCCTTTCTAGAAATTCACACTGTATTAATTCCTTTCCCTCCTACTTTAGAACATATTATCCTAACTGTAGTGGCTTGGGAATATATTTTGGTGCAGCATTTTGGTACTTACTACAAGAATAGCTGCTGTAAAAATAACTGTTCACCGTTCTTAATATAAGTAAAATATGATGACCTAGGACGACACCTACTGAAAATGTGAGGAGAATTTATGCTGCATGTTTATGTTTATGCTGCAAGAAACATGCCTTTGAGCAAACGTCTTAATGCAAACATTGCAACAGTTGGAAAGTGTTGCCTTCCGAAATGTTTTATTATTTAATTTCATTTGTTAGTTTGCTCAATAACAGGAGTTCCCAAGCCAATTTAAAAAAAATTAAAAACAGAAAAATGCTAAAAACATAAAACATTTTAATAAGCAAAAGATCAAATGCATAATTACTGCTGCCAGTATATAAAATAAATTGTCCCAATTACAGCGAGAGTCGTTGAATCAAAGCTCCACTATTACAATTTAGGAAAACAAGGCAAGGTTGGGGCAACACCATAGGAAAACCTTACGAGTATAACATTTTGGTGGCATTATTTTTCTTTCTTCCGACTTCATTGCTGTATTTCCCAAACAGTAAATTGAAGATACACAACTTGAAATCCCTGTTCAGCGTAGCCTATGAAAACCTTCCAAAGTTGTCACAAACTCTTATTTCTAATGTGACAGGGAAAAATGATTAAACGCATGCAGACGATCATACTAAATATATTCAGTTAATGTAATCTGGCTTTAATTAAATTTAAATTAATTAAATCTAATTAATTAGACTTAGGGGTTTTTTTTCCTGTTCCCTATGACTTTTTGACTTTAGCCCCCATCAAAGCCCAGTCTTCTAGTCCAAACAGGTTGCGTACTTTTGAACTAAAAAACACTGAATAATTCATACAGCTTGAAGCTGTTCTATAATGAATATAAGCAGATATCTTTTGAGTGTGAATTAAAGATGCTTTAATGTTCTGAATTATAATGGTCAGTTCACTACGATGCTTCTGTTTCGAATGAAGAGTATGGAAAATTGTGGCATTTGTAGCCTTGCCAGTTTTGCACTAGAGCATTTAACCAATAGTACAGCCACTTCTTCTAAAGCAATGCCCTTTCTGTTCTCTGGATATTTTCTGTTTGCTCTGTTCTACATGGGTTGTTAAGAGATATTAAATTCTGATAAGAGCAGGCCAGGCCAGCCATAAAGAGAGATAGACTGCCATCCCCGTTTCAGGGTACACTCCTTTTTCTGCTACAATCAATTGGGAAAACACACCACAGTTTCAGGAGGGGCAGGGTGATCTCTTATGGTTTCCCTCTCCCACTCCCTCTTTCTAGATAATATACAGTCGTAAAAACAAATGATTCTCCATTCCCATGGAATTCTGATGCATTTAGGTTAGACAAGCAAGCTAAAGACTAGAGAGAATCTTTAGAGCGGACAGCAGCACAGAAGGAAATCCGAGGGCTTGTTAACAGGAAGATATAGCATCCAACTCTACAGAGAAAACCGAAGAGAGAGAGAGCATTGGAGATCAGGAGAATCTGCTTTTCTATTTGTGGCTTTGATAATGGATAAAAGGCCGTCATGAAATATAAGTTACCAGCTGGGAATGAATAGTGTAATCTCAGCAGAAAAAACTGGTTGCTCAGTACTATAAAAAACAACTTTCATATCAACCTTATCTATTGTGGAGAATACAAAGGAGTTGTTTATATCACAGACATCCTCCCTAATTGGAGAAGGGGACGGGAGGAAACCATCTTCCCTTCCCGTAGAGGAAGCCTTACAGGTTCTCTTTCAATTAATTTTTCATTGACCCTACTTTGCTCTTTGACCAAGCACTCCACTGAATGAAGATTCCCATAATTCTACAGCATCAGGTGAAATATAGAGTCATCTTTGATAGATTTCAAGAGGTTGATCTGTGCAGAATGATAAAGGGCCAGAATGCTTAAGGAATTATAACTGCAACTGAGTCTCCTGGGCATTTATTTGTTTGATTCTTAATTGTGGCAAACAGCTCTCACTCCACAATAACATCAGGTTGACTTTCTGCCCCCCTCCTCCCCCCCAAAAAAAACCACATAAGAAATACCATACTATACAATAAAGCAAACAGCAATAAAACAATGATAAGAAACTGCTGATAAAACAATAATCATAAGCCAGGTCAAGGGGTGGGACTCCTATTTAAAAGCTATCAAAGCGTCATGAGAACACAACAGAGTGCCTGCTATTTGAAAGATAACAATACATGAGTGGGTATAAGGAAAATATATCTAGAAATGTAATATAGTAACTTGAAAAGTCCTCTCTAGAATATATCTAATTTCCAAACATAGAAGTTATTACAGAAGGGCATCAAAGGAATATCTTAACTGGCAGACTGGTTTGTGTCAGAGAAGAAATAATAATAACAATAATAATGGCCACAGTAGCCTGTTTTGTAACACAAGATCTCTTTATTGCTAAGACAGCAATGGTATCTCCTGTGCTGCCCCATTTAATGAGCTAATCATTGTGCACTGCATCAGATGAAGTTTCTGAGCATTTTTCACAGTTAGTCTATGTATAATACATTAGAACAAACTAGCAAAGGCTTATTAATCTGTTCAGACCCCCTCCCTCTTTTATTTGTTGATTTAGGTGATTTATATGGCTGCCTATTACTCAGCAGTGATTCTTCAAATAGTGAAGCCATTTGTGAGCAAGTAACATTGGTGAAAGGCCATTAAAGTTAACAGCATGTCCAGAAGCTCTGATGAATCTTAGATTTCTCTCTAGCTTCCTTAAACTGAAAGGGCAGTGCTGAAATACCATGTTATCGGTTTGGCAACATAATAGCATCTCTCGATGCTTAGAACGAGCTTCAGTTTATTCTTCTTCTTGCATTTGGTGCTGAAAAAAAAATTCACAATGTTAACAGTGGCAATGTAAAGCAGAGATATTTCCTTCCACTGAGACTTCCACAGAGTAACGACATTCATGGAATTTTTGAACGGTTTCCCCATAATTTCTTTTAGATATTTTTTTCCTTGGAAAAGCAGAAAAAAGAGAGGAGCTGGAAAAGTTGCACAAGGGCTTTTTGATTGATAGCACTGGGTTCCCTTCATCTTTTTACATCCAGGGATTAGAACAGCTGAAATTCATCAACAACCAGACAAATTTAAATAGTATGCTGCCTTACATGGAAACTAAGACAGATTAGATATAAGAATATCTGATATAAATCAGATATGTTTTGCAGATAAGGCTTAAGAAAGCAGGGTTTCTCAAATTTGTAGAATGACATGAGCTCTCATAGGCCAGGCCAGACCAAATTTACTCTATTGGTTCATCATCCACTATATCATCCAGCTCTATGATTGGCCCAATGACATAATTTATTCCCATTCTAGCTCCCAAAGGGGAGGAAATGCTGGAATGTAAAGAATTGCTTTGTTTGGCCCATTTCACATTACAGACATTTCAAAGATCAAATCTTGTTAGAATTTAGAAGCCATATTTGAGTAATATTGAATTGGTTTGAGATGAGAATATAGTGCAGGGGTCCCCAACCCCCATTCCCTGGACCAGTACGGGGCCGTGGCATGCCAGCAACTGGTTCTGCACAAACAAGCAAAGCCCCATCCATGGGATGCAGGCAGCACACAAAACTATGCACCCCTCCAGTCCACAGAAAAACCTCTCTCCATGGAACTGGTCCCTGGTGCCCAAAAGGTTGGGGAACCTCTGATATAGCGCATAAAAACTGCTTTCAGTTTTGAAATGTAACGATGTTCAAATGCCCCATCCCTACTGTTCTCCAGCTCTTATCAATCTACAGATAAGGGTCTCCAAGCCTCACTTCACATGTTTTGTAGTGCTATGTTTACTGCAAACTGTCACTGTTTGCTGCACTAAACCTGTGAAAG
Source organism: Bothrops alternatus (assembly GCA_034064705.1). Taxonomy (NCBI): domain Eukaryota; kingdom Metazoa; phylum Chordata; class Lepidosauria; order Squamata; family Viperidae; genus Bothrops; species Bothrops alternatus. Next base: position 23,356,234 of record JARGCV010000049.1, on the reverse strand, counting down.
CTGCTATATATATGTGGGCCATTTTCATGTGTGTGTGGTGACTCCTTACTACTACTGAAAGCTGCAGTAGATGCTTATATGACTTGGATGCTCTTCCATACTAAAATGAGCTGAACATCAGAATAAAAAGTTTAAGTGATTTATTTTATTTATTTATTTATTTAAGGAATAGTCTGTCATATGATCTTGATATGATGATACGGAAAATGCAGGTTTGCTGACCTCATCTACTCTTTGTAAAAACCAGGATAGAGTAAGCATTCTATGAAGCTATGATTGATTGTGGTTCTCTTTTGAATTCAATTGTTTATTGGAAGAGATTTGCTACCATACCAAAGTCTAATGAAATGTCAATGTCCTTATAACACAACTGGTTTGTAAAATATGAATCAGCTCTCATTGGGAGGTTTTACATAAATTGATAATTCTAATCAATCTCATAGGATTGGTATGCCCGTTGCATGAGTTTTGGGAGATTAGAAATAAAAATGTGATGAAATGTTAAATCAGTTCATTTGTTACTTGAACATTCATATCTCTGTAGTGTAAATATTTAAAATAGAAATTACCACTGTGATTATTAAATTAGATTAGAGATCCTAACTTCCACAGTGTAACATGAATGTGCTTGGGATAAATCAGTTCTGACTGCACTTGTAGTATACTGGCTAAAATGTGTCAAAACTGAACAGTAGGTTATTACCAATTTTAAGTTGCTTCATGTGGCACTAGGCTAGTTATATAAACCATTTTAATCAACGTGTTATATGAAATCTTTAATATTCATCTCACCTATCAGCTGCCATTAACCAAGGAGAACTAAGGGTTAGCAGAGCAACAGTAGTACATTTTTTGGAATGTGTGTGCCTCTCTTTCTTGAAAACAATGTACCTAAAATTGTTAAAATCCAAACAATTGCTCAGCAATACTGGCAATTAGTATCATGAAGAATATACAGCAACATTTTTAACATAAAAACTCTGTGCATTACATTTATATAATAACAATGTGCTTTAAGGTTAGAAACAAGTTGATAAAGACATACTCCAGATTCTCTTTGGGAAAATTCCCAGAGATACTGAATGAATTTTAATCTTGAAATGGCTACAAAACTAGTTAGCTTGAAATGGAAATGCTTTGTGAAAACTGGGCCACTAGAAACTTGCATTCTTCATTTTAATGACATATTTAGAGCCTTGCCTTACTTTATATTCTTAGGTGTAATTACCCATATTAAAAAGAAAGAGAACCACTCATTAGTGTTCTGTTCCACTGACTTAATTATATCCTTAATTAAATCTTGACAAACTGAGGGTCATGGTTGTGTCAGTGGAATTTGTCACCATATATCAGCAGGTGGCTAGTCATGTCTATTTCTGATGTCCTTTTAAAAGCTTTTTGTACAGATTGCAGGATAAACGATAAACAAATGCAGATAGCTCTTTCTTCATTTCTCTCTTTCTGGTAAATGCAAAAAGCAGCCCTAGACTTGATTGAAAGTATTACTCAAGTAGTTAACAGACATTGTATGTATAGATCTTATCTCCTCTCCTTACTTTGAACAAATTATCAGCCGCCTCTATCCTTGATGTAATCAGAACTGGCTGCAGGGACACAGGCATCGATTAATCTAGATTGGGTTATTGCAATAGTGCTTTACTTGGGGCCACATTTTAAAAAAATCTCTGGGAAATGCAATTAGCCCAGATGGAGGTGAATGCATGATTTTGCTTTGATCAAGATGCATACTGCAAGCTCATCACCTCTCATAGAGGCATAACTTATCACAACACACCTACAAAAGGGCAGAGTGTAGGGCAGGACACTACTTTTGTATTCATCATTCACACACAAACACGTGCTCTGGGCCCAGAATGCAGCTGCAAGAATGTCGGTGATACTTGCTCTCAGAACCATAGTAACTCATTTCTGTAAGGGCTGCCCTGGTTACTAGTTTGTTTCTGGAACAATTCAAATTGTGGATCATTATTTTTATAGTCCTAAAACAATTTAGGTCCCAGATTCATCAAGAACTGCCTCCTGCCATATGGGTGACATTGCTTCCTAAATTCTGATGGAGATGTCTCTTCTTTTGTCTTAACTACAATAAAATAATGTTTGATTTGGGGCAGAGAAAGATTGTTAAACAGCCCAACTAGAATCTGAAAAACTGTTTTTCAAGAAGGCATTCTTTTCCCAAGTAATTTCAATGCTATTTCCTTTACTCTGTTTCTTTTTAGAAACTTCTGTTCCTTTTTTTTAATGTAAGTTTTTAGCATATTTCTGGGATAATTTTTCTGATTTTTTTAATTATTAAAAACATTGCTTTTAAATGCTTTAAGCCCCCCACCCCACCCCGAGTAAGGCATATGCTCTAAAAGCAGGGTACATACATGCTGCCCACTGTAGTATCCCTCTCACAGAAAGCAATCTTATGTAGAACCCAGAAAAGAAGCAAGAAACAGCAGAGCAAAAAAACTGAGGTCGAGTTTTAAAAAAAAGGTTTACTAGATGGGCATCATAGATGAATACCTCTGCTGCCTATCATAGCTTCAGTCAATCAAGGTTTACAAGATCCAATGTAGGTCGGTCACCAGGGTTTTAGTCTTCCAAGTTTTCGGAATGTGCTGGAGTCCATCCTCAGGGAACTTCTCTCTCTCTCTCTCTCTCTCTCTCTCTCTCTCTCTCTCTCTCTCTCTCTCTCTCTCTCTCTCTCTCTCTCTCTCTCTCTCTCTCTCTCTCCTGTCCCTGTCCCTGTCCCTGTCCCTCTAAATCTCTGGTCCTGTGACCAACCCAGATTGGATCCTGCAACATAGTTGTCCTGGGACATGTATATTCGCCTTCATTAGTTATCAAGGTTTACACATAACAGATTTAGTAAAATAGAGAAGATATAAGCTAGTTACCAGCCTTAGTTTTACAATGCCACCTATACATCATGGTAAAAATAGCACTGGTTAGTTTGAGCACATTTTAGCTGTTAACACCACAAGCATAGCCCTGTTTTAATCCAAGCAAGCTGACCCTATTCTATGCAGGCTAGGTTCTCTAACCTACTGTAGATAAAATTTTGCATCACATAGAATGAGGGTATATGCTGTATACAGCCAGGATGCAAAATGGATGGATGGATAGTTTAATATAGAAAAAATAATTAAGGACAAAGCTTTTACATAAAAAGAGAAGGGGGAGGTAAAGGATGCCAGTGACATGTATTTAGCTTTCTTCAGAGATGATGATGATGGTGATGGTGATGACTATTATTATTATTATCTTCTTGAAATGTTGGTGAGGAAGGTAAACTTCATTTTTATTGATCATTGTGGAAGTTGCCTATAGAAAAGTGGTAAGCAAACTTTGGTAAGTCATGGTATTTAACATTTGGGAGTGGGACACAGGCCACAATAGGTTGGTGCAGCTACATGATGCTTGTTAGCAGGATCAAGATGGGGCGGAGGAGGAATGAGAGGGTTAAGTCTATTGTGGGTGTATTCTAGCATTTTTTGTGGCTTTCCTGATTCAAAATGACTTGATTCCATACCATCAATTTTTGATAAGCACCATGGGAGAGGCCTCCAGAGCTATCCATGGACCATGAGGCTGAAGATTGCTTGTAGCTGCTTTAAGGTATGGATTTGCACCTTTGCAGCCTAATAATTTATCCCCATTGCACTGCAGAGTTTTTGGTACTTTTGGTACTTTGTTTAGCAATATGTAGTGTTTTGCAGTATTTTAATTTATTTCAGTGGCTACATTGAGTATTTGTTTCTTATGCTCTACCCATCAGCTTGAATGGTGCAGACTGAAACTCCAAATTAACACAAAGTACAGCATGTGACTCAATCTACCATATACAGTGGTGGCCAAAATTGTGGAAACCTTTGGGGGAAAGTATATTTTTGGGGTTTGATGGCTAATAACACCACTCTTTGGGGGGAGTAGTACCATAAAATTATATATCAATGGAAAGATAATTTAATCAAGAATGTAATGCAACAAAGTTTGTTCAATTATCTGTACTGTATTCTATGAAAAGTTATAGCCAAATAACCAGAAAAAGGAAGCACAACTTGCTTAGGTTGATATCAGGTAGCTTTCCTTCATCTGATTGTAGCCAATGAACATGAGTGTTTAGAGAGCCAGTCAGGTGCCATCTTGTTTTGGCAATGAGCCAATCATATCACAGTAGGATTCAGTTATTGATGTCATGTATTGAAGCTGAGAGGAGGACATTTGTCAGTGTGTTATGTGATCGCTATCAAGTTGGTTGGTTTTTTTTCCTTTCATTTAGTGAGCTTGTAAAATGTAATAAAATTAAAGTAATGGTGCAAAGAATTGACTGGTTGCCCAGAAAGTGATGTAAAATAGAATTATTAGGTGAACAAGGCTACAGTTATAAAAAAAAATAGAAGAAAAATTGGTGGAAACTTAACCAAAGGTGGCATTTCTACTGTACACTTTTTCCAAAAGATTTCCACAATTTTGGGCACTACTGTACATGCTCTGACATACTACGTGTGCTTCCAATGGCACCAGTTTGAATGATAATCTTAGGCTAACAGTAAAATCTGAGGATTATTGGGTTCTTGTAGACCAGTGGGCAATGTTTACTTGCTGTCTGATATCAAGTTCACCCTTCTTATGCATGTGATAGCAAGAAAAAGGGCATCCATTTGCTTCTTCCTGAGACTCATTCACCCCTTGCTGGATCTAGGACATAACCAAAACTTGGGTTTCGATCTATTAATCCACTTGGTAAAAAATGGTTATGAATAAATGTTTATTATCAAAAATGCAATACATTTCTAGTAGAAAAAGAAAAGAAATGTCCATTTAAAGAATGAACTCAGGCAATTCTTGAAGAAGTATTTTTAATTCACATTTTTTAATGTTTTGTCTCTATTTAACGTCTTTTCTTTTGCATTTTGTATTTTAATCTTTTGAATAAAATAAAAAATTGTAAAAAAAAGGACACAAGAAACATAGAACTCACAAAACAATTTTTAATAACACCCTAAACATTTATAAAGCCCATTTCAAAATACTAGCACTTACTTAAAACAGACCTAAATGTCTTATGGTGGGGGAAACTAATAACCTTTTCATCTGAATAAAATAAAAAATTGTAAAAAAAAGGACACAAGAAACATAGAACTCACAAAACAATTTTTAATAACACCCTAAACATTTATAAAGCCCATTTCAAAATACTAGCACTTACTTAAAACAGACCTAAATGTCTTATGGTGGGGGAAACTAATAACCTTTTCATCTCACACCGACAATGTATTAAGGTTGCTAGAAGAAGCCCATTTTCACATTTGTATTTCAAGAGATCTTCCTGAGAGATGGCATGCTTGATCCACACCTTATAATTTTTAGCACTAAGTTCACTCTCTCTTATTTGCCCAGGCATATTAAATGCAAACATTTTCAGTGGGATGAATTATTACTCCTTTCAGTTTTACTGCATTGTTATGTATTGCTCTAGGTACTGCTGTTTAATTGTAGTCACAGATGTTTGTTGTCATTGTTATACAGTATATAAAGTTATATACAGTAATTCTTTTGTTTATAATAAAGTTATAAACTTTGGGTATTTGTGTATAAGTTAGGTGACATGAATGAAATCCAAACAGATACTATGCCTGGTTGTTTTATATGGAAAGGCACATTGCAATTCACAATGTATATTCAGGCAAACTATGAACAGAGGAATTGTGAATGAGTTTTGTGGAGTACACTATTTTCTCTTTCAATCAAATCATAGGCTTCCATACAACTGAACTGGCAAATTTTGATTGTTGTATCCACCCAAAATAGCACTGTAATCTGAGATGAGATCAGTTCTTTTTTCTCTCAGCTTCTAACAAATGTACTACAGAAAGAATTTGAATGATTCATAAATGTCATCATAGGTTGGTTGAATCAATATATATGGTCTCCCACTCAACATGAAAATCAAGGTAGTAGATACATGAAAAGTATAATAATGATGATGATGATGATGTACCTGAGGTGACCTCACCCAACCAAGGAGAATTCAAGAACAACCAAGACAGGCACAAAATCTCTGACCCACTACTTAGGGGGATGTGAAAGGTGGCCAGGGACTCTCCTGAGTCCCAGCAGAGGACCCTACTTAATTGATGGGAACTGGAACATGTCCATCCTATCAGAATTTATTGGATAAGCAGAAGTAATCAGAGACACATAGTGTCTTAAATAGCTCTTGTACCATGAATGTCTTTGTAGGTCACAACAATCATCATAACCTCATAGTAATAGTTGGCTACAGCATTCTGATCTCCAAGGCTTGCATTAGTCAGTGATATAAAAATAATAATAAAGAGATTTGTATTGACTAGGTCAAGGCAAGGAGGAATCAGAATCCTGCACAAATTGAAATATTTTTCATTGTTACTGCACATTATCTTAGGTAATATAACCCCAAAGTGCAGGTACAAATCCCTATGGTATGGCCTGAGCATTTCAGCACTTACATCCTGTTTCTGTAAGAATATCTTAAAATGCATATTATTAAAGGGAATCAATAATGTATATTTATTAAACAAATTTTCATCTCTTTGTTTAGGCTTCTGAAGTGGTTGCAAGTTAGAAGGAAACTCATATAAATAAACAATGAATCAGAAAGTAAATGGGATGTCTACAGCTCCTTCTCCCCCGCCCCCACTCCCAGTTACTGCTAAATGAGAGCCATTATGAAGCTTTACCCAGCTCTTATCTGTACAAACTTGATAGATCTGCCATTATTCTTAGTGAATAACAGAAGTTATATCATTCTCTGTCATTAAAAATGCATTAATCCTTTTTTTTTAGTAACCTTCCGCTAATTCATTGATTCAATTATACTCTCAAGGGTAAAGTATGGTAAAAACAGAGTATTAAAAACTATGTTTTATAAATTTGAGGTGTCTTTTTAGAGATGATAATAGAAGAATTTTTGAGAAAAAAATACTTTAAACCACTGCTCAATCAACAGTCATAAAAATTTCTATCAACACAGTTAGAGTTTTAAATTTGGGATTATATAAGTGAGGATTCTGTCCATAATCCACAATCATTGTGACCACTAGACTAGAGTCAGAAAAATCACAAAAGCCAAGAAAATTCTTTGCACCAATTGGTCATAAAATTTAAATAATATTCTGCATTGCCCATATTAAATTTCTGACACATATTTATTTACCAATAAAAAGAACTAAATGGCAGACCCACACCTGTTGAGTACAAAACATTGTCATTTCCAAATGTAAAGATGCATCTAATAGTAAATATATTGTGACTAGAGAATTAAAGCTGGCTTTTTAAAAAATGCTTAATTGTAGGTAGATCGCAACTCACAATTTTGAAGGGACGGTTCCATGCTCCCCCTTAAACAAATGATTAATCTATTTAAACTTAAAAACATATTGTATGATACATTGCATGAGAGTTATTAACTGCTGCAATTGTTTAATTATGGGAAAACAAGCTGGGTATGGATATGCAGGGTTTTAGCTATCAGTCTGCTATGGAAGCTTCAAAGGGAGTTAGTTCTATGTTTTGCTTCCAGTTTAGATCAAGGCTCATTAGAAAGCTAGGTCTAGAATTTCTGTTGATAGCAGGGTGGGTATTGAGTGATTATATGAACTTTTTGGCCATTGTTGTTAAGAAAATCACTGCAGCTGATATGTGAATCAGGCAGTCGTTAAATAAATCCAGCTTCCCCCATTGACTTTGACTGTCGGAAGTCAGCTAGGAAAGTCACAAACGGTGACTTTGGGATGCTGTAGTTGCCATAAATACACGCTGGTTGTCAAGTGCTCAAATTCTGACCATGTGACTGTGGGGATGCTTATGACCGTTGTAAATGTGAGGGCCGGTTGTAACTTTTTTTCAGTGCCATTGTAACTTCAGACAGCCACTAAATCAGTGGTTCTCAACCTGTGGGTCGCGACCCCATTTGGGGTCGAACGACCATTTCACGGGGGTCACCAAACAACGCAGTCCGCCATTTCCCCCCCCCCTTTCTTAGCTGTGCTACTCCCTCTTATTCTATTGGCTTTTGAAAGCCAATAGAATAGACTCTCTTGAATAGAGTCTAATTCTATTGGCTTTCAAAAGCCAATAGAAATTGTCCAGGCTGTCTCTGCCCTGCTGAGCCCACCAAAAGTCCCAGTCTGCAAACGGTGCTGCAAGTTGTCTGCAGCGAAGGCGAGCTGTCTGGAAGTTTCCACCCCTCCCTGCTGAGCAACTACTAAAAATGGAAGTAAAAGAGGGCCAGGGGTGGGAGGTGGGAGGCCGGTGGGTGCAGGGAGGGTTGCTGGCGCGCGTGGGGCCCGGCGGGTGCCTTACCTCCCTTGGGCTGGGCCACTTGGTGGCCCAGCCAGTGGTCGCCCTGCGCCGTCGCTGCCCCTTGCCAGCTACGCCTCAGCCGGTGCAGGGGGCGGCACCACGCATGTGTGACGCTCCTGGGAAGGGAAAGTCCTCGACTTACGACCGGTTGGGAAGTCCTCAACTTATGACCAGTTGGGAAGTCCTCGTCTTACGATCGGTTGGGGGTCACGGCATTAAAAAGGTTGAGAACCACTGCACTAAATGAACGTGGAAGACTATCTATACCAGCTAACATGATGCTCCAGGGAGCAGGTATTTGAGAGTGTCTTCCTTATGTGACCTCAGTGGAGTCGGGGGGAAAGCACTCATTATTTGATATCACAGTTAGAGCCACGTAGGACTTGGGAGGAGATTTTTCTTTCCAATTCCCTCTTTCAGCATGTTATTTCTCCTCATTAACAGTGGGACTGTAAAGTAGCAAGTATTGCACTACCTGTGTAGAAAACCTTGAAATTTATCCACACATAAACTCATTTACATAGGGGTGAATTTCAGGGTAAAATTGAATGTCTGGATCTAGTAAATAATCTCTCTGAGACCCACTTATTTTGCTCTTACTTTTGGCTTCAGTTATATTGCCTAACTATGAAAAGTATTTATTAAGTACAATACTCTGAGGCCTTTGTTCAGATATGTGGTTTGCAGAACTGAAGATAATTTGCACTGCAGGTGAGAGGTCATTCTCTTACTGGTCTGTTAATGGAGTTGGGTTGGGACAAGATCAATTTCCATGCTTCATCATATTGATCTAATACCTCATTGGCACTTCTCTTCATGGACTGGTTAGCTCAAGTGTGAAAAATGATTGATAGATCTCTGACCCCAAGGATTTTGTTTTGGATGAGATAAGAGTAGACTTTTTTACTCTTGCATGTGAATGACGTGTAAGATACGGCACCTTTAGAATTCATTTAATTTGCTTAAACTGGATCCAGTTAAGCTAAGGTATTTCATGTTTTAAAATTTAAATTCTGATTAATTCTGCAAGAATTAACAATATCTGAAGCAGTAAACTTATGAATACTAGTTATTCGATATCAATAATAAGTCAAAGTTAATTGTTTTAATTACAAATCAGTTTAAAAATTTATACCTAAGGCTGCCTTTGGTTGTTTTCTCAATGAACAGGCAGGATAGAAGTTCAAGTAATACTAACAGCAGCAGTAGCAACCACATTGGTGCAGTGATGGCACAGTACTGTAGCTACTTCTGTTGACTGCTGGCTGCCAGCAGTTCAATCTTGACCGGCTCAAGCCTTGACTCAGCCTTCCATGATTCAGTTGACTCAGTTGACTCAGCCTTCCATCCTTCCGAGGTCGGTAAAATGAGGACCCAGATTCTTGGGGCCAATAGGCTGACTCTGTAAACTGCTTGGAAAGGACTGTAAAGCATTATGAAGCAGTATATAAGCCTAAGTGCTATTGCTAAATGCTGTTGTGACATCTAAACAAAGCTACGTCCATTTAAGAACAGATTCCAAACTAACACCCATACATTGCTTTTAAAAGAGTGAGTAGAACTTTGGACTGCAGGTAGTCCTTGACTTATTATAAGCAGGGCAGTTGTTGTATGAGTCACTCCTGATTTTATGACCTTTTTTGCCACGATTGTTAAGTGAAACACTGCCATTTTTAAGACAATCATGTGGTCGTTTAGTAAATCCAGCTTTCTCCGTTGACTATGCTGTTTGAAGCCAATTGAAAGGTCTCAATAGTCATTGACTGACCCTAAGATACTGCAACTGCCATCATGTCGCCAAGTGGCTGAATTTTGATCATGTGACCCTGGGGATGTGTGACTATTGTAAGTGTAAGTCACTTTTTTCAATGCTGTTATAACTTTGAAAGGTTGCTAAATGATCGGTTTTAAGTCAAGGACATATAGGACTTTCATCTTCATGATATTATGATTCTTCCTATATTCTGAACTGGAGCAGTCTATAGCAGCAGATTAAACTGCACAAAATAACTACAGTATTCATTCCAGAAGTGGCTATAGTGTGTAGTTTTGTATGCAGAAATAAATTTGGGCATATAGCTTCAAAATAGGTAGGAAATCAGAGAGTAAATAGATCCCTAATTCAGCGTTTCCTTGGGAACTTAAATGGTCACTTAAAACAAGACTTGTCTCTGTTAGTAAGTAGTCATAGAAATTCTGGGAAATTATGTGTGTAAAACCAAGGGATGTGAATGAGTGTGTCAGGAATATCACCAGTACTGTTATTATTATTATTATTATTATTATTAATTCTGGGAGTTGAAGTCCACATGCCTTAAAATTGTCAAGGTTGTGAAACACTGTTCTAGTGTATTTCATCATCAAAGCTTCTTAGGTCTTCTGAACCCAGCAAATTGGTTAATGTTAATTATGATTTGATTGAAACAAGAGGTTTTTTTTTTAGTATTTTAAAAAGTTTCTACAGGTGGAAGACCTTAGGGTAGCAGAGAGTTCTAGAGTGCATGTGTGAGCTCTTAAGCTTTCCTAGATTTATAATCACTTTTTTTCCAAACAAGGAAACTCTCCTAGATCATGAACAGCCCATATGAAAGTATACAAAGCTTCACCTAGCCCAGGGGTAGGCAACCTTGGCTCTTTTATGACTCGTGGACTTCAACTCCCAGAATTCCTGAGCCAGGCTGGCTCAGGAATTCTGGGAGTTGAAGTCCACGAGTCATAAAAGAGCCAAGGTTGCCAACCCCTGAGCTAGCCAAAGGATACAAATGTGATCTTTTTTACCTTAGAGTATATTTGCATATGTATCAACATGTTTTTCAAATTCTTAATCTTTACACAAATTCCACAATTTCAAACCTGTTCTGCAAATATCATTCACATTTTTCTCAACAAACCTTATATAAGTAACATCCTAAGCAATCACAATACAAAATACCTAAATTTCACAAAGACTCTGACAGGGTCTTTTGAAGCAGAGAAGCCATGCAAAGAACAATTGAGTATTGTTTCCTTTTTAACAGAGGCCAAAATCAATAAAGTTCAGCTGATCAGAAATGAAACAACTTGGTTAACTTACGCATTCATTTATAAACCTGCCAGACATAATGCTTTATATATAATGTATTGATTATATTTAAGCAAATAAACATTACATATGCAGTATCCGTGTTTATTTATGGAAATCCACATATAATAAATATTTATTAAACATTAAAGGTTTTTTTTCCTGCAGTGTGAATAACTGCTGCTGGGCTGATCAATCTCCATACTTTTTGCTTTGTCAAATATAAGCATGTAATGTGTAAAAGATGGCATAGCATGCAGAGGGTAGTGCTGATAAATAATAACTTTAAAAGAACCTCACGTGATGATTTCTGACTTCTAAAGCTCTAAAATAAAATAACATTCTCTGCTGAGAAAAAAAGAACACCTAAATTTTGCAATCGGTTTCAGTTATTCGATTTGGGGTTGTATTAATTATTTTATTTTGCATAACTCACTCCTAAGCCTGATTTGTCAACTTTTTACTAGCTTTTTAGTAAGCCAATATGGGTTAATGCAGCGGTTCTCAACCTTTTCCGGGGCTCGATGCCGGCCCGCATCGCGCAAAAAAAATGGTGGGCCCGCACCATGCATGCGCGGCACGACAGGGCGCATCGCGCATGCACGGCGCGATGGCCCGCATCGTGATAGGGAAAAAAATGGCCGACCCAAAAAAAAATGGCCGACCCAAAAAAAATGGCGGCATGCACGGCGCAATGGGGCGCATCGCGCATGCACGGCGCGACGGCCCGCATCACGATAGGAAAAAAAATGGCTGACCAAAAAAAATGGCCGACCAAAAAAAAATGGCAGACTGAGGTGCTTGGCGACCCCCGTGAAATGGTCGTTCAACCCCAAATGGGGTCGCGACCCACAGGTTGAGAACCGCTGGGTTAATGTCTAAGGGCTCAGGTTAGAAACTGGGAAACTACGAGCTGTAGTTTTGCTTTAGCCATAAAGCCAGTTGGATAAACTTGGGCCACTCATGCTCTCTCAGCCTTCAGAAAGCAAAGGCAAACCACTTCTGGAAAACTGTAGGGACTTGTACTGACTCTAAAACAAGAAAACAACAGCAGCAACAAAAATAAATACCAAAGCTTTCTTCCATTCACCAGATTGGATTAAACCAGGATATTTCAGCAAATAAGTTTTATGTATTATCTTCTGAAATATAAGGGGATAAACACATTCTTCAAAATAATAATGGCATTGAGAAATCACAAGAAGTTGAATTTCTCATGGTGCATTGCTTAGAACATAGCATTGCAGGCAAACTCTGCCCACAGCCTGGAGTTCAATCCTGATGGGGCTCAAGGTTTGATGCAGCCTTCCATCCTTCTGAGGTCGATAAAATGAGGACCCAGATTGTAGGGGGTGATTTGCTGACATTGTCAACTGCCCACAGAAAGCTGTAAAGCACTACAGGGGAGCATACAAGTGCTATTATGTCTATTTCAATCTTAGACTCAAAACAAAGAAAGACATATTTTGCTAAAGGATAACTTGCTTTAGGCTACATTATACAAGTTCTTTGGCTTGGTTCAAAAGAAGTATTGAAACGTGGGGTTTGGGGGTTTTTTTTGGGAGGAGATGAAATAGCCTTTGAAAGAATGTAATGCTTAATTACTAAAAAAAATAGCACTTTTCTAAATGACACACACTGATTATGTATTTGTTCTGTTAAAAATGTTTATCCTGTGCTCCTCATTACAAAGAAACTAAAGCAAGGAAAATTGTATCACCTCCAGAGATGTCACAGGTGCTAAACAATAGTGCCCTTATCACTCAGGCAACCTTTATACAAACTAGGGCAGTGCATTGGTTCAGTTGGAAAAGCAAAAAAGGGTCCTTACAACAGACATGCCACTTCAAACAGGTACTAACGTTGTGCCACTGCAATTTATTATGAGCGACCTGTAATTCATCCTCAGTAGGTGGGCTAGTTAGAAATGAAGAGATGTTGAAAAGTTTGGAATTGCTACTCTGAAAAAAAAAGTGCCATTTGTTTTATCCAATAAATCATTTCGTTTAGAAAGGCTGTAAGATTTTGGTTGCTTTGTTTTCTAAAATATGTGGTGGAAAGCTTTGCATATAATTTATTGAAACCTATTCCAGTTGAAAAATGACTGTGGAAAACAGTGAGAGCATTACACTGAAAAACAGGAGGAAAAAAAAAGTAGGAAGCATTTGTAATACGGCCTATTGCTAATTTTGATCCAATATGCTTAAAATATATTCACTACTGATTTTTTTTTATTTTTCATTCATTTCCAGTCTGTTTTCTTGTAATCGTTTGTAGAATTTATTCTGTTCTAACCTGATGCTCTTCAGATTATTTGCAATTATTAGACAGCATGCCAGCAACTAGGAATTCTGGGAATTCTTACATAACTGGAGGCTGACAGGCTAGTAAAGGTTTTTTTCAAATCCATTACTCCTCTGGTATTACTCCCCTTTTCCTGAGCAGCACAACTAAGCCAAGCCATGCCATTCTGGCTGAAGTTACTAGACATAAAGAAGAAGAGGCTAAGTTAAGAAAGCATTACAGGGAAAGTTCACCATGAAGCATATTTCTTTACTTGGGAGCATTACAGGTGAGAGACCAATGGAGAATGCACATGCTATCAAGCACAGGCCATGTCCAAGGTTACCTTAGAGCAGAGTTCCCCTACCTTTTGGGCACCAGGGACCACTTCCATGGACAAAGGTTTTTCTGTGGACTGGAGAGTGCGTGGTTTTGTGTGCTGCCTGCATCTCACAGATGGGGCTTTGCTTGTTTGTGCGGACCAGTTGCTGGCATGCCGTGGCCCGGTACCAGTCCACGGACCGGGGGTTAGGGACCCCTGGTCTAGTATTTATTTAAATGTAATGCTGCTGGTCCAGTGTATGAGTGTGAATGTTGGGGACCCCTGCCTTAGAGGATGGCACTGGTGTAACTTGTCTCTCTGGAAGGCCTCTCTGAGACCTTATTCTGAGGGATACTCTACAGTCCAGAAACCTGCCTTGTTCTGAGGATTAATCAACGTTTAGTATCAGTGGCGACATGATCTGGTAGATAAATGGCAGCAGCCACAATCTACTTGAGAAATGCATTGGTGGTAGTTATCTGTCACCACAGCTCTCATTTGCCTCACAAGGGCCTCAAGAGAAGAAGCAGTCAACACTATTCATAATAATTCTTAGCACTCTGTCCTTCATTAACTATTTGCTGATTATGCCATCAACTGCAGGCTGCAGCAGCTCTTCAAACATCTCAAGAAATAGAATGCCAATTTGTCCAGTGGTTAAGATGCCAGACTAGAAACCAAGAGACTGTGAGTTCTAGTCCCACCTTAGCTATGAAAGCTGACTGGGTGACTTTGGGACAGTCCCTCTCTGCCAGCCCAACTCACCTCCCAGGATTGTTATTGTACAGAAAATGGGAGAAAGGAATATTAGGCATGAGTTATTTGTTAAAATAAATAATATGGAATATAAATAAATGTAGGAATAGTAATATATTCCAAAAGCACTAATTTAGCCACTTATTCGGGTACTCCAAAAGTGCAAAAAGTGGGATTACATGTTAGGCCTTACCTATTAAGAGGGCTCTAAAACTTATGAAAGGGATACTGGTGGGGTGTGTGCGGCTCAAAGGCCACATTTTTATACTTCTGCACTCAAAAAATCATAATTAATTTCTTTTACAAAGAAAACTAGTACAGAAAAAGAAACATAAGCTACTTTTTTTCTTAAAATGGTGGATCTCATCATGTAAAAGAGTTTTGGTTTTTTACTTTTCCATGGGACAATATTCAAGTCTATGATCATTCTGAATGCTAAAAATCTCTTACTTGTGTTGTTCAGGTGTAATCCTATTGAAATGCTAATAAATCTGTTTCACAAGAAATATTTAAATAAACACCAGATGACTGCAAAGAGGTGGCGAAAACTCTGCACTGCCATTCATGGTGTTCTTCTGGATTTTTGCAGCCTACATCTGGTAATCTTAATTGAGATTTCAATAATCTCATTGGAGTTACTGCCAAGATAATAATAAAACAATAATAATAATAAATAGAGTAGGAATTCTAAATATTAACTCTGTTTCAAGACTGTCAGCAAAGCACTTTTTATACCAAATAGCACAAATAATCTGCAGAGTTTTCAGTGGGGGTTTTCTTTTTTAAAATTCTGTCTTTTTTTTAAAAAAAGGAAAGAAAAGAAACTGTTGAAATTATATTTATAATTCATCATAAGTAATGCTGAGTGTCATACATAAATAACCTACATTCAGTCTAGCAAGCAAAGCATACACAAATCAAAAAGCCCACAAAAGCACTTTTTAAATGCCAGGAGCTACATTTGATGCTTTGCTTGATCCAAATTCCTGCAAATGGATGGATGGATGGATGGATGGATGGATGGATGGATGGATGGATGGATGGATGGATGGGTGGATGATAGACAGACAGACAGACAGGCAGACAGAATGCATACATATGCACATATATACACACATACATACATACATTTTAAAAAATCTATGGCCTTTTATGCTCAGAATCTATATTTGTATGAACATCTATTGAAAATCAGCATCACACATAAAGAAGAGCATGGAAAGAAAAGCAAGTTATATTGGTATAAGATTGTTGTACTCAGTATTTCTCCAAACGTTTAGAGGGATGTTTAGTACTCGTGCGCAATCCATCAGCCTGGAAGCAAATCTCCATATAGATTAGCTTTTCTCAAACAGACCTTTTTAATGTGCATATATTACAATTCCTATTACAATTCCCCAAACAACAGGGTCATTATTTGCAGAAGAACATTTTGATGAATCTGGATCAAACGTTGGATGCTCTTCTCTGGCCAGCTTAACTTAAATGCCATAGTACCTTCTGTGCTTTGATGATGGCTAGGATTATTTAATAAACCTCTGGAGCAGGGGTAGTCAGCATTGGCTCTTTTATGACTCGTGGACTTCAACTCCCAGAATTCCTGAGCCAGCACAGCTGGCTCAGGAATTCTGGGAGTTGAAGTCCACGAGTCATAAAAGAGCCAAGGTTGACTACCCCTGCTCTGGAGACTTCCAGGCTAGAGGTCCTGGCTGCTTTTGGCTGGTTTTTGCACAACGTTAGAACCTAGTTTCTAATTTTTCTTTGGTTTTGCTCTTGCTGAATCGAACTCTGACATATAGATCTTGGTCAGAAGGAATGATTCACATGGAACCAGTAAATGAGCTCCTGGACCTAAAGAAATAGACAACGACACTCAAAAGAATATGCATCAGATTGCTGAATGACATGCTTTGTTATAGGCATGATTGGTGTACTGCAACATAGGGTCCAGGTCAGCCAAATAAGAGACATCTCCCATCTAACATGTTTGATTCAATTCCCTGTTGTTTTTCTATTGCTTTCGGCTTTCGAAATCATATTTCAAAGCATCAATTTCTGGTAGCCTAGTGACTGCTACAACAAGGCCTTCTGTGATTCATTGAGGGTGTCAACTATCCATTTGGAATAAATTGCCTGAGTACATTCAGAATGCACTGAGTACATCCAATATGTTCCCAATCATATTAGGAAATTTGAAGAGTAAGGCTTTGTCTTCTGGTATTTTCTTCCCCTCTTTTTTTTTAAAAAAATCACATGTCTCTTGACATACTGTGGATTATTGTTTTGCTTCCAATGGGCCAACCAGACTTATAGCAAATCTGCCAAATCACACTTAACATGATTAAATAACATTTTAGTGTTAATAAGAGCTGAAAGGGAATCTCCCACAGCATTGGGAGAGGAAAAAATAACTTTCCCTTCACAGTTTTCCAAATGCTATTTGCCCCAAAGGGAAAAATAGGCAAGAAGTCCATTTGCCTAAAATGATTTATCCTACAAGGCAAAGCATAATTTCAAAAGTACATTGTTAATTGTGAAAATATTATAGAAAATTCTCAGTATTTTCCCTCTGTAGGAGTATTGTCTAGTGTTCCTTTGGGGTTTTTTTTTTTACCATGGGCCTAATATGCCCTATATTTATGTATAATCAATACATGTGAATGGTATTGATTTTATTTAAAAAAATTGACACCAATCTTTAGTACATCGGTCTGTGGTGGTTTCAGAGTTGACATCATCTCAAGCAAGAGATAGAGCATTTTTTCTTCTCCAGTGTCTTCAGCCTCCTGTTCTGTTTTTTGTTTACCTGTTCTATGTAATTCCTTCCTTCCTTCCTTCCTTCCTTCCTTTCTTCCAACTTAAAAACTCCCAGGAACTGCTGGTTGCCACCATTATTGTGCTGTTTTCTCTACCCAAGCTGGAGAAAAAGGGCTGTTAAGTTCTGTTGTCTTATGCTAAAGTGAGACATAATCAAGCAAATACCTCACTTCTGTATTTGCTCTAAACTGCTTTTCAATTTGCTATTGGCATAACCACACTTGGTTACAGTTATCTCTTCATTGTCCTGGAGGAAAGGAGTATCCACACTGAGTTTTAAGAACATAAGGTCTTCTGGATCTGGCCAAGAGTCTATCAAATACTGCTGGTGAACCAGATGCAAGTAAAAAGCTCACAAAAAGCATGGAAAGTAATCAACAGCTATTGGCAACTGCATCTAAGATATACTCCTTGAAGCCAGAGACAGCTATCAAAATCAGCACCCATTAAGAAGACTAACAGCTAATGATCTCTTGTACATGTGAAAGGAGGAATCCTTCAGAGATAGCCCATTTATCTATATCTATCTACATAAGAACATAAGAAGAGCCATGCTGAATCAGGCCAAAGCCCATCGAGTCCAGCATTCTGTGTCACACAGTGGCCCACCAAATGTACATGGGGATCTTGAGCAGAAAGAGAAGGCAAAACCCTCCCTTTCCCTTGACCCCCAAACAAATGGTACTATCTATCTATCTATCTATCTATCTATCTATCTATCTATCTATCTATCTATCTATCTATCTATCTATCATCTGTGTTTATCTATACGCATACACACACTACTAAAACTATCATGTATGTTTGTAACCTTCATTTTGTGGAAACTGCATCATAGAACAATTTTTGAACCAAGGTATTTCAAATGAGCTACAGAACGTGTCCAAACTCTGGGACACATTACTCTTATGGAATTGAAATTTGGCAAAGTTATGGCACCTGGATGACTTTGGGCCAGTCACTCTATTTTAGCTCAACTCACCTCACAGGGCTGTTGTTGTTGGGAAAATAGGAAGAGAAGGAATATTATGTATGTTTGCCATTTTGAGTTAATTATAAAGTAGATGTTTGCTTATCAAAGCAAAACAATAGTGATATTACAGCAACAGTGACCTTCAGATTTTAAAAAGTAGAGATCTATCTCTTTTTTTAAAAAAACATCCCTCATAAACAAATATTAACATAGATAAGATTGTTTCAAATATGATTGACAAATAATTGGGATGCACTTTGGTGGAGGTAAGGAAAGGATTTATTTTTTATTTAATTTAATTTTTGTTGCAGTATGCCTTAACTTTCTAGGCATCAAGAAAATCAAACTTTCTTGTGCTGCCCAGGATGCTAATATCACTTACAATGGATGACACTATAATGAAACTTAAGGTTCTCATTTGAATTTCTGTCAATTTTTTTCTTTGCTACTTCCTTTCTGTTAAAATCCCTGCCTTTCTTCTGCCTCTCCTATGCAAGATAGTTCAAAGAAGAGAAACCTGCTCATTCCTGCTTCAAAGGATAACCATCAAACCTGGCTTGTATCAGAGCCAATCTTGGCTGCTTTGAATCACTTCCCTTTCAAGGCTGCAAAAGCAGTGGCATTTTAAAATTAAAATAAACAGGGTACAAGCCTGAGCAGGGGTTTGGACTAGAAGACTTCCAAGGCCCCTCCCAACATCATCGTGATTGTGATGATGATTATGATGTTCCTATGGAATAATCAGCTAAGGTAGGCTTAGAGCACTACAGGAGAAAAAGCATTAGCTGTCTCAGTCTTTATTGCATACGAGACTGATCATAGGTCACAATTTGTTAATGTCAAAGTTCATTTTGGAATAAAGATTTTCTCAATTGATAGGAAGCTATTTAGGTTGCCAGATTTTATCTGCTAATTAATGAAATGCATGTTCTGCGTTTCCTCACACATTTAATCCATGTAACTAGATATTTAAAAGAACAGTTGTTTTCCTCTGTCCAAACCCACAAATTAGAATTACTGTTCATCAATAAATAGCATTATAATAAATAATTTGACTTCTGTCCAACGTTTGAATTTCTCTGGTCACAGTTAGGTACTGTGTAGGTATGAAACAGCTGAATCCCTATCTTACTAATTGGTGTTCTTCAGATGTGCTACACTATATCTTCCATAATTAACACTCACCACCAATTTTTATAAAGATAAAGTGAGGGAGGAGGTAGCTCGCTCAGATTCTGTTACTATGGCTGTTTCAATAAAAGTACCCCTAACCAATATGGCATAGATTTCTTAATCTGATCTACATGTAGAGCTGACATTAGCCTGGTAATATTGATTGTTAAGATTTGAAGAGGAGCACGAGAGAGAGAGTGAGAGAGAGAGAAAATAACTGTGCAGTAGTCTGAATAGAGTTGTGCAGCTATCCTCTACAACTGACACACAATCCTAGGAAACACATTTTGTTTTAGGTGTTCCCAACAGGCAATAATCAAATACCAGACTATTGTAATCGTATTTTACCTTTTAAATTGAGATTGCTGCACAGCGCGCTGTGTATGTGTGCATTTGTGTGTGTGTGTGTGTATGTTTGTGTGCGCGCATGTGTTACATTTTGTTGCAAGATATATTTTGGAACATGCTGTAGATAAACAGCTCTGTTTATTCCTAGCCTGTCAACTATCAGTCTTAAATATAGTTATAATTTATCTTCACCCTTCAATAAAAAGGCAGAGAAAAGTGTTCTAAACTAAAATTGAGAGGACATTTGGGGAAGAGAGGTTGAGGACCTGGGATTCATCCTTTTTTGACAAGGCCTGATTGCAGTCTTCTCTTCCAGATAGCCGGTGGCTTTGTTAAGACAGGCACAAGAGATAGAGAGAGAGAGAAATGCAACTGGACAGAGCAAAACAAATGTTGTCTTTGAAAAATATAGATTCAACCTTGTTCTGTTCTCTATGTAGAAATGAATTATTGTGATATTCATATAGTTTGGGGGAAGACCAAGATTGTTCCTGTGATAACACAGGCTACACTTTGACTTATCATGGATCCATCTGCTATCTCCCACTCCGCTTTCTTTCATCCAACTGTATTGTCAAAGTGGGATGTGATTGGTATGCAACAGTGGATGGTAGAGTAATGAAAATAAATTCCTGTGCTGGAAACTATACTATATGCTGTTGAAAACTCACGCGATCCTTTGACATGGTGCTGCTAAGCCCAGCATGATAATTAACAGTTATTTTACTTTTATTTTTCCATTCAATCATGTACAGACATATGCCTATAGAGATTCTCAGTCATCCAGGTCATGGTTGTCCCAGAGGTGCTTTTTCAAAAGACAACTGGACTTTTTTTTGTTTTGTTTTCGTTCAAGACGTTTCATTTCTCATCCAAGAAGCTTTTTCAGTTCTGAAAGTCTTCAAGGAAAACAAAGGAAGTCCAGTTGCCTTTTGAAAATGCACCTTTGGGACATGTCCAGACAGGTCCCTGCAGTTTTCTTGGCAAGGTGTTTCAGAAGTGGTTTGCCATTGCCTCCTTCCTAGGGCTGAGAGAAAGTGACTGGACCAAGGTTATCCAGTTGGCTTTTTGCCTAAAGCTAAACTAGAATTCACAGTTTCCCAGTTTCTAATCTGATACCTTCAATCACTGCACCAAGCAGATTCTTTTTTACTTAGGCTAAATTAAATAATAATCTTCAACCTATATCTGTCATCAAAAAGAAGTCTTCAGCTTCTATGCTGTTCCTGTAATTTCCGGAACAAATCACATTGGGTTGCTATGATGTCACGGACTTTTGACTTGCTTTCCTATCTCCCAAAAGTAACAACTATAATACGTAGCCTCAGTATAGAAGCATAGAAAGTGATTTTATAAAAGGGTGGCTCCGTTGATAGAATCTTGAAAAGGGTGGGGTATGCATCTCCCATTTTGCACTCAGATAGAAATCAAAAGAAAGTCTGCCATGCATTATGTGCATCTGTTCATGTTTTAAATATTGGCTCTACCAGAAATGCAGGCAGAATACAAGTAGATGCATATAGAACAACAATATATTGCCAAGTTCCAAAGGGCATCATAATGCAATCCTACTTACTCACATTTCGCGATGTCTTTCAATATAAATCCTCAACTTAAATCCTCAACTTGGTCATGTGATCAAAATTTGGACACTTGGAACTGCTTCATATTTGTAACGGTTGCTAATTTAATAACTGCAATGATTCCCTTAACAACTGTGCCAAGAAAGTTCGTAAAATGGGGGCAAAACTCACTTAATAACTGTCTTGCTCAGTGATGGAAATTTTGGGCTTTTTGTGATCATAAGTCGAAGGCTACATGTAATTTATTCTGTTAAGTGCGAGAAGAATCATTTAAATAGATGCTTGAATTTCAGATCATATTTTATTACAATGGCTGTTGGAACTGCTGCTATTGTTGCTATTGCTGCCATTATTATTGTTGTTTTGTTATAGTTATTGTCAAATTTTTAATATTTTCAACTGCCTTTGCCAAAAATGACTTCAAATATAAACTATGGAGTTCAATATTAATATAACATGTCTGTAAAATAATAAACCAGTTTGAACAAAGAGAGATCCAATCTTCCTTGTCATTATGAGTTCTTTTAAAGTAAATGCTCATACAAAATGAAAGTTTTTGGACTTTGCTATGATTTTTTCCCTCTGACTTACTAACATTGGAAACCATTTCCTTGATTATTTACATCAAATGAAATTCCTAATTCCTAATTTAACTCTAATTAGTTTTGTTTATTAAAATATACAGTCACAGACCAAACAGAGAAATGAAAGCACCTAAATGAAAATGGATCGAGCCCAATAACTTTTAATTTCTATTGTACAGTTTTAGCTACAATTCTTGAAACTGCCTGATCCTGTTCATTTAATAAATGGTGCTTGTGAGAACTATCTTAAGTATTTTGTAATCAGAGGAGAGATTAACTCTACTGTCAAAGAGTGGCAAATGGGACAATTCAGAAATATATGCATTAATGTTTCAATTTCAGAATCACAGCAGATATATAAATGTTCTTTATAAAACACCATTGAGTCTACCCAACAGTACCAATTTAGGGGAGGGCATTCAGATGTGCCAATGTAAAAGCCAGAATGAATAAATGACCTAAATATTAGCGAATAATGATTCTATCTCTTTATAAAATGAGAATTCTTTACCTGAACAGTCTCCTGGCTTTATTCAAGCCTAGCACAGATAAAGAGTGAGCCCACAACGAGCCAGATTTATCCATTATTTCTTTCTTCCAAGGAGGCTGTATCTGCTTACAAAAATTAATAAGATGAATTGCATTAGCTACAATGCAGGGAGCTTAAAGTAGAGACTTGAAAATTTTAGGCTGAACAGCTTCCAACATATAAGTAGCCTTGTAAGCAGTGGTGGGATTCAAATATGTGAACAACTGGTTCTCTGTGGATGCCACTTCCGAAAGTCCATTCTGGGCCTGGGCAACAAAAAATTAGCTACCGGTTCTGCCAAAGTGATGCGATGTGAACCGGCTGAATCTCACCACTGCTTGTAAGCGTAACATTACATAGCATACAGCAAGAGCCTTGGCACTTTAGCTTTAAAAGTTTTAAATGCTGTGGACACAAAATTGTTCTTTGTACAATTAATTGGGTGGTTCAAGAAAGAATTCCAGCAATGGAAGAAGCTAGCTTCAGATCATAGTTTTCCATCACTTACCAATATATCACTTTTACACCACCTCTCTTCATAGTACACTAAGTCTACTGGAAGTGCCTTTTACACCATTTTTATAGATCTAGAAGCAGTGTTTGATTCAATTCTTCATGAGACGCTATGGCAGCTTCCTTTATTGACTGCCACCTCCTGCAATTAATTAAGATGTTGCATTAAAGTGCCGCAAGGCAGATCCAGTTCTTAAATAGTGGAGAGTTGACTGACCTTATTCTGAATCTTAGGTTTATTGTTATAGTAATCGTTCCCAAAACTCCGCTTAAAGCTACCAGATGATACTTCTGCACTGATAAAAAGATACACATTCCACCAGGATAAATATGCATATTCAAATAC
Organism: Bothrops alternatus; assembly: GCA_034064705.1. Taxonomy (NCBI): domain Eukaryota; kingdom Metazoa; phylum Chordata; class Lepidosauria; order Squamata; family Viperidae; genus Bothrops; species Bothrops alternatus. Next base: position 23,332,588 of record JARGCV010000049.1, on the reverse strand, counting down.
CTACAGGAATATTTATAATAGATGTTCTACATGCCTGGAAAAAAAATTATATTCCCAGTGTTTAATAAATTCCCTTGGGAAAAGGTTTGGTGATACTATGAATCTCTAAAATGATAAATAACATTATGGCACCCTTCTCTGAAAATAAATATGTACACACACAAAGATAATACTACAACTTTAAAGACTGAAGTACTGAAGTTCACTACTATGACAAATGACTAATATTTAGTTTTCAAACTGTTCAATCTCAGCAGCTACCCACTTGTACAAGACACTGTGCTACTTATAAATATTAAGTCTAATGATAAAAACAATTTGAAACAACAATAAAGATGCTGATGCCATTTTTTAATCAATATATTTTAATCATTTTGGAAGATAGATACATGATTATAAAGCACATTACAAAATAACAATTTATAATTAAATTTTTAAAAATAAAATATTGGTGGTATTTTTATGTCTCTACTAAAATTTTATATGTCTGACAAATATTTTTGCTTTTTATCAATCAGTTATGTTACTTATGTTTTAATTGATTTGTCTTTTTACTTATTTCATTGGTTGAGCCAAACTAACTCATTCATAAAATGCCAAACAGCAATTTCACTTTTAATATTCATATCAAAATTTTCACATATTGTTTCACATATTTTCACACATTGTTCCTTAAGTTCTCTTTTTATTATTATTACACAAAGTTCATTCTGAAATCAGTTCTTAAAGAGGTTTACAAAACTATGAAATAGATCATCCCCTGAACCACAAATTATGTTAATACAAACCTAGAACAAAAGTACTTTAGTAAAACAAGTTGCCTTTTTTCTGAAACTAATACTTAATTGACACAACTTGTTTACATTTAGCAGGCATGCAAGAATAACTTGAGTCATTAAAGGAAATTCAACTTGTCCTGTCTGTTTTGAAACATTAATGGTTGGCAAAGTCTGTTTATTTTTCAGGATGTCTTTGATTTGTAAGATAAAAAGCTGAAGCTTGTAATGAAAACACTGGGAATTTATTGATGCTCTTTTATATTGATCTTTTAACATATTAATTTACATTAATTCTTCCTTTCAGTGTTATTTTTACAGCAGGGGTGTCAAACTCCCAACGTCACGTGACGTGTCATGACATATCCTGATTTTTTTTTCTATTGCCAGCAATGAGGTGGGCATGGTTTTGCCATGACGCACCTGGCCTGTGGGCCGGCAGTTTGACACTCCTGTTTTACAACATATAATTTATTTCTGTTTTGTGCTGTATCCCTCTGCAACTGAACCATTTTTGTGGTTTTCATTATTGATCTTACTAGCTACCTTGAACTAATTCTAAGATAGGTTTATGTTCAAAGAAAAAAAGATAATTCCTTTTGGCATTGCTTCCATAGTGCATCTTTGCACAAGAGAAGAGACTAAGCACACTCAACTGGATGCCAAAGTTTGTTCAGTGGGGGGGGAATATAAAAATAACGCACTGAAAATTGGTAAAAAGCAGGAGAATGTTGACTGGAAATATGAACTCTCACAAAAACTTGGTATCCATTCATCTCATGATCCTGCAATAGAAGTCTGTATCTTCTCAGGAAAAAAAAACCCACCTATTAAATTGAATAGGACTTATCCCAATTGGGAAAATGATTTCAGCTTTAAAGTCTTACCTCAATTTCAGTGCCCTTTTCTAGAAAATAAATGCTTTCACAGAATGGGCAGTTGCAGTAAAACTTATTAATTCAGTCGCAAGGTATTACAGCAGCAGCACAAGAGAATTTATGTGAAAGTATCTCCCAATGGGGTTTTTTTTTTTACTCTTTAAACGGTGGCCGAAATGCATGATTAAAAAAAAAAAAGATCAAAAGAGAGCAACAGTAAATAACCCCAAGGTATTGTTTTGTTTGTTTCTTTGTTTTGGTACATAGGTTGATGACCAAATGAAGCTCCTTCAAAACTGCTGGAGTGAACTCTTAATTCTAGATCATATTTATCGGCAAGTGGTACATGGGAAGGAAGGCTCCATCCTTCTAGTCACTGGGCAACAAGTGAGTTTGCATAGTAAAATTGTTGAGTTTTTTTTGTATTAATGACCTTGCAAATACTCAGATTTTAGATAGATATACATACATACATACATACATACATACACACACATACATACACACACATACATACATACACATACATACATATATATATACATATACATATATATACATACATACATTGTATATATGTATATACCGGTATGTATATATATATATATGTATATATGTATATGTATATGTATATACATATAAATACATATATATAATTTTTAATGTATTCATATGAAAGATGAAGAGGATGAAATTGGTTAGCAAAATTGGTTAGCAAAATGCCTGGAAGAAACAACATCAAGATAAATGGCCATGTCCCTTTATTTCTATGAATTTATGTCAAGTAAATCATGGATCAGGCTAACCCTTTGCTAATTGTACATCTTTTAACGGAAAAAAAATAGTTCAGCTGAATTTAAAGCAGATAATATGCTCCCCTGGGGAAACAACATTCAATGCAGACATGGCTAGATTAGATCATTTGTGATAATAACTACTGAAGGAAAACCTTCAGAAAGTGTTTAAGTTATATAATTTGCAGCTTAGGAATCTTTATACTTTCTTCAAGATTCCTTCTTGTATCCCCGCTCCACAAATATAGAATTTTGAATGGAATACAGAGTTCCATTCAAATACAAAAAATATCTAAGGCATAAAGAGAGAGAAAACACGCTGAAAATCAAACATGCAGCCCTGACACAAATCTTACAATTAAAGATGAGACTGAGCAGAAGGTCTGGTGGTCAGAGTAAAGCTGTCAGCACCACGGACGGCTCTTCTCCACGGCTATCGAAACACTGGATAAATTAGGAGAAGTTAACTGTATTTATCCATCTGTTCAGCACGCACAACCGTATAGGTAAGATAAATCATAGAGCATTCACAGAATTTGTATTTACTTACCTAATCACTTTAAATGTGAGGTGCATGCAACCCATCCACATTATTCTACTCTATTGTACTATTATCTCAAGCACCGCAGTTGATGCGTAATCGGGTGCCCGAACAATGGGATAAAGTTAGGGCTTGTTTGAGTATGGGAGTATGGGAGAGAAAGGCAGACCCAATTAGGGAATCAGAAACAGCTATAAACGTGAAAAGAAAATTCCCTATAGGGTCCATTTCTTCAGGAAGTTCCCTCGCACCGTCCTGAATAAAATGAACGCAGCCCGCTTCAGAGCACTATAGCTTGATAGGTTGTCACAAGAGAACATCCTTGTGTCGTGGCCATACTCATTTGTAATTTTCAAGTAAAATAAATGAGAGTGACAAGGCAAATTAAATCAAAACCTTACCCTTTGAACATTTATTACAGCTCTAATGGAAAAGAATGTACAGTGTCATGGGAAGGCAGAGTGCATTTTGTGCATTTTATTTCTGATTCAAAGTGAAACCAAATGATGGTCCACTGGCATTTAAGTAGCTGAAACCTAAACTGCCTCAATTTAAATACATACGAGGAAACAGTTGCTTGTTTTGACTGTCGTCCACATTACTCAATTGCTCTCCAAAATTTACATAGAGAGTCTTAGCCCTAATTTAAACCATGTAAGCCATTCGTTTGCATTTATATGGATTGTTGTATGTGCTCTACATTAGGTAAAGGAGACATACATTATATATGAAGCAGGTGAGTTCAACCCTTTGATCGCAGCTTCATTAACTATGGCCATGGTCAAAATTAAGCTGTTTAAAAACTCATTGATGTCAATAAACAACATGCTTCAGTGCACCCCTGGAAATGTGGACCCTTTTGTGGAGGGGGAAATTTAAGGGATAAGAGAGTCAGTAGGTCTAGCGGTTAAGGCAGCAGGCTAGAAACCAGAAGACTGTGAATTCTAGTCCCACCTTAGGGATGAGTCACTTGGGCCACTCGCTCTCTCTCTCTGTCTCCCATTGCTTTTTTACAGAATTACTCATGGTCATTCGGTTTGTCTGTTTCTGTAAGGAAACATCTCTGAAAGGATGACCCAATGGGGCATGGCTTGTCTAGTCAAAGTTCTAAAGTTCAAATATAATAAGAAATATTGATATAATGCAAATCTCAAACAAAGCTCAGAAAATACCAGGTGGGAAAGAAAAGCAAGAGAGGAAGACATGAACACAAAATTTGCTTGGGTTTTATAAACCATGATTAGTAATATCAAATAAATAATAAATTAAATTAGGTTTTCTGTCCATACACTCACTGTGCTCATTAGAGCCTCGATTGAAAGGGGAAATGGCCCAAATCAATAGCCAAGTTTTGAACTGTTTTATTCAATTAAGATTCTGTAGCAACTCTACCCAGTGAGTTCTGCATCCTTTTTTGAGATACGAAAGCAAAACTTTCATTTGACTAGAGAAATAACTACTTAAAAAGTTTCTCCATAGAGAACCTGTTTGGTGTAGTGGTGAAGGTGCCAGCCTAGAAACCAGCAGACTGTGAGTTCTAGTCCTGCCTTAGCCATGAAAGCCAGCTGGATGACCTTAGCCTCGCTCTCTCTATTAGTCTAACCCACTTAATAGAGTTGTTGTTGTGAGGAATATAGGATGAGGAAGGACTATTTGTTTGCTGCCTTGAGGTATTTATAAAAATAATGACGTGAAAAAAATATTTAAAAATGAAATGGGTCCTTAGATCCTTAAGGCAACATGTCACCTACTAAAACTCATGAAGCCCACTCCCAAAATGGGATGTAATCTTTGGAGTTTTGGAGCACAATGCCCAAAGTTGCACACAAAGCAAGCTATGGTTCTTGTGCTGGTAGAAGCTGAACACCTCTTTCTTAGGAAATTTTTTTTGTTTGATTGCTTTCTATAGTCACCCATTTCAGCAAACAACCCTAGGCAGCTATAGAAATCAAATCAATCAATCAATCAATAAAGTTTTATAACTTTCCCAACCAGGTACTCTCTAGACATGATGCAATTATAATGCCTCAAATTCAGTTCTGCTTGGGAATTCTGGGTAATGTACTGCAAACCCAGCTGGAATCTATAAAACCAAAAATGACAGTCTCAGGAATTGTACTGTATAGAAGAATTTTCCAAGAGCTATGAAGTTTTTTATCCAAATAAAATACACGGCCAGGTATTTCCACAAATCACTTTCAAAGCCATCAATAAAGGAGTACGGATTACTAAAACATCATACAGTAAAGCATTTAGTCACATTTAAATAATAGGCACAAGCACTGATTGTAAACTCAAGGGATCTTTAGAAATGTTTGTTTCTTTTATTCCTAGGCAGAGATACAGTCTCCAGTTAAATCAAAATCATGTCTAGATTGGACTAGCTTCACTTTTGGCCCTGCTTTGTCAAACTATTTTCAACCCAACATCACATATGTTTCTGATGGCATTCATCACAGTAACCTTGAAGGCTGCGTAGATTTCATTTTCAATTTTAGTCATCCTATAATCTCTTTCATAAACTTAAAATTTAATTAGAAATACGAATGGAAAGAAGGATGGGAATGGAAGAGGAAATAAGCAAAGTTAATATACTAATTTTGACATTAAGAATTGTGACCTTTCAGGTGTTCCTTGAAATCAAATTTTGCATCCCTTACAACCATCCCAATCTGACATTAAATTAGGGACAGGCAACATTTATGCAGTGACATGGATTTTTAAAATCTTTGGGGGGGGACTAAAAACACATTGGATTTGTGGTAGTGACACGGTGTGGTTTTCACCAGATGGGCAAGATCAAAATGATTAAAGTCCCACTTTTCATTTTGCTACTCACATTTCAAAGTTTTAATAAGAATAGCCATTTTATTTGTTTAAAGAATTCTTTAAAAATACATTTTATTTTATTTTTCTTTAAAGATAGTTTTGGCAATGCAGTCTTGAGAATCTTCCAGGAATTGAAGAACAGGAATGTAGGTCTACACATGGACCATTCTCCCTCATTACCACTGCTACAATAAACACTGCCATTTGCAGTTACCATTTCTGAAATTCAAAAAGAGGTTCTGTTCTTTGTAAAATACACATTACTCATTCATATTGGAGTGAGCTTTCAACTTTCATGAGCCTTCAAAACTGCTCTCCAAATTGCAGGGTGTAATGCCAGTACGGTTGTCAAAATGGCAATCTTCTATTAACATTTTCCCTATTATCAGCTATGGCCATCCCACAAAGTTGAATCAGCAGATACCACATTTATACACAGTTGCTACTCTTATTACTCTGAGAGGGATTCCAGCTCAATTTATTTTGTTTTCATCCCTGTTATTTTTCTATCAAAATTCTGTAATGTGCAGAAATCTGGGAATAAAGATCCTCGCTCCTTAAAAATGCCTCTAACATAACAATAAGATATTCCAATATAATTTGTGCACAGAAAACAAAAATCATATACATGCAATCCTAACTTTGAAGAATACATTTAAAAACTTCGCCATGTTCCATTTTTTTTTTTTTTGCACCATCCTAGGTTGTTGGAAGTTCTACAGAATGCTCTACTGTGCATTAGATCAGATCCTAACTCTTAAATTTTATTCCTGAGCTGATCCACAAGCAAATGCATGCATGAATGGTCCCTTCAGTTCAGGGGTCTTCAGACTTGGCCCTTTTCTGACTTGTGGATTTCAATTCCCAGAATTCCTCAGCCAGGCATGCTGGCTGATGAATTCTGGGAGTTGAAGTCCACAAGTCATAAAAGGGCCAAGTTTGAAGACCTCTGCTTTAGTTAAACTGGATGGTAAATTGGCCCATATGCCATTGCGAGTGTGTAAATGCTTTTTCTTCTTGCAAAGTGGTACCAGCTGACATTGTGCTAGTACAGCAGCCTCCAATATCCTTTGCTAGTGTCTTATGGCCATAAATCTCTTCAAACTATAGTGCATGTAGTATGCTTGACTTTCTGATTAACTTTAGTAAGATAGATATTACACCTGTCCCATATTAAAGCTACGCTTCACAGCATAACTTAGTTCAACCACTGTTACAACTGAAACTGTAGTTTCAAGAATAAAGCTCCTCATTTATACCACCTCTGGCAGGGCCAGCCTTCAAACAAATGGTCCCCAAGAGAGATGATTTCCTTCCTTTTATTCCATAGCTTATTTTCTTACTACCCTTGTACCCCACATTTCTAGATGTGCAAGATTTATCTCTGCCATATGATATGGTATGCATGGATCTGATCACATGTGTGCCATTTTGGAATAGCCACCGATGCTCTAAATGTCCCCCAAAGGTAACATGCATCCCAACAAATGTTCACACAAGGCTGACCATATATTGCCGACAGCTTTTGAATGATGATGAACTGTTCACATTGTTTGTTTCAGCTGTCCAGCCCATAATCAAGTAGATAACACCAGCAGGCAAGCCCCCAAACCCAGTTTCACAGCACTGCCAGCACCTGGCATGAACAATCATTGGCCTTCCTCACAATTTCAAGCTTTATTTTGTTTAGATAGTAGAACTAAGTTGCAGAATGCAACCCACGGTACTTGGTATCTGCATCTGAGGGATTTTTGCCATCAGTTTTTTTATGTGGCTGGCGAGATAAAGTTTGCTTGATGGGCCACAACTTTACCAAATTGACACTACAAACAAAACAGCTTTATGTAAAGAGTTGGGGTTAACTCCCCCATTTGATGAACGAGCCAGACTCATATCTGCCCTTAGTCATGGAAGTATACTAGATAACTTCAAATTAGTCACTTCTCCTCAGCTCAGTTGTCCTTGTGCAGTTGAAATGAAAAACGTTCTATGAGAAAAGGAGAGATTTAAAATTGTTAAATAAATCAAGATAGGAGCTACAGATATGTCCATCTAGTTAAGTATAAACAAAGGAAACTTACACACAGATTGACAATTTTATACTAATCTCCATTTCATGAGATAGAATACAAGTTATGTAGCAGGGACTAGGGTTTTTTTAAATTTCTCTCTTGATATAATCACAGTCCATAAACATACTAGATGTTTTATATCACTTTGAAGAGTTATCAGTTTTACTATTTGCATATTAGAACTAATTAGCAACCTCTCTAACATCATCCAGAGGGAGAAGTCTGCGCAGAATTTAATTCATTCTCTTCTGTTATTGGCATATCATGTTAAAATGACAGGCATCGTATATTGTACAAGTCATCAAAATTTTAATTAATTTAATGAAAGCTGATTTCATTCTGCCTGCTGTCTCTGTGTAGGATGTATCCCTGTATAGACTGAACTCTTTTTCACACACACAAAAAAAGGTTTGAAAAGACTCTGCTTTGTTCCCCAAAATGACTTGCTGGAAATATTTTTATAAATTAAAATGTATTTTTTAAAAAAAAAATTCTTGACAAAATATATTTTTGTATAATTTAAATAATCTGCATAATGTATTCTCGAAATGCAGGTTTAACTTTATGGAATAATGAATTAATTTCATTGATCAATATAATCTTTTGAATTGAAATTATTTGTCAAAAGGAGAAAGCCTCTAAGAAAGCCTCCAAACTGCTTTTGGGTAAAACAAACAAAAAAAACCCCTATACATCTTTAAAATGAACAAAAAATACACTAAGTAATCAAGCACATGAACTTAATTACGAAATAAATATTCGATATTCCAAACCCAGGTATTGGTCAAAGTGTTAAGAAGCTGATTATTTTATAAATATGTAACCATAGGAAACCAAATCATAGATAAAAACGATGAAATAAGCACAGATACGGATTTGTCTCAAGGTACTTCTTATTTTTATTACTGGAAATATATGGAAAGCAATATATAGGTAGGTTCAAAAAAAATAATTAAATAAATCACTACTTTCTCATTAACTAAATGGATCATTAATTTTAACTTCCAATTCCCACTTCTGTTTATTCTAGGGAAATAATTTTCCAACAGCGTATCAGTATAATCATTATCATCCTTCAATTAAATGCTTACAATTAGAGGCCTCTCTTCTTCTGCCCGTAGAAACTTTATAAGCCCTTGTTTTGTGATGGGATTTGGGAAGGGATAAGATAGCTGAACTTTGATATTACCCGTTCCTCACCTATCCGGTATCATACTCCTTTGAAATTTTCTTAATACATCCTAACAACTGGGAGATACCATCATTTAAGATGAGTGCATCTTATAAGATAGTAAGATGAATGTAGTAAGATGAATACAGTTTTTCCAGCCACTGGCAGTCCAGTTATATTGTACCGCAACTCCTACAAATCCCAACTATTTTTAGTGGTGCATTTCCACTCTGAGGTTGTCATTCCTCTTGGATCTCAAAGGGAAATATCTTAATTATCCTATAGCTTTTACAACCTTGTCTCGGGGGTCCCAGAACAGCAATCCAAATCTCTTTTTTTTCTGTTAATGGCAATATAATAACATACAAATCATCTCACAGAGGTTGTTCTGTAAGGAATTGTTCAATGAACACTGTTAAGGATAAGTCTTAAATACCTGAGTAAAATTCCTCTCTAGATCAACATCAGGATTCACCCTGCATTCCCTCTCCCCCCCCCCATGATTTTCAATCATACATTCTGAGCTAAATATTAGCTCCAAAGAATTTGGTTTCTTTCATAGACAAATAGGCCATTGACTAGCTAGCAGAAATAATATTCTCTTTAACAGGAATGCTCTCCCCTACCCCCACTCCAAGAGACATTAACCGGGGCTTTTCATGCACTGTTGAGTTTATATAAACTGATTGACACCTTTGGGGGGGTCATCTTTCCACTGAGTCATAATTTTGCTCACTCGTGGAAAAAAAGATTTTCTTGGCTCTCCATATTCTCTAGCTAAAGCTGAAAATTCAACTCATCATATTTACACAATAAAAAAAATCCATTCTGCCTTGTTTTTAATTGCAAATCTGACCCAGGGGACCAATTCTCCTGCTTAGGAGGCATCCCCGTGCCTTCTACTAGGGAACCAAGTGCAGTCAATTATGGTAATGAAATGTCAATAAATATAAAAATTTAATACAGTCGGCTTTGGCTGAGTGGCAGATGAAGACTTGCCTCCCAGACAAATTTGCTGGTTCGGCAAATATTAAATGCATCTCAAAGTGGAGTTAGTGCCTAAGAGTCCACTAGAAGTGGTAGGTAAGAGAATCTATCTATTGGGGTTTCCCTTTATATTATTATTGGAGGAGTATAGCTCCAATATTCATGAATTTAATTGGAAAATCTTGATTTATTATTAGAAAGAGAAGACAATAGTTTCTCTTAGAGCTGCCTGCGTGACATTTGGCTAATCACTCTCTCTTACCCCAACCCTCTTCACAGGTTCATTGTGGAAGGGAAAGTAGAAGGAGGAATGAGTATTATATAAGTCTACCATCTTGACCCCAAGGTGGACATTTTGAAGACATTTTGTTTCTCATCCAAGAAGTTTCTTCTGGGTGTAATAACATCATAGCTTATGTTGCAAGTCTTAATATTGTAGCTAGAACATTGATCGTAGAAGAAGCTTTCTTGGATGAGAAGACAAAAATTTTCAGGGAAAAACAAAGAAAATCCATGACCTGGATGACTGAGAATCTCCCTAGACATTTACCACCTTGAGTTATTTACGGAAATAATAATAAAGATGGGATATAAATAAAGCAAGCAAGCAAGAGAGTACAATTGGGTACCTTATTAAGGGACAATCTCTTTCCAATATATTTTCCTAACAAATTGCGGGGAGGAAATTGGTAGCATATACGCCTGTCTTTGCAGCAATCCTAGATTTGCTAGCTGCAGCCAACAAATAGGGTTTTAAATGGCCATGGTATTTAGAATCATTTATTTATGCGGGAAATGAACTTGTGAACCTTTATATATTCAGACCTGATTTCATCCAAAGTTCATGAGCAAGAACAAGGGAGAAGAACGGCACCTCAACATAAACTTAACTTAAAAAATTGAGTTTGCTTTCATTCCCCACCTAAAGGTGATTATCTTGGTTTTTTAACTTGTGAAAAAAAGACCATACTTTCTATTGTCTTAAGATAAGACAGACAATCACATTGAAGCCAGGTAAATTTAAACAGTAGCTTTGAGAACTGTCATGAAGATAATTTAAACAGACCATCCAAATAAACAAATCTTCTGTTAATATACAATTACTTCTTATTTCTGAAAGTTGAACTCCAGCACATTTGTTACTCATTAAGTTGTAGAAGTTGACTTAAATAAGTCATTCTGCAATAAAATGTTGTAGTTCAAAATACTTCTGTTCACTACCCCGTTATTCAGCTATACATTCCTCTTTAAAAAAAAAACTTCAGTCCTATCTATCCCTACACCTCCCTGCTGATTTTACAACTGCCAATTCCTTTATTGTTTTTTCCCCCACCTTTATTGATTTTTAATATTTAGTCATGCTTTAGGATTCTCCATACCTTGTTCATACTTTGCTTTTGAATTGGGATGATATAATCTGGCTACATAAACAATAGTATTCATATCACAGTTTGAAAAATAAATCCCAAATGGTTTATACAAACAAAACAATACATGAACAGATAAAAAGTGCAGTTAAAAAACATTGTATAACAGTCAAAAGCGTGTATATGTGTATACAGTATGTTTATCTAGAAAAGTCAAGATTTTATTTCAGTCTGCCCCTTGAGAACTGAAAGAGTAGATAACATAGGATGAGATATATGTTTAATTGTTCTCATCCTCACAATAACCTCACAAAAACAAAGTAGATGTTATCTAGATAATTTGATCTTTTTTCTGTGAACTGACAATTAAATCCCATTAAATTTTGGGAAGACAACTGGATGGATGGATGGATGGATGGATGGATGGATGGATGGATGAACAAAGAGAGAGAGGGGGGCTCTGTATATTGCTGCCTAAATTAGATAAAATATCAGAAACAAAGTACTGAATGTGTGATAATGATTCTCATCAAAATTGAAAGGTGTGGTGCAGAATTCTTCAGATGAGGAACAGATCAGAACTGAAAACTATATGCAGATGTATATTTTTATCCTCGTCCTCCTTGTGTCTCAGCACTTCACTGGTAAAAGGAATCCATTTTAAAAATGTATGAACTAAAAAACGATATACCTGGTTAACTATAGCCAATCAAATTCTAATGCCCTTTTACAGGTGGATTATTCCGTAATCGCATCTCAAGCAGGTGCCACCCTCAACAGTCTCATGAGCCATGCACAGGAGCTGGTAGCTAAACTACGATCTCTGCAGTTTGACCTACGAGAATTTGTATGTCTCAAATTTTTGGTGCTATTCAGTTTAGGTATGTACCCTTATTATTTGATTTTTTATTTAAATGAAAATAGATTGCCTTTATTTTGCTATTTAATCCTTTCCCAACTGTGTACACAAGTTCTTTTTATTATTTACAGCTCAGCAAAATATTAGAAAGCAGTTTTATAAAAGAGCTCAAAACTCTGTCTTTCTTCTTCTCTTTCTCTCCCTTTCTCTCCCATTCTCCCCTCTCACTCTTCCCATCAGCAAGATTACTCTCTGAAAATTGAACAGAATAGGGTCATGTCTTTTTCCTTTGGACATATATTAGCTCTCAGTGGCAGCATGAGTCAATATATTATGAAGTTTTCCATTATGCAACAGAATGAGATGAGAAGAGAATCTCTAAAGAGAGTTCTGGTTCATTCCTTTGTTGATGTTCTGTTTCACAGGATTATATAGGAGAGGATAAAATATGCCATTCAACATTCATCCACAGATGAGGCACACACTCAAAGCTCATCTACAGTACTTGAAAATACCTAATGTTAAAATGTTTTTAAGGACATGGTCTTAAAATGACTTGGCTTTCATCTCATTCTTAGTCCATAGCTGAGATCTGATAGCGATCTTTTTCTCGCAACCACAGATTTATTTTATGCAAGACAATTTTGTTAATGGTGCAGCAGGGGCTGGAGTCTGCCCAGCAACTATTGGTTAGGTCGGACTACATAACCCTCGTCTCTAACTACTGGTGGCTTCCATCCATGACTATTTTAGCTGGAGTATTATGAAATATCAGGATCAGGCATGTAATGCATAGTATGCCAATTTCTTTTCTTTTTTAAAAAAAATCTTTGTTTTATTTCATAGAAACAGTGCTCAGTGTCCCTTGATTGATTTTCCCCAGAAAGTGAAAAGTGAACAAAATTGGGTTTTGAGTACAGAAAATTTGGTATATACATACTGTCACAATCATGCTTTCAAAATTGATAACAAGTCAACCTTTCAAGATGTTCTGATATTCCAAATATGCATAGGTTTTCCATTTGTTATGTACAGAGCCCAATTGATCTTTCTGCTGTAATCCTTTAAAGTCCAGATAATATCACAAATCTTCACTGAAAATAATTTTTCCAAAAATGTGTAGACATGTTTCCTCCCACACACATAGCATACATTTCTTTTTTATATATATAAAAATATTTTATTAATTTTCTAGTTTTACAATCATAAGTACTTAACAAACATGTTGTCTGGATCCATTAGTAATTCAGTGATACATATTAACTTCCTAAATCTAGATCCAATACTACACCATCCAGTTCATCCTCTCTTCTTCCGGTAGTATATACTAGGCAAATACAATTCTTATTGCTGTTAATACATATACAATTGAATATCAACATCTTTACCACATATCTAACCAAAACATATCTCAATTGCATTTGCACCTAAAATCCATTTGTTCAATCAATATCCTGTTTTTCTCGCTTTTTAAATTTTTTTTGATTTCCCATCAATGTTCAAAGTGTCTCTATTGCTTATAGTTTTCTCATAATAAATTATATTTGGGTAACCAAAAGCTTCCCTTATTCCACGGGTCAGCAACCCACGGCTCCAGAGCCGCATGTGGCTCTTTGAGCCTTCTCCTGTGGCTCCCAGCCTCCTCCGCCTCTCTCTCTCTCTCTCTCTCTCTCTCTCTCTCTCTCTCTCTCTCTCTCTCTCTCTCTCTCTCTCTCTCTCTCTCTCTGTGTGTGTGTGTGTGTGTGTGTGTGTGTGTGTGTGCAGGAAACAGCAGCAGAGAGAGAGAATGAGAACTCATGAGAACTCATGTACATCAGCCTCTATTTCTTTTTAATTAAACTCTTCCATCAAGCTCTCCCCCCCACGCATGCGCGCACACAAGTTTTGCGGCTCCCAGTGTTTTTTCTTTTATCTGGGAAATGAGTCCAAGTGGCTCTTTGAGTGTTTAAGGTTGCTGAGCCCTGCCTTATTCAGACCCTTTTAGCATTTTCATATTTCCTTCTCATACCAAAATATAGTATTCTAATTGCAGATCCTATCGTTTTAGGATAGTTTTATTTCTAACAATTATCTATTCTCTTAGCCATGTTCAAACATCTATTTAATAGTATAATATCCCATTTAATGGGTCAAAATCTCTATTTTCTTCAGTCTTACTGTAGTTTTCTTCCTTGGCCAACTAACTTTCCAAGTCAATGAATTTGAATCATCAAGTAGTTCTTCTTCTATTTTTGTGTATATTGTTTGGAATAAGAAACACAATTTGATTAAAGTATTTTTGGAAGAACGCTCAGCCCATTTAAATTCATTAAACAGCCTCCCTCCTTCTCCAATTTTCCACCATTCTTCTAACAGCTTTATCTTCCATTTGATCAGCTCTTCTTCCTTATCCTCAAATGTATTCTGAAATCTGAGATCTTGACAAGTAACATATCTTTTCCATTTTCGGTATTATTGCTACGTCTTCTAATTCTTCATTTGACTGAGTCTGTCTGTTGATTCCTTCCTTTAAGTCCTCCATCTTTGGATCCACTTCCTCTAATTTCCTTCTATTTTCTGGGTTACTAGTTCCTTCTTTGTAGTTATTTTCTGAATTTGTAGGTTTAGATTAGAAATTTGTTCTTTTATCTCCTTTGCATTATTTTTAGTCTCATCATGAGCTAAGACAATTGTCTCTTGTATTGATTTCAACATAGAAAGAATTTCTTTCTGAGATTCATCAACATTTTCTTGTTGGTATGTCAAGTTGGGGGCTTTGAAGACAGGTGTTAGGGATGGTTTTTTTTCCATTTAAGGCTAAGTATGGAACATCCATTTTGTTTTTGTATATGGTCTTTATAGTCCAATCTATTTAGGGATTTAAAAAGTTTCAGTCAATTGTCATTTGAACTCCAAATTATCCAGCCAACCTAGCAGTCCATCCTTAAGCCTCCCCTAAACAAATATAAGCAAAATTCAAGTTTTTCTGTCCAGTGAAAAACATATCCTTTCTGTCCAGAGGAAAAAAAGCAATTAAAAGTTGTTCACCAATCAAAGGTTTATAATCCAAAGTATTCCATCATCTCAATCAGTAATGCATGTTTCTTGTACAGGGAAATAGCTCCACGACACTGCTCTAAAGGTCACTTAGTATTTGTATTTGTAATCCAGGCAGGTCAGTTTCAAAATAGTTTATCGTCTCTGCCACACAGATAAGCAGCCCAAGAGTTTTTTCCCTTTTCCCAGCTGTAGTTTTCAAAAGTAAAAGTTTCCAAGGACAATAAAAATCTTATCTGAGTCTGGGCTTCAAGCCAAGTTTCCTTTAGGCATAATAAATTGTAGTGCCGTGGTTCGCCACTAGATGTCATTGATGCCGACTTTCAGCTTTTTAAATCCAAACTTATATTGCAAGCTTTCCAAGTCTTTTTTCTAAAAAAGTCTCAAAAGCACTTTTAGTCCCCAAATTTCAAAGCTATATATCTGTATTGATTCAAAATTAATCTTGTAATTTTCTCTATTTTCCCCCAAGCAATTAGTTCACTGCTTTTCTTTTCCTAAGAGAACGGGGTGGAAATTCCCCTTCCCTCTCTCATCAGGGAGGATTCTTTGCTTTGGGCAGTTTTTTCCAGGAAAAAGTCTTAAAGTCATAAAGAGAGAATAAAGTGTCATCCACTTCCATCCACATTGCTCAAAAGTTGCTCGTTAGTATTTATTTGCTTCGGTTGTCAGCAGCTTCTGACTGGCCACACAAATGTAGCTAGTCTTTCCCCACCAGATCAAACAGAAGGGCTGCCACCCCTCTGCAATCAACAAGGGTCCCTTCCTTCTTTGTCACCTCTCTGGGGTGACTTTTGACCCTTTTTAGAGTCCCCAGCAGGGCAAAATCAAATGTGGAAGACGGAGTCTGTCTTCCTACACCCATCATGCTGCGACACCTAACCATATGTATGTCAACTTCTTATATTTATAGACAAATCATTGTCCAGTTAGTATACAAATGGAATAAATCTGAAGTGCCAGAACCCTCCCAGAAGCTCATCTCAACAGTCTCCCAAAAGGTGTTTTCAAAAAGAGCAATGGAAGCAGCAAATGAGAGGGAAAACAAGAAAGAGAGCAATAGAGAAGCAAGACGGTACAGCAGAAATAAGAGAAAGGTGGACAAAAGAGAGGAGCAAGAAATATAGAGCAGCAAATTGACAATAGAAGAGAGAGGCATGACAGTAAAAGAACATGAAGGACATATGAGCTGAAGCAAGAGAGATAATCCACAAATTATCTACAGGATTGGTGGGGTGCACTACCTTATCAGGGGTTGAGTGCAGGTTCCCAATAAAGTAAGAGAAGCAGGAAACCTCTAGTCATCCTTGAGTTGTGACAGGCAATTAAAACCAATAGTCAAAAGTTCCACCTTGCCCTATAGGGTTGGAACTATGGAACCACGGAACATCTTGCCCATAGAGGTAAAGTGGGGCCCCACTCTCTGAGCTCTGCCAACTGGCATGGTGGTCTAAGAGTGTCATGCAACCTTGGGGAGGATCCCTTTTTACTTTTCAATTGTTCTTTTTCATTCTGTTTTTAACTTTGTTTATAAGTATGGCTTTTCTACGATGTTATTGTTTTATTTGTAAACCACCAGAGTCATGCAAATGGGATGGCAGTATAGAAATTTGATGAATGATGTTCTTCTCATCAGCAAGAGATCCATCAATCACGTTCCTTAATTTGTTTCCCATAAAAGATGCCAATACAGTGTCACTAACTGATTTTGTTACCAATGCAAAACTGAGTTTGGCTGCTGGGACAGACAAAATTATGCTGGCATATTTTGTGTCTCCTCATGAACTGCAGGAAAACAGGTTAAACAGATATTTGGGCATATTCTCAGTCTGAAGAATTGTAGTCTGTTCTGTTAGTCAACTAGAGACCTCCCCCTTCAGCTTCCATATATAGAGTTGATGTAAGATTTCTCTGTATGCAACATGGGAGCACAATAGAAAGAAAGCTACACATATTTTCTCTCCAGTATTTAGAGTCTGAAGACGTCGCCTTTGTGTCTTAGATATTTCACATATTACATACAATTTTGTTTTATAATTTTGCTTTTTATTCTTTCTCTTGGCGAAATGAGAGTTTGTTGATATATTTGAAAGCAAGGTAGGATTTAAACAGTTTTTCAAGTAAAAAGGTTCCTAAGTTAAATTAATGTAATTTTTTTAAAGTATGTGATTGATTATATACACCATTTGATTGATTCTTTGTTTAGCACTTGATGATACATAATTAATATCTATTTTGATGGGTTCTTCCAAAAGAGAGGAAAACCCGTGTCAAATGTTGGATGAACATCCGATAGGCATTCTTACAAAATGCCTATATTTGCAAGTTCGTGATGTTCCTTTCTAACCTTTGCCCCCATCATGCCAGCGTGCTTCCACTTCATTTTCTCAAAAGCATAGATACGTTCCTGGAACTTCAGACTATGCCTGAGGCTGCTACTCTGCTTTGCAATGTGTGAAGTTCTTTTTTTAAAAAAAGAAGCAATAAAAATGAAAATTAAATTCCTGTAGACACTGTGGCATACAAAACTGCCATGTTCGAGATTCAGGTTTTATAGGTTATATAGGTTTATAGGTTATGCGCAAAATAAGTTGAAAGTTGTTTGTTTGTTTTGTGCATTTAGTATGACAAACAAGGAAACTAAGTTTTATTTGCTGCTGGTCAGAGGGTCTTCCATAGCAAAGCTCTCTCTTTGTGGGTGCTTCTCTGCCTACCAAGATCCATAGGGTCCTGGAATTCTGTGATCTTCCCCACAGTGATCTTCATAAAATTGCACTAATTAAAATATATATCCACCTTGGTCTACTCTATACTGCAACTAACAAAGCTAATGCAGCTAGCTAGCTACATAGCTAGATTTTATATAAGACATTTTAATTTTAACTAGCTTGGTGACTAAGAAAGGGCTTGGTTGGGTTAGGAATTGTTCCCTAAAAGGTATGCAAGAAACAGAATTAAATGGCATATATACTATTGTAAATGCCATATGGTTGGAAGTTGCTATTGTACACATATTAAATACTACATAAAAATAAAATAAAATAATAAAATAATATAATATAATATAATATAATATAATATAATATAATGCAAAAATAACTTTCTAGCAGTGGAAGGCAACTGATGCCAATGATCTGTGCAATGCACTTTGTCCTGCTTTAAAAAGTCTGCCCTCAGACTTTTACTTATTTTTAATCCTGCCTGAAATACAGTGACAAAACTGCAAAAACTCTGGCTTACTCTTCAGACTTTCCTTTTATAACTCATTTTTCCTTGTGGCAAGCATGACCAAACACATTGTCTGTGTTTGTATTATAAACCGTGGTGGGCAGATTCACCTGAGATGTTGTTGAACTTACAACTCCCTGCATCGCTCGCCATGATCCTTTATGGCTGGGACTGCTGGAAATAAAGTTCAGCAACTTCTGAAAAGTCTTGCCTGCCTCTGATTTAGCCAAGAGCGTTTAAATCAAAATGCACAGAGAGATACAATGCATTAATTTAGGCACAAATTTAAGGCAACCCCCCCCAACCCATCTGAAAGTACATGCAATGCTATATTCATAGAAGCATGCTGATGTGTCTATAATCAGTGCTGATTATTTATTTATTTTTATTTGTACCCTACCTTTATTAGTTTTAAAAAAATAACTTAAGGTGGTAAACGTATCCAACACAACTTCCTCCTCCTATTTTCCCCACAGCAACAACCCCATGAGGTGGGTTGGGCTGAGAGAGAATGACCAAATCCGAAAGTCATCCACGTGGTTTTCATAGCTAATACAGAACTTGAACTCATGATCTTTTGATTTCTAGACTGGCACCTTAATCACTGGGCTAAACTGGCTATTTAGAGGAGAGCAAGACCATTGCTAGGTATAAAGGAGTCTTCACATTTAATCAGTGGATAAACAAGTACTGGTAGTTCTATCCTTTGAGTCAATTAACTACTGTGACTGCAAATGCTGGAATGTAGTCGCAAGTAATCAGATAGAAGCAGTGGGGGGTTTTCAGCACATTGCACTACTTCAGCAGAACTGGTAGCTAATTTTTTGTTGCCCAGGCCCAGAATGGATGTCCGGAAGCAGCATCTACACAGAGAACCGTTTGTTCACATATTCAAATCCCACCATTGGATACAAGGCCGATCTTGCTAAAATTGTCCCCACTGCTTTCTGCTAGTCTTTCACCTCTCTTAGAATGGAATTAATTTTTCCATTTCAAAGGCAGTGTAATTTCAGTCCAGAGAATTTAGGAATCCTGGAAAATCTGTTGGGTATCTTAATCTTACATCTATATTGTTAAATATAATACCATATAGATTTGGTATTTTAAAATCTGTTTTGTTAATTATATGCATCAACTTCGTACAATCACAAATCTTAAAAAAAAATAGAACAAAGTTAAACATCAGCTAATCTTAAAACTCAGAAATGCTGACTCTTTCCAGATGTTGATGACTGGGGAATAAAAACAGTACTGTTATAGAGGAATTATTATTTTCTTATAAATTAACTAGCTGGATAGCACAACACCACTTGCCATAGTTTTGCATGTAAGATATTTTCACACATGTTAGGCAATGCAGCAGAAATGTCTCAGGAGTTATGTAGCTTGCTCTGTGATGAAATATTTAAAGCAAGTCTTCATACTTCAGTGATATTCTAAACAGCTGAACATCTGAATTATATCTGAAAAATGCTCACATTTATTTTAAATAATTATTACGTGTTGTCATTTTCATCGGCCACTTCAGGTACGTTCATTCATTTAGAATGAATGTTATTATTCATTGCTCTTATTTTTTTAAACTACCTGGCTTCATGTTAATTGAGGAACAAAATGTGAATTATAAATACAACTTTGTTCTCTTAGTCAGATGTTTATTTTTCTAAAATATAATGTTTATAAAAGTTAAGCAAAATGAACTGAAAACAATATAAAAGAAACAAAATGGGATAAAACAATAACAATACAAAATGTTAAAAATATACTCCTAGATAAGCCAAGAATTTTAGGTGCCAAAATACACCCCCCAAAAGCAAGTTTATCTTATCCACAAATAGGAGTATATGGGGTAAATATTTTTAAAGTACCTGTATATCCCCTATATACTTGAGGATAATCCCATCTGTGGATAAAACCAGGCTCTCACATTTTAAACCAAAATATTATGAGAAATATGGATAAGCTAATTGTGAAAATTTCAAAAAAAATGAGGGTCAGCTTATCCACAGATGGATTTATATGCAAATATATATGATATAACTACAGTATTACCTACACCTTGATAGGCACAGAAGGGAAATTCCCTCTCAGGAATGTATCTACCTTGAGTGTGACATCAGCCATGACTCTAGAGCAGGAGTGGAGGAGTTGGTCTTGCTATCCTAGAGATGCCTTCCACTTTCAGAAGCACTATTCCACAATCTGATATGAGATCCTGTTTGTGAAGTTGGGCTGTAGGGAACAAATAGGGAACAAATGCAGTCTGAGATGTGTTATCTGAGAAGAATTTGAACCTGTTGATCCCAAGGAAGGGGAAGTATGCTTGAGGCTGTAAGCATAGCCACCTCTTCATTAGATCCATGTCCCACCTGGCTCCATCCTTGAGTGGGGGGGGGAGAGAGTTGTATTCACTTAATGATTTCATGATTGATTTAACAACTGCAGTGATTTGCTTTAATAGCCAAAGCCAGAAAACTCATAAAATTGGGCAGAACTCACTTAAGAACCACCTTGCTTAGCAACATGAATTCTGTTCCCTGTTGTGGTCATAAGTTGGGAATTACCTGTATTAAATATCTGGAGAACAATCATATGACTTAGTCTAATTGAATTTAATTGCATTTTTTCTTGACAAACATAACATTTCAGCTCAAAATTAAGTATTCTTGTGGGGAACAGAGTAAATCAGACCTCGCGCAAATAAAGCATAGTTCCTTCCTGCTCTTCATTAAAGCAGCTGCATGTTTTTCCTTAGGGATCCACAAAGCCCGCAAAACGTTAAAGATGTTTTAAAAAGCAGCATTAACTTCAAAGAGTAGCTTTTTTTCTCCCAGACTTGCACAAAAACCTGAAAACATTGTGTGCGTTGCTCAAACTTCACCTAAATCATTTCAAAAGAATAGAAAACCCCTAGGGCAGGGGTAGGCAACCTTGGCTCTTTTATGACTCGTGGACTTCAACTCCCAGAATTCCTGAGCCAGCCATGCTGAGGGGAAAGGGAGAGGTTTCCATGCTGAGCCATGCTGGCTCAGGAATTCTGGGAGTTGAAGTCCACAAGTCATAAAAGAGCCAGGGTTGCCCTAGGGAATAAATCTGGGAGACACAGTCATTCAGCCACTGCAAAGCTCTATAGGTAGTCCTTGACTTACGGCCACAATTGGCCCCAAAATTTCCGTTGTTAAGTGAATTTTGCTCCATTTTACAACCTTCCTTGCCACACTGGTTAAATGAATCACTACAGTTGTTAAGTTAGTAACACGGTTGTAAAGTGAATCTGGCTTCCCCATTGAATTTGCTTGTCAGAAGATTGCAGGATCCCAGGACACTGCAACCATCTTAAGACATAAGTCAGTTGCAAAGCGTCAGAATTTTGATCACGTGACCAAATAGTCATAAGTGTGAAAAACTCCCATAAGTCACTTTTTTCAGTGCTGTCGTCACTTTGAACGGTCACGAAATGAACAAGCCGAGAACTATCTGTAATGTGTTCTTTTAAGCTGTTAAGAAAAAATAAAACCTTTTTTCCTTTGGACTGTTCTTGCTTGGGCATGCCTGACCTTTTATCTTATTTAGCTTGTCCTTGTTCTGGCAGCCACAGCCATGTCCACAGGAATTCAGTCCTGGTTTTCTTTTCCCCCAAATTTTCCATTTGTCCTTCTAGCTTTCCTTACTTGAAGTCAGCCTGGATGATTTGTCAGGGCCTGTATTGGAACAGCTTGTAAAGTGAAATGCCAATACAAGGAAAGTTAGAACATTTTTTGACCCATGTCTGGTCACTTAATGCTAGGATAGGCAACCTACTGATGTGTACTGTTTTCTTATCACTTTCAAGACTACAGATAAATGCACTTCATTTAAGAAATGAAGGCTTTATCGATGAGCAAATAATTGCAGAGCAACTATTGATCCACGTCTCACTTAACAAGAGACAACTGGAACTTGTACAGATGATAAACATTTAATCATTATGTATGGTAAACAACAGGCTCTTACTGAACACAGAAAAGGCCTCAGTGTTCACATAGCAAAACTTGTCAGTAGTTTGTGCAAACAAACAAAATTAAATTTAAACCACCATCACCTACACTGTCTGAATACTGTGAATATAGAATTATATCACTTGTTAAATTACGCAGTTGAACCAAAGTCGAATGAGGTTTTTCATCTTTTTTTTTTCTCTACTTGTCTAAAATGATATTGCAATTCTCCTGTGTGGCTTCATTTTTGAAAGCTTTGCTTATGTTGTTTTTATTCTGAATAGTTTATCCCCTTTTGTGTTTATTCCCATTCCATAATTAGAAAATCTTCTGTCTGTGACTTTAATGAGTTCTTCTCAAAACTCATTGATTTTTCTGCTATTTTATGATAGTGGGGCTAATCTGGTAAGCTTAATTGTTATTTTGTGGTGGGAAATGGTTCACATAATTATTTACCATAAAATATTTAAAAGTTATTTTGCTGATCATATCTTATATAAGTTTTTAATGGCAACAAAGCTGAAACAATGGCAGATTTAAAAATAAAGTATGGCAAACTGGACCTTTCCTTGTCCTGTGTACCCCCAGGAAAAGATTTTTACCACATTTTTTTCTAAACTACTACTACATGACTAAATTTGATATTCTAATCAGAAATATTCTAGCTAGTCAGATATGTTACCCAATGTCAATTCCATTTGTATGTACATATTTTCTTATTTAAAATAAATAAATGAATAATATCCCATGAGATCATTGGCAAATTTCCAGTGAATGTTTAGTAAAGAATCCAACACAGTCTTTTGCAAGCGAGGTTTAATTCCTGTTAAATTCCAGATTTTCAGGCTAACTCTTCACGGGCAGGTTGGTGCATGAAATGACATGTAGGACAAACACAGAATATCGAAACCCTTTAAGAATTTTTAATAGAGCATGGATTACATATGTAAAATTTTAAATACCGTGAGTTATAAATAATATATACTTTAGTCTGCTTTAAGTGTTCATCATTACGAGTAGGAGATATGCAATTCTACTGTATATTGACTGACATTCTGTATATTTACCAACTAACTGCATGAAAGTCTTGGAAGGCAAACAGTGAATTAGGACAACCGGGAGATAAAACACTGATAGATGAGAAATTACACATTTCATTTGTTTAGAAGATTTCTCAGCAACATTCACTGGTTTCTAATGACCAACATAGCCACTTATCATCAGATTTTCTCAAGCTTTACCTAGAAATGAAGCTTCTAAATCAAGCTCTTGCTTTTAATACACAGTATACAATATACAAATATGGCAGTAAGTGAGCTTCTAATTTTTGTAACCCAGAGATCAGCTTCCCCTCCTTCCTGTTCACTTGCTGCCAGATCAGAATTAAGAAGGGATCAAATATTCCATATCTGGTTACTCAAACTGGGAGAAGCTCTGTTGACATGTGCCCATGTAGAAAAGCTATGGTGGTTAGAAAATTATGGTTAGCGATTTCTAATAGCTCTTCAGAGACCTGCAAGCTGCTATGAATGAGTGAATGAATGAATGAATGAATTTGATTGCCTTAAAGATCTTAAAATCTCTTTTAATTTGCACCAGTAATTAAGAGAAAAAACTTTTGGAATGTCTTTGTCACATATACCCCACATTTTGTCAGCTTTTGCTTTCTAGAAATCAACCTTTAGCTAAATACTGGCTAAAACACAAAATTATATTAGTGTTAAATGAATCCAATGTTAATGGTTTTATCTTGTGCTAATTAATTATTAGAAGGGGCTTCAATACATTTTTAGGATTATTGAAATTCTAACTTTAGGATTGGGCATATTTATTTTTGAATAAACTGCTCTGGAGAGTCTTAACATCATGTAGAGTATATTGCAGTTGTCCTTATATAAGGTTACAAAGCCATGAGTGACCATCAAAAAAGTTTTCCAATCCAAGAAAGGCTATAATTGGCATAACCTGTCGATCTAAGCCAAGGCTCTTTTGCTTCACCTGGCCATGGAACAAGAGTCTTGGGTCCCAGAGAATCTCCATATTGTGGACCACCTCTGTTCAGGGAACACAACTCTGCTCAGGAAGAAAGCTGTAAGAGTAGTAGAATCCATAACTTTCTGAACCTATAATTACTCCATCATGCCCATTTTGCTGGGTGGAAAAATTATCTTCTAAATTAATGCCTTTTAAAAGGACATATTCAGATTCATGAAGAAACATCCAGTTCTAAACAAATTTGTAAATTTCAGGAGCATTTAATCCATCAGTAATTTCTTCTGATTAATTTAATTTTGCCTTCCTATTTGGGCGACAAGATATAAAACCATAGCGAGTTGATTTGTCCTATATAAAATAGACAAAGTTTGGCAATCTAAACACACACACGCACACACAATGAATGATTGTGTTATGTCCTTTGGTGCTATTATGGGCACTCAGTCTGTTAGGACATATTGGGTGATTATAGGCCAGTCTTTTCAGAAAAAGCCATGGGTTTCAAGTTAGCGGTAACCATCTATCAATTCTAGAGATTATGGTATGATTTACAGTCTCAGCATGGTGTATCCTCTGATTTTCTGCCTCCCTATGAAACATTGTGCTTTCCTTTTCTATTGATGTATCAACTATAATAGTTACAAGCAGCTACAGAAAAATCAATAGTGGACTTTCATTACTGAGAACATAAAGTAAAAGAGGGCCACGCTGTGAGAGTCTTGCTGTTAAATAGTCACTGACTGCAAGGTACACAATAAATGTCTGTTATTTTGGTGTAAATGAAAGATGTCTGAATTTGAAACATCAACCATCTCCAATTCTGGAGACAACCAAAGCTAGGTCAAGTTAGCTTAGCTAGCAGTTCTTCCCTGAGTCAAGGAGCAAAACTAATCTGTCTTTCCCACAATGAAACTTGGATTAAAGAGAAAACAAAAAAAGATAAATAAGAACGGCAGATGGTGTTTTTTCTGTAAATTGCATTGCAATCTTTCTGGCCACACTCACCTGGCCTGAACTGGACACTTTAATTGTAGGGAGGTTCACTGGTCTCAAAAGGGTGCTTTATTCTAGTAAGAGCAGAGCAATCATCTCAGTCTTGTGTACTTTGACAAGCAAGAGTTAGGAGAAACTAAGTCAAAGATTCATTTTAAAATGTCTTAATGTAACGGTGGAAATTGCATTTGGCATCAATAATGGAATGCCTTGGGAAAGAGCTACTGGTGCTATCTGAGGGTGTTTTATCTATTTTCCATATTTCCTGGTCATGGACTTAATATGTTTTAATATATTGTGTAGGACAGCACCTAGGGAAAGATTGCTTTGTCTCTGTGGTGATTGCTGAATTGCTAATTCTCATCCATGTTTCAGAATTACTCTACCACTTATTGAGATTACATTCAAGAACACCTTATCATTCCTAAAGACTTAAAGTAGTTGGAGACACCAGGGAAATTTCTCTTGCTATTTCAGTGTTCTATGATTAATATTTTAAAGCGGTAACATCACTTCAAGGGACCACTCTCTCCATTAATTTTTATGTGGTGACTCATTCATAAAATTAAAATGTAAGAATGTGAAGCTCTGCTTTTGGTATTAACCCTGCCCCATAAATCCTTGACAGTGGCATTGTAGCAGTAGTAACAATAACATCAAAGACAACGCAGCATCAAAGACTCTCCAATATCTTGTTGTTGCTCAGTCTTTCAGTTGCCTCCAACATTTTGTGAGCTGATGGACAAAATCTTACATGTAGATGCTAAATGTAGAAATCTCATTCTTTAGGACACCTGAACTGGTACTGTTCTGCTAACACCATTCATTTGATGGAAGTAAGAGAAAGATTATATTGTGTACCTGACAATATCATAACGAGTATAGCAGAATTTCTGAATTTGGAATAGGATATGGAAAAAACTGGTTATTTCTAGCTCTTTTTTTAAATGACTCGTTTGTTGACTCCAGTCCCAAATAACCCACCATATAAGTGTCAGCTTTCTGTGGTTATTCTACATGTTCTGTGTATAGGGCAAATTTATATATTTCCCATGGCAATTACATACATTTTTAATTTACATAGGCCAAGATCCAAAGGCTTATATGTGTTTCGCACATACTCTGAACCTCTTCCAGCCTACAGGCTCCTCGCTGGGGCCCCTTTCTGCTTCAGAAGATTAGACAACCTTCTGCAAAAGCTGTTCATGTATCAGAAGCGAATGGAATAACAAAATTGGTGACCTTTGTATGCCTTACTTGCACACATGCACACACACAAAAACAAACTTGCTCAGAGGGTGGGGGCATGGGGGAGGCTCCTGAGCCCCGCAGCTCTTGCCTATTCCCAGACTGCACATGTGCGGAGAGCTGCGCATGTGCAGCTCTGTGGAAAGCTGCGCATGCACGGAGAAGAGGAGGGAACAGCTCGGCCCAGCAATGGCTCGCGTGCCACCAGAGACGACTCCGCGTGCCACCTGTGGCACGTGTGCCATAGGTTCGCCACCACAGGCTTATAGGCTTATTCCTTCAAGGAAGAGGAACCACATAATAATTCCTGAAGCTTAATCATTCTTAGATTAATGCAAACTGGGGTTACAAATTATGAAACATTTTCTTCCAATTCTGTAACAGGATTAAAGGTAGCTTAGGCAATTGATAGATAAAAGACCCTTGGCTAAAACCAGACCATTTCTATATTGGCTTGTTGAATTTTAGAAGAAACTGAAGCAACAGTAAATTATTTTTTTATTTACTGATGTTATTTTTTTTAATCATCTTGATATCACTGTAGTGTAATATGGATGGGCATCCTTTCTTAATCTTCCCAAACTTATCCAAAAGGTTTTTAAAGTATGCATGCTGTTTGAAACTGTTTAAAAAATACTTTGCGAATGCTTGGACAGGAGTGTTTGCTTTCACAACGTCACCTCGTCATCCTCCTCAAAGCAGATCTTAAATGTGGGGAAAGAATTAAAATAATATTTCCCCCCAAAAAATGGTCAAGGAGGTACATAAGAGTTTTAAAACAAACCCAAGAAAGAATCAAGCAACCAACATGCAATTTTCATTTGAGGAAAAAAAATGGATATAAACTTTCCTTTCACTCATTTTGACATGTCCTGCATTCAGCATGTAACACCTGTGGCTTCTCAAATTTGTCTTATGAATCCTCTCGTATTGTTTGGTAAAGTCACCAACAGGATAGAATTCCCAGTCCCATGAAATAATTATCTAAGCCAAGTTCATAAAAGCTTGAATGCCATAATGATATGCAAATATCATTCTTTTCCCAAGAACCAGAAGAATGCCTTTAAGCTAATATTTATAACAAGAAGTGTTTGACTGAAAACTCTTGTAATTTTTATCATACCGGAGGCTGTTTTCCTCATTCAATTAGCCGAATTTTTCCTGAGGCAAGCCAGACATCTAGTGCTTGCTAAATTCAGAAACTAAAGCTTGTATTTTGGCTTAATATATCCCCACTTGGATCTGCCTCTTTAAATTCTCTTTTATATGAGAATGTCAGTTTATTCATAGTCTGACTGTGGACTACCCGAACAAACTAAACTTTATATCTTATTCCAAGAGCATTAAAAAATTTGGAAGCAAGGGGAAAGAGAGTGAAAAGGGAAACAAACAAGAGTTCATCAATGAAAATGAAAGGAAAATTGATATTTGGTTTATTTTCCAATCTGCTAAGATTTCCCCCTTTTAGGAAAAGCTGTTTCTGTGTTCTTCAGTTTCACCCCTCCCCCAATTTAATAGATATAGATTGATTTTATGAACGCACACAGTATACTAAAAAGAGGCTTTGCTTTAATGTAAGAAAAATGCATCTAGAGAAAAGTCTTCAGAAAGTAAATGGAAATCCTTGTATTTCTTCTTAGATATTCATCAGAATAATTCAAAATAATTAAAAGTTACAATTCCAGTTAAAAGTAACTACAGCAAAGGTCAAAAAAAAAATCAGGATGGCTTTTGCAGCTTCACAATCACAGCTGTGCTCCTTTTCTTACTGCTGTTCAGTTGCACAATCCAGACAAGCCTCAATGGATGCTCTAAGCCAGGGTTCCCAACCTCGGTAACTTTAAACTGTGTGGACTTCAACCCCCAGAATTCCTCAACCAGCATGGGTGGCTGGGAAATTCTGGGAGTTGAAGTCCAGGTGTCTTAAAATTGCCAAGATTGGGACCCTCTGCTCTAAGCAATCTTTATAAAAGGTCTTTATAAGACAAAAGGGACAACTCTGTTAGCTCCATGTTTTCTTTAAGGAACACTATTCTGCCAGGGGAGCAGAAAGAATTTTTGCATATTATTCATTATTTCAATCTAGCTTTTAAAACAGGGATCCCCAACCCCTGGTCTGTGGGCCGGCATTGGGCTACGGCATGCCAGCAACTGGGCCATGCAAACAAGTGAAGTCCCATCTGTGGGATGCAGGCAGCATGCGAAACCATGCCCCCTCTGGTCCGCAGAAAAATCTTTCTCCACGGAAACCGGTCCCTGATACCCAAAAGGTTGGGACCACTGCTTTAAAAGGCCAATGCTATCAGATAGATCTAAGAGGCTTATCAAACAAGGAAGACAGGATGATGAGGGAGAAGGGGAAAAAAATCCCAAGTATGGTTTCCAGTCCTATTTTCCAATCCTACCAACCATTTGAATAGTTTCACTAACACCCTGGGGAGGGAGGACAATGAAATCCTCCCATTTCTTTTCTCTCCTTTATATCTTCTCTGACCACGGTCAAAATGCTGTTAGGGAAAACATGTTCTAGGGGTGAACGAAAGAGTAACTCTCATCCTTTGACCTCAAAAGACATTTTCCTGGTTCATAGCATTTCCAATTTAGCAAAGGAAAGGTGGCGTAGCTGATCTGTCATGTAAAAAAAAGTACCATTTCCCATGCTTTTTAAAAAAAAAAAGAAAAGAAAAAAGGAGAAAAAAATGAAATATAATTTTAAACAATACACCTGGCAGCTTGATGCCATAAAGTGTTGTAAAGGGTGCTTTTATTTGACTTGTGAAGTGGTCTGTAACAAATTGTGGTTCTAACTATCCTTAATAGTTAGAAGTTAAATAGGATTCAGCCCAATAATTCCAGCATTTCCTTACTGTGTAAGCATCTTATTCTGCATCTCAGAGAAAGTATCATTGAATCCAGCCTATTATTTCTGCTTGAATGGAAACTCATGAGTTGTTGTAAAGCACTTTAAAAAGGTAAAACTCTAAAAACAATTTAAGTATTATTTAACATTTCATTGAACTTCAAAAATATTTTATGGCTACAATAAAAGAGATAGTGTCCAAAGCTTGCTCAGGCAGGTAATAAACATATTAAGTATCTGTACTTTCTTTGGCCAGCTTGTTCACCTTGTGTGTTCTCTCTTCTTGGTGAGTGACTCTAAATAAATCTTAAAGGCCATCATCCTTGTTTCTTACTTAGTGTAATTCAGTGGTTCTCAACCTTTTCTTTACCACAGACCCCCTTTAAATAACTTTTGTGGCCATGGACCCCCAAAACATATGAAGAACGGTTGCAGGAATCAGGTATGGCTATTGTAGAGAAAAGAAGGACTAGGGGTGACATGATATTCCAGTATTTCCAGTATTTGAGGGACTGCCACAAAGAAGACAGGGTCAACCTATTTTCCAAAGCACCAGAAGGCAAGAGAAGAAACAATGGAGGAAAACTAATCAAGAAGAGAAGCAACCTGGAATTAAGAAGAAACCTCCTAACAGTGAAAACAATTAACCAGTGGTACAGCTTGCCTTCAGAAGTTGTAGGTGTTTCATCAATGGAGGCTTTTAAAAAGAGACTGGATAGTCACCTATCTGAAATGGTATAGAGCAGTGATGGTGAACCTTTTAGAGACCGAGTGCCCAAACTGCAACCCAAATCTCACTTCTGTATCGCCAGGTGGGCGTGACCCACCAGGTGTGGCTACGGTGGTCATGGCCAATGGGTGGGTGTGGCCAGGGTGGGTGTGGCCAGCTCAATGTTGCTCCCGGGGAGGGACACCTGTGGGTGCCGGGCAGGGTTGGGGGAGATCCAGGGGGTCTCTGGCAGGTGGGGCGGTGGGCAGGAGGCTCATCCTGCAGGGTGAGGTGAGGCAGGGCGGGGGTGCCATTGTCGCAGGGCAAGGTGAGGCAAGGGCCGGGGCGGCTGCTGCCTGACACCATCGGCCCACACACACCAAGGCCAGCGAGTGTATGGATGCTGGGATGCATCCGGCCACGTGGGACCTCAGCGGGCAGCTGGTTGAAGAGGATGGTTGCCATCTCTGGGGCATGGCGCATGTGCCCACAGAGAGGGCTCTGAGTGCCGCCTCTGGCACACATGCCATAGTTCGCCACCACTGGTATAGTCTCCTGCTTGAGCAGGGGGTTGAGTAGAAGACCTCCAAGATCCCTTCCAGCTCTATTCTGATTGATTGACTTAACTCAAGATTAAAATCATAACATTTCTTCAAGCCTTTTGTGATGACATCATGGACCCTCCAGGGTTCTGCAGACCACAGGTTGAGAACCACTGGCGTAATTTATAAGTTGCACATTGGTCAAAGCTTCCTGCTCACTTTCTGGGAGTTTGACTCTTTTTTCCTCTTGAAACATAATTAATGCATTTACATTTTTCATAAAGGACATAATTGCCTTAGACCAATGTATCATCATAATCATGTCTTTTTCATTGATCTTTTCCTGAAGAGCTGCTAATAGCTTTCCGGATATTCTGTTATGTACCATTTCCATTGCTCCACTCTTTCTACCTTATGTTGTCTGTGAAACTTTATTGTCCACCATTGAGTTTTCCTTGCTCTTACTTAGAATTTTGAGAAATAGTTAATATCCACTCAAGGGACAAAATCTGTATAGCAGATGAATGTGGACCATGTTTTCCATGTTGCTATTGCTGTTGCCACTCCTAGCAACTTTAGTTAGCTTGATGAATATTACTAGGAACTACAGCTAAGCAATAATTCAAGGTGAATTTGTGTTCTTATTCCATGCATGGTACAACAGCCAACAACCCAACATACAGAAAAATAGGAATTAAATAGTGGTTTAAAGGTATGTTTTAGAAATATGGACTCCAGGGAAAGGTATCTCATAAGGGTTTTAGGAGCTCATCAGTCATAGAATATTTTTGTTGCAGGTTATATCTATGAATATTTATGACATTACAAATTAACTGGAATAATTTTAACATTATTGACTTTGTGGACTTCCTGAAAGATCACACTCTGACATCAGCTGAACTAGAAGATATCCTTTGAAGCAGTTAATTAATGGTACACAGTCCATAAGAAGCAATATATACATTTTATATGTGATGCATTACAAATAGTCGATCAGTGGAACAGCTTGCCTCCCAAAATTGTGGGTTCTCTATAGTTGGAGGTTTTCAAGAAAATATTGGACAACTATTTGTCTGGGATAGTGTAAGGTCTCCTTGCCTTGGGAAGTGAGTTGGACTAGAAGACCTCCGAGGTCCCTTTCAGCCTTATGATTCTTTGGTTATTTGAGTCTCGTCTTTGACTCATGCTCTAAGTTATGTTGCTGCTGAAAAAAATGGAATACAACCAGTCCTTGAAATTCCAGTCATCGTAGCACCCCTCACAATCACAAGATCATGATCTGAGTGCTCAGGTGCCTGGCTAGCAATTAAGTTGTGGCAGGGAGCTATGGTCACATGATCATCATTTACAACCTTTCCTACTAGCTTCTCGCAACATCAGTGGGGAAGCCAGAAAGGAAGGTCACTCCAGTAAGTTGTCTTAGTTTTTCTCCGATCATAGCACACATCCATGCTCAGTCGCACCTGCCCTCCCAGAACCTCCCCCAGCCTCTCACAACTGGCACAGAGTTAGTACCAGGCCCCCTGCATCTCACACAAGGCCCGCACCAGCTCTCCCTCACCTGGCCCTCCCATAACTCACATGAGGCCTCTGTTGGGCTTCCCAGGCCCTGCCTGCACTTTCCCCTGCACTCCTTCCCTGAGATTCTCACTTTTCCCACTTAATTACCTGCAAATCTTGGGGGTTACAATGGCAATTGGGATTGCCCAGGATTGCCATCATGAGGTGATGTGATTACCTGACATTACACTTTATGCCTGCATCGCTTAGCAACGGCAATCCCAGTCCCTATTCCCATCATAATATACCTGTATCTGAAGTATAACCAACCCATATGAAAGTTGTTCATTTGTGTCAACTTTCCACTCCTTTATGTGGGAACTATCTCATAGGAACAACGGCAGCAACATACAGTTTCCAGAGGACCAAACCTCTATTTGAAGCAAATGCCCCACTTCCCTGTGTTGAAACAGCTTCACGGTTGCCCTCCACCACCAATTCTTTATGTTCATAAAAGCTTTACAGTTTCATATGTTACTATATGGTCCACCCCACATTCTTGGCTCATTAGCAGGACATGCATGTATATATGTTTATACCTTTGAGTTGGTGTGGTCACTGCTGACTGCCGTTTCTTGACAAGATTTTCCATGAATTGACTTGCCATTGCCTCCTTCCTACGGGCTGAAAGAGAGTGACTGGCCCAAGGTCAGTCTATCTTTGTATCTAAGGTGAAATTAGAACTCATAATCTCTTAGCCACTACATCAAACTGGCCATCAGTATAGGTTCATGTTGCGTCAATGGTAATTTCTACTTTCCTTTGGCAGAGCCCATAGTAAGCAACCAACTCCTTCCTCAATTAGAAACAAGTCTTCTCCTCATTGTAGTTTAAGAGGAAATTTGAAACCTTTTTTTCCTCAGGTTTTTTTTTAATGCTTGTTTTAGTCTTGTGCTTTGTTAACATGCATTTTCCCCCCTGATTTTAATTTAGCTTTTTTAAGTTGTGCCAATCTTTTAAGAAGATGGTGGCAACCTTCTAAATAATGATATAAAACAAGACATCAATTTTTTAGAGGCCATTAGCATTTCAACTATAAACCAACATAAGTGAGTATGGATAACCTTAGGTTCCTTGACAATAGCAGTTCGATATCTAAATTGTACAATAAGTATAGTTATTTTTCTTGTAACTACTTATCAACTTTTGCACAGCAGCCACTTTTCAAACTATAACTTGCCATTCACTTTTAATTTCCCTTTTCAGAATTTGCAAACTACATGAGTTTTCTATCAATTAATTCCGTACTGAATTTCAGCGCTTCAAATATGAGGAAAGGAAGCTTCTGTGAAACCTAAATATTTTTCTTCTCTGAAGGCTAAGACCTATTGTGTTTTTACCAAACAAAAATGGGATCATATTCTTTTTCTAGTCTTATTTAATATGCAGACTTTGAGCTGAGCCATCTTTATTTGGTGAGGAAGGGATAAACTGTCAGAAATAGGAGTTTTAAGGAGATGCTGACAGACTTTTAGAGTGAATGCATAACTGAGAATGGCATTTTAATTTTTATTTAAAAAAAAACCTGATCTTTAGAAGTAAATTATAGAACGGATATATTCTGTGTTTGACAAAAGTACTATTGCAAGAGCTTGCAAAAATACAATATATTCTACAAGACTTCAGGGTTTACTCTCCTGTAAGGAGGAGAAAAGAGATGTGTCCCACTGTGAACATTCAGTAAGACTGTTTCATATTAAAAATCGGTAATTAGTCCCTGAGTGAATAAAGTGGAAGAGATAAGAGGTTGATACTATTTTCCTCTTTCTTGTACTTTGAATTGAAAGTGCATACAGCAAGAAAGACAGTATTCCCCCCCCTTTTTTTGTCACAAGACTTTCAGAACTTGAAATGCTGATTTCTTAGATTATGCATAACTCATGAATTCTCAGTTCTCTGCCTCCATTTACCAAGCACTTGGATGCTGGAAAAAAAAAGTTTTACGTTTCAAAGATTACTTTGTTAAAGTAACGGATTTGATTTCCTGGCAGTGCTGACACCAAAAGAGTCATATTGGCAATGCATTGTATTTCCCCAAGACTGCCATTATGTTTTCACAGAGACTTTTTTCTTCCAGAAGGTGAATCATTTTCTGTAAATAAATCAAAGCTCTTTGCAGCGTTGACATTTTAAAGCCTCAATTAAACAAGTATTTTTTGTGTGTATCCAAATTTGTTACTCTTTATCACATAATCACACTGTTTAATTAAGATCAGTTAATCTACAATTTAAGGCATAGCAGGGTTAGAGTTAGAGTATTCAAGTAGTTTAATAACTCATCTTAGTATGAGTTTTGGGTTAAAGGTAATCTGGGTAAGAGCCACTAAGTGTTCTTTCAGAAACACAGTTTATTCAATATTTTCCTTTCAGTGAGTCTTATTAAACTGTTGTTTTCATTATGTTGCTTTTTAAAAAAGAAAAAGAAAAAAAAGCAGAAGGCATTTTAAAAAAAGAAAAGAAAAGCCACATATTTTTCAGTGCAAAATTACAGATGAATTCCAATATAAAATAGGATCATGAGTCACTGCAATTGAGTGCTCATCAAGTATTTGAGTGCATGGTCAATCTAGGATAAGAGGTTACTTTTTTTTCCTTAGAGTTGATTTTACCTTTATTACCAATAGCTATAGAGTTTTGCCTGAAGTCTAGTAACATGACCTTCAAGGTCTGGAATACTTTACAAATGAAGGACCCTTTTAGATGTGCCATCTATATACATGCAGATTTCATTGTTTTAAAGGATTTTGCTGTGGGCTGAAGCGCACATAGGGATTGGCTGTTAAATTTATGAATGCATCATGTTGTACAATCAGCACATAATAAAAGAAATACGGTTCTATTGATTTGAGGAAGAAACTGGCGAACATTCACAAGAATTCACATGCAGTGGAAAAATATTTGATTCCTTTTTGGTAACCCTAACCCTGACAACCCAAATAAGGAGACTTGTCCAAAGTGACTTTCTTTAGCACACAGTCAAAAAATAAATACCTGCTTATTTATTTATTTATTTACATGGATCTGTACAATCCTGCAGATGTATAAAAATGTTTCGATCGTATTTTTTTATTATTATTTTATGTCTCCAAGTTAGCATTGTCTGCTCTAGTCTTTGAAGTTTTCTTAACATTTTCAGAAGTGGTTTGCCACTGCCTCCTTTCTAGGGCTAAGAGAGAGTAACTGGGCCAAAATTATCTAACTGACTTCCAGGTCTAAGACAGAGCTAGAACTCACAATCTTCTGATTTCTACCCTGGTGCATAAACCACTACATCAGCAGTTCTCAACCTG
Source organism: Bothrops alternatus (assembly GCA_034064705.1). Taxonomy (NCBI): domain Eukaryota; kingdom Metazoa; phylum Chordata; class Lepidosauria; order Squamata; family Viperidae; genus Bothrops; species Bothrops alternatus. The sequence goes on along the minus strand of JARGCV010000049.1, from coordinate 23,296,876 downwards.
TGGGTCGCGACCCCATTTGGGGTCGAATGACCATTTCACGGGGGGTCGCGAAGCGCCGCACTCGGCCATTTTTTTTGGTCGGCCATTTTATTTTATTTTTTTGGGTCGGCCATTTTTTTCCTATCGCGATGCGGGCCGTCGCGCCACGCATGCGCGATGCGCCCCACCGCACATGCGTGGTGCAGGCCCGCCATTTTTTTTTGGTCGGCCATTTTTTCTTTTTTTGGGGTCGGTCATTTTTTTTCCTATCACGATGCGGGCCATCGTGCCACGCATGCACATGCGCCCCGTCGCACCATGCATGTGCGATGCGCCCCGTTGCACCACACATGTGCGATGCGGGCCCGTCATTTTTTTTTTTTTTGCGTGCCGTGGGCCAGGGTTGAGCCCCGGAAAAGGTTGAGAACCGCTGCACTACATCAAATCAACTCTTGCTTTCCCTCTACTAAAATGTTATTAAAGGATGGATTTACCTGTCATTTCATGGCCAGACACAGTAAAGGAGACAGTGTTGAGTCTAAAAGGAAAATTGAAAGAGGTTTTTGTCCCAAAGAAATTAAACATATAGGTGAGAATGCCAGTCTTAGTTGGTATCCTGGCTGGCATAACAAAGATTATGCCTGAGTGAGCTCCAGAATTCTATTTCAGGTTACTATAAGAAATTCTGGACTGAAGACAGTTTAGAAGAGCTGTAAGCTGGTAAGGAAAAAGCTTTGTTGGGCATCACTTTGTACCAAGAATTTAGAGTAGTTGATAGTGAAGTAGAGGAATAAGTATAATAAATGAAAATATTTGCAAACTATGTTAGGTTCTGAGTCTGAAGTATTTAGAACCATCCAGTAGGGAGAAAGATTCAGAAACCGACACGCACACACTCATTTGTGGGTCAGGCAGGTTGTTTTGGCAATCACTGGAATGTTCCAGATGGCTCATTAGCATCAGGATAGACAAGTCAAAGTCTTTCAGAATAATTTAGAAAAATGTCAAAAAAGAAACAAGAAGTCTGTCATTTTTCATTAGAATTAACTACAGTATGCCCTGGACACAGATTTCACCTTGGATCAGAAGATTTAATACAGAATTATATGAATTGTGTAATATATTGGGTTAAAGGTACGCCTTCCTCTCAGGGGACTCATTTGCCAACTATATATTACAATTCTGAATGTTAGGCATCTTCAACCTTTTTCTCCACAAGATATACGGAAAAGAAAGCGATGACCTTGTACAAAATCCATTGATGTCTTCAACAATCTAAGCTTTATGCAGAATTTCAACACGACATTCCAAAGTTAGACTGTGGTGAGGTTTGTTCGTATTTTTAGTCTTCAGAAAACTTGGCAGGGGGATTCAACTAATATTCAGGGGCATGGAAAACATTTGTTTATGCTGAGGAAAACATATTAGTGAAATACCATTTTAATAATTAAGTACAGGTGGTCCCTAACTTACAATCACGACTGAACCCAACATTTGTTAAGTTAAACATTTGTTAAGTGAATTTTGCCCCATTTTTACGACCTTTCTTGCCACAGTTGTTAAGTGAATCACTGCAGCTGTTAAGTTAGTAACACGGTTATGAAGTGAATCTGGCTTCCCCATTGACTTTGCTTGTCAGGAGGTCGTAAAAGTTGATCACATGACCCAAGGACACTGCAACCATCATGAATATGGACCAGTTGCCAAGCATTCAAATTTTGATCACATGACCACAGGGCTGCTGCAATGATCCTAAGTGTGAAAAGGGTCCTAAGTCACTTTTTTTCTACTGCCGATGTAACTTTCAATGGTCGCTGTACGAACTGTTGTAAGTTGAGGGCTACCTGTTTAAACACCGTGATTATTACCATGTTCATAATCTTATTTTTTATTTATTTATTTTTTTATTCAGATGTCAAAAACCTAGAGAACTTCCAGCTGGTAGAAGGTGTTCAAGAGCAAGTGAACGCTGCTTTGCTGGACTATACCATGTGTAACTATCCACAGCAGACAGACAAATTTGGGCAGCTTCTGCTGAGACTCCCAGAAATCCGGGCAATCAGCATGCAGGCCGAAGAGTACCTCTACTATAAACACCTGAATGGGGATGTGCCATGTAATAACCTTCTCATTGAAATGTTGCATGCCAAGAGAGCATAAATGATAGCCTTTGATACAGCTCCTGCTTTTCCGGAAAGAAAAATACTCTAAAAGTTCTCCAAGTGACACTAATTGAAATAACTCGGTTTAAAGAAACTTTGCAAAAAATAAATAAATAAATAAATAATGTTATAATAATCAAAATACTTAATAGTAAATAAGTGTTGTATCAGGGTATTTTCATTGCCAACTGTGAATGAAATGCTACACCGTTTCCCCGCAGGAACTTGTATAGGACTTTTATCACTCAAATAAAAGGAGATTTGCCAGCGGAAAGGCTACCAACCTCCATGTCGATAAAGGTAAAAAAATAAATAAATAAAAAAATAAAAAAAATGGAAAGAACAATGCTTATACATTTAAACTTTACCAGTTGCCACTATGAATCCATTTAGGAGCAAGTTTCATCTGTGTTGCTCAGCTAACAGATCAAGGGGATCTGCATGCACTACAACCCTTCACTGGTTAGCAAGGCTGAAAACACCTGTAAAGGATGCAAGACTGCAGTTTCCCTGTGTCGTCTTTCCAAAGACTTGAGTTCTTACTTCTCCTTCCAAGAGGAATCTGTATATCTACACTACATTAAAAATCTGGAGTGAGCTACATACTCACACATGCATACAGAATAGTGTCGCAAGCAAGCAAATAAATACAGCCTGGATTTTCGTCTGTCTGGGAGTCCGACCTGCAGATATCAAATACGAGAAAAAATATTATTATTATTATTATTGTTATGAGAAGAAAATTTTATTCATAAAATTGGTGTGACATTCTTAATGTTTTCTAAGGTTACTTTTGTCACTGTGCTCATGTTGTTCAGCCAGGCAGTATCTCTCTTCTACCACTGGTCAAATTTGGGAAGAAAGCTGCTCCAAAGCAATTGATAGTGGAGTTTAATTCCAGGCTCAGATTCAACATTATTGGAATGACTTCTCAAAGCTTTTAGTGCCAAATCAGCTTGTGGCTACTCTTTAACCACAGCCTAAAATAAAACATCAAGCAGTAGCATCTCTTTGCTTGAACTCCAATCTACTACCTGGATTTGAGAGAATTCCAGATTAATGAATTCAATTAATATCCCACTGTCTTGTCTTCACTGTGATTTCCTCCTTTTCCCACATATCCCTCAGTGAGGGGGGTTCCTCATGAACCATGTGCACATGCAGTTCAAGAGCAGGCTAGCATAACTTTGGAGTCTTCAGATCATTATTGTAGCCCTTACATCCTAGTTTTCCCATTTGGTCTACAGAGCAAAAAATTAAAGGTGTCTAGATGGCCATACTAGACAGTAGTCTGAATTCATATCTAAAACCAGATAATCAGAACTGGAGCTGGGGTGGGGGGAATGAGTATCCGATAAAGGCATTTTTCAGATTTAAGAAAACCATCTTCTAATTTTTTTCCCTGGGACTCTTATTTTGCCAGATCTTTGGCCCAAAGCTTAACTCTTGGCAATGGAAGGGGTACAATATTAAATTTCAGTAAACTTTTGTGGGAGGAATAGGAAACGGAGGCATTTAAATGAGAAATTTAAAATACCCAGAACTTTCTGAAACATTGAGAACTGGAAGATGATTGAGGATGATAGTTGCAGAAGCTAGTCATGGCTTCTGAGCTGGTCCAGCCAATGTTTGGTTTTAACACACTTTTGTCAGAATTTGGTCCTAACAGGTATCCATTTATGCCCTCACTATAAACTAATTCCTTCATTCTGCTTTGATTGCCTATCCAGATCTCTATGTCCCCTTTTTAATTTCACATTCTTGATGTAGTTTTGAAAGGTCCAGAACTTCCCTTATGCGAGGAGGCACAATACACCAAGTACCATAATATTATCTTGTCCTCAAAAGTGCTTGTTTCTTCGCAAGGCAACTGGACTGTTTTTTACTTGAGGAAAAAGAAGAAAACATTTCGCTTCTTATCCAAAATGTTTCTTCTTCCTCAAGGAAAAAACAGCCCAGTTGCCTTTCAAAGAAAAAGGCACCGTTGAAGCAACTATGACCTAGATGACTAAGAATCTCTCACTTTACCCCTTCAGAAAACCAAGTTCTTCAGCTTTATCTTACTTTGGGGTCAAAAATTTTTGAAAGTCAGTAACAAGTTAGTCGTATTGATACAAATAGATCAACTGATGAAATCCCAGCAATTGGTTCTTATTAGTGGTAGTTTGAAAAATCTGCATCCTTTTTGTATATCCTTTGGAACTGAAAACACTTTTTAAAAACAAGAATTAAAGCAAAAATCTTTGGTGTGCTAAATGAAGAGCGATACTGCCAAATCTATGTAAAACCAAAGTCCGCTGCAGAACAAATATCAGAGAAGGACAAATAATTCTATCCAACATGAAGTTATCAGTATTATGAAATGTGCCACCATAATGAAAGCTTTGCCTTATTTCAGAATTTTGAATGGTAACTGTACAAATGTGGATCGAATATGTTTAGGGTGGAAGTATTAATACTTTACAGTTTTGAAGAAAATAAAGTTTATTGTGTTTACATTTGTGAGGTCCTGGGGGAGGGAGAAATCCCATGATAATATTGCAAAACCATGATTTCCTTAATGTTGCTTTCTAGATTGGTAACTAGCTTTACCAGTACTTAATTACTGTATGTCGTGAGACACTAAAATCAAAAGGGGAATCTCATATATGTTAATTACTTTATTTTTCTGTTTGGGTTATTGGCTGTACAATCACTTGTAGAAATTGTATCAAACTTCTAATCCACAAGCCTTGTTTATTTGTCCATTTGTTTTCATGAAGATTGCTGGCTTTTAAATAGTTTATTTATATTGTATAACACCATTTCCATTGTAGCCAATTGTGATGCTAATTTATTGTTCCTCAGTTTCATCTTTATATAAAAATATAGGCAGAATAAAGAAACCAAATATATATGTTTATTACAGCATGTCTTCAACTCATAGTTCATAGTTCAGGGACATTCAAAGGACTTTTCAGTTTAAAATCAGGTTTTTGATTAAATGTTTATACATTTTCATAATCCTAAACGTTGTTTATTTAAAATCTTATTGTAAATTTTGTGATTAGCACTTCTCTTTGTTTTACGTGAACACAGAGAGGTGCACTCTTATCTGGATATTTTTTTTAAGCAATGGACATTGTATACCAAAGACAACACTTATGTCTGTAGTATTAGTTTTAGGCTACTTTATCACCATGTGAATTTGGTTGTTTTTAAAATGCCAGTCTTTTAATGGAGAGGGGTCAGAAGAGACAAAGGAGAAATCATCTTTGCTTATATAAAAGGATAGTTCTTGGATACAAATAGTTACTCCTACCTTATTTCTGCAATTACCTGCTATTAATAAGATGGATAATTCAGATGTACTGAGAGGCTACATCAGTAGAAGTAGAAATCAAAGTAGTAGCCTATTAGTCAAGTCCCAGCTCATTCAGTTCATTCTACAGATATGAATAGGTTGGACTTTGGTATATTCATGCCAAATTAAAAACTTATAAAGTGGTTAAAGGAGCTTCAAGATAAATTTGAGAATCTACTATTGAAAGAAAAAGCAAAAAACAGAAGTTTCATAAGGTAAGCCCAAGCTATTGGCTGCATACTTCTCGGTATCCAGGCCCACGGTATATTAAATAAACGTTATTAATATATTATCTTGGTGCCAAAAAGTCAAATGTGTTCATTTTTCAAAAGTTTTAAATATCTCCATCTTTGGTGCCCTACATATGTTAATATGGTTGAAGTAATATTGACAATTATTTTCTAATTAGAAAGAGCCTAGAATTCTTGTACATGCCATTAAAGTGGGGATGTGAAGCTGAGAAATTTGATGAACCCCAATACTCTGGAATTCTCCTATGATTCTCCAGTGGCAACTACTAACAGCTCTATCTTAGGGAACTTATGTTAATAGTTCTCTTTATATTTCCGATGAATACAAAGAAGATTCCTTTAAAAATTCAAATAATCATCTATGGTATTTAAGGCTAATTAGAAAATTATTTAATTCAGACTTTTCACACGGGTGTCTTGTAAAATCCTTAACTTTTTTTTGTCGAAACACCATGGCAGATGTCATTTTAAAGCTGAAAACACACTAAAACCACTAACAGAGCACAATTTTCAGTGGACACAACCAGATTGTTCACGTGGATGTTAAGAGCCAAGAATAATTATTGAACAAAGTCACAAATAAATTATCACACACGTTAGTCAACATCTGAGATTCCAGGAATTCATCTGATTGCCCAAGTTTGCAAAATAAATGTTAATTGTTAACCATTTTGTAACAAGACAGTTAACTTACAGTTGCTTTTTTGATTACATATTAGTAAAAGCAGACTAAAATGCAAAGGTTTTGGCTTTGGCTGGTTTCTTATTGTTGTTTCAGTGTTTGTAATCAGACAACTGTAGTGTCTGAATATTTGTATTACCATTATGTTCTGCAGCTACCTGGCATTTGAATCCATGCAACTCTTTAAACTGTGCAGTTAGTTACTTGTTCTCTGAATGTATCTGTGAAGTTCATGTTGTCTCATGTCAGTCCTTGCCAGGAATTTTCTCAACACTAATGGATTTTTATTTCCAGAATTTCAATAAATATTGATATGGCCATTCTGATTACTTTAAAATTGTTTTTCTGATATCACTAAAACATTAATAACTATTATATATATATATATATATATATATATATATATATATATATATATATATATATATATATATATATATATATATATATATATATATATATATATATATATATATATATATATATATATATATATGTTTTTTGAGGTTTTCGCGGGTGTCTGTATGCAGGTCTTTGGTTCTTCGGGTTTTCTCCCACGTAGAATTTGAAGTGTCTTGGCAACGTTTCGATGAAATCTCATTCATCATCGTCAGGCTGGTGCTTTTGGCTTCTGCTACTAGGAGCAATGTGTGGTCTAAGCTGTTTTTTCCTTTTAACTGCCAGTGGGGGTTTGAACTGATTGGCTGGGAGCTTGGCTATGTTCTGATTGGTTAGGGGCTTGGCTGTGCTCTGATTGGCTGGGGGGTTGGCTGTGTTCTGATTGGCTGGGGGAGTGTTCTGTTTGGGTGGGGGCTTTGTTGTGCTGGAGAGGTTCAAAGTGGCTAATGTTGCAGCTCTGGTCTGGCTCCTGGTCTGTGGTCTTGCCTCATCATTGGTGTGGGTTTGGGTTTGCTTTTTGCGTGGCTGTGTGGAGGTGGCATCCTGTGTGTTTCTGGTGTCAATCTTAGAGTTAGGAATACGTTTTTCAATAAGGGCGGGTTTCCAAATGGCTGGTAGGCGGGAGGTATCATCTCGTTTGTTCATGCTGTGGGGGCGTTTTTCTATCTCGATGGCTTCTCTGATTATTCTGTTATTAAAATGTTCAGTTTTGGCAATTGTTCTGGTCTTTTTGAAATCAATTTCATGTCCTGTGGCTTTAAGGTGTTGGACCAGGGAAGAAGTTGGTTCCTCTCTTTTGATTGAGTTTTTGTGTTCTTCAATGCGTGCATTTATCCTCCTGTTGGTTTGTCCAATGTATGTAGTGGGGCAAGCAGTACATGGGATTTCATATACTCCTTGATTTTCTAACTCAATTTTGTCTTTAGGGTTTCTTAGGATGGTGGATATTTTTCTGTTTGTGCAGAATGCTGTTTTGATATTATATTTTTGCAGGACTTTGCTGATTTTGTCTGTGGTGCCTTTTATGTATGGGAGGAGGGCTTTGCCATTTTCTTGTTCTCTGTCATGGATTTTGGTGGGAGTTTCTTTTTGGATTAAGTTGGAAATCTTATTTCTTGGGAATCCGTTGGATGTTAGTACATTAGTGAGAGTGTGTAGTTCGGTTTTTAGATGTTGTTCGTCAGCTAGGCATTTGGTTCTGGAGATGAGTGTCTTGGCTACGGAGTTGATCTGTGCTGGGTGGTGGTGTGAGCGTGCGTGCAGATAGCGGTTTGTGTGTGTTTTCTTCTGGTAGATGGTGTGTCCTAGGGAGCCATTGGATTTCTTGTAGACTAAGACATCCAGGAAGGGAAGTTGGTTATTAGCTTCTGTTTCCATGGTGAACTGTATTTTGGGGTGTAGGCTGTTGAGGTGTGTAAGGAAGTTGTCCAGTTTTCCTTTCCCATGTGGCCAGATTACGAAGGTGTCATCTACGTATCTGAGCCAGAGTTTGGGTTTGTGATCAGATTTTTCTAGAGCTTGGGTTTCAAAGTGTTCCATGTAGAGGTTTGCAATGACAGGTGAGAGAGGTGATCCCATGGGTGCTCCTTCTATTTGTTTGTATTTTTGTCCGTTATAGATGAAGTATGTGTTGGATAGACAGTGGTTGGTCAGATCTAGGATGTGTTTGGGGGGGTTATATTTGTTTTGGATAGCTGTTAAGGCTTCTTTGATTGGCACTTGGGTGAAGAGGGATATGACATCGAAGCTCACGAGTAGGTCGCTGGGCTGTAAGTTTTGTTTCTTTATGATCTCTATGAACTGGAATGAGTTTGTTACTTGTGAGGTGATGGATTCTGCATAGGGCTGTAGTTGTTTGGCGAGAAATTTGGCTAGATTTTGTAGAGGTGAGCCTATGGAGCTGACTATGGGTCTCAGTGGGGTTCCTTCTTTGTGTATCTTGGGGAGACCATAGAGCTTAGGGCATCTGGATGATTTCTCTCTTGGAATGATTCTTTGTTGGATCTCTTCGCTGATGGGAGAGGCTTTTATTTTGGATCTAGTGGTTTTCTTCAGGTAGGTGGTGGGATCTGTGTTTAGGGGTTTGTATGTGGAGTCTTGGAGTAGGTTGGTTAATTTGGTTTGGTAGTCAGATGTGTTCATGACCACCGTGGCGTTGCCCTTGTCTGCTGGTAGGATTATTATGCTGGTGTCTTGTTTCAGGTTAAGTAGTGCTGTCTGCTCCTCTTTGGGTAAGTTGCTTTTGGGTGGCTTGCTGGTGCAGAGTATGTTGGTGATTTCAAGTCTGATTCTATTAGCGTCATCGGGGTTGATTTTGGTCAGGCTGGTTTCAACTCCGCATATAATGGTTTCAGTGGGGATATGTTTGGGAGCGACTGCAAAGTTGAATCCTTTGGAAAGGACATTGGTTTCAGCTTTGGTGAGGATCCTATCTGAGATGTTGTGCACAGTTTGTTTCATGTGTGGCTGTGAGGGAGGAGGGGTTTGTTTCTGGTGTTCTTGTAGTCTTCGGAGTTTGTTGGTGAGTGTGTCTGTCTTGAGGGTGGTGTGTGTTTCAGCTCTCCAGACTGCAAGTTGTTTGGATTTGTCCCAAAGTGCAGGGTGGATCTTGTTGCTGAGTTTGAGGTGAAGTGTGAGGAGATCTTTGTTGATTCGGTCTAGGAGGAATCTTTTTGTGTGAAGTTCATTTCTGATTAGGGCCAATTCTGTTCTTTTCAGGATGCGTTTGGTGGCTGCAGAGTTGGAGTGGAATTTCAATTGGAAGCATGTGGGGGTTAAGTTTTGATCTCGGCAGTTGCGTAGGAATGCAAGGTCACATAAAGTGGAAGCTCTTTGGACTTCAAGTTTTTCATAGGTCCTGGTCAGATGGTGGATTTCCTCCCCGTAGAGGTATGATATTTGTTTTCTGAGGTTTTCGCGGGTGTCTGTATGCAGGTCTTTGGTTCTTCGGGTTTTCTCCCACGTAGAATTTGAAGTGTCTTGGCAACGTTTCGATGAAATCTCATTCATCATCGTCAGGCTGGTGCTTTTGGCTTCTGCTACTAGGAGCAATGTGTGGTCTAAGCTGTTTTTTCCTTTTAACTGCCAGTGGGGGTTTGAACTGATTGGCTGGGAGCTTGGCTATGTTCTGATTGGTTAGGGGCTTGGCTGTGCTCTGATTGGCTGGGGGGTTGGCTGTGTTCTGATTCCCAGCCAATCAGTTCAAACCCCCACTGGCAGTTAAAAGGAAAAAACAGCTTAGACCACACATTGCTCCTAGTAGCAGAAGCCAAAAGCACCAGCCTGACGATGATGAATGAGATTTCATCGAAACGTTGCCAAGACACTTCAAATTCTACGTGGGAGAAAACCCGAAGAACCAAAGACCTGCATATATATATATATATATAGCCTGAACATAAGTCCCTAACAACTTTAATTAAAAAGATGGTAAAACTGTCAAAATTTCTCGGACCGAGATCTGAGATGCCTGCTGCTGGACAAGAGTAGCAACAAATTTGACTAAGTAGACCAATACTTTGGGGCTGATTTATTATAAAGCAGTTAAAGAAGGAGAAGCTGGATTAGAGTTCTCAGAAAAGAAATGTGTTGCTGATTTGATTCCTGGCAATATCCTCTTGGTGGCTTTGTACCAGACCATTGCAAGCTTTGATCAATTAAGCAATGCCAGTCATCAATCAGACATTTTAGATCGGAAGGTAAGTTCTTATTCCCTTGTCTTTTGATTCTTGGCAGCAAAGCACAGTCTACCAAAACCAGGAGAGGAACTAAGTATTGAAAGCTGGATGCATATGACTCAAGTAGTTCTCACTTACCTGGTTTTCTCAAGCTGATCAACATGTTTGTTCTTGAGCCATAAATAAAGTTTGTTTGATTGATATTGATCAACCTTATAACATTGACTGCTTCCAGTAGGGTCTTTTATGTGCAAGGATTCTATACTACTAATGGACTCTTAAGGTCCAGATGGGATGCTATAACTTGTCTGTGTTGATTCCACTGCCCTTTATATTTTCTCTCTTTCTAGGAAGGAAGAAGGAAGAAATATATAAAAGCTTTATGCCATATTTTGATTGATTTTTCTAGGAGCCTTCCATATGGTAGCCAAGCTCTTGCCAGTAGTCACTAGAACAGAGAAAATGAACCATTACTGTTAGACCTATTTGGGCAAGAAGGACTTATGAATGCTATCGGAAATTTACTTCTTGGAGAGGAAATAGTTTGCAACAATCCAACTTGGTAGTGATTAGCAACCATGGAATTGTATCAGCATCTGGAGAGCTACAGTACATATTTGTCCCTCAGGCAATGTTAAGCAGAGTAATAATAGAAGTAGAACAACTGTAGCAAAAGAAAGAAAAGATAGCACCAATAGTAATAGGTATCTTGGGTGCAATCCCAAAGCATCTGAAGCATCATTTGAACACCATTAACACTGACAAAATCACCATCAGTCCCATCAGTCAAATGGAAAAGGCAGCTTTGCTTGAAACAGCTAACATCCTGTGATGATACCTTAGATATCATCAGACAATATCTGCCTATCCCAGGCCCTTGGGAAGGACTCACTAGGTGAATAAACATGCCAAATCCAGTCTAAACATCTGGCTAACTGCAACAAACCATAATAACAATGCAGATACATTATGACATCCTCGGTTCTTGGGAAGAACTCAGGTGCATATGAAGACTAACAACAGCTAAAGAACTGGCAACTGTGACCTCACACTGTTGTGAATAATAATGACACCAATAAAAAAAATTCCTTTATAATTTCTTTAAAAAGTAAGAAATTAAAGCCCCATCTTTGCCTTTTCAAATATATCATAACATGACTCAGAGCCAACACCCACATTCAACAGGCTCACAAGGTACAAGCATTGTGGTTCAGTCACTGACAGAGGGAAATTGTTCTTGTTTGTACATAAGTTTCTGAGTTTAAAAACCAGAAACTCAAGAGCATAATTTTCTTATGTTTATATGGAGGAAGAGGTGTACTTATGTATTCCTATGGAGGTGCTTTTCAATATGGGAGGTTATTCAAACATTTAGTTCTCCCGTCGCTAGATTGAAGCTCTATTATGCAGTCTATAGAACAGATTAAATAATGTGAGATCCTTGGTGTTCTCTGCACTTGGTTGTTTTCTTGCAGCTGTTTCATTACCCAAACTAGTTAACATTATTGGTGCTAGAGTTAATCCCATTCCCTACTAGCACTGATGATGTTACCTAGTTTGGATAATGAAACAAACCAAGCTCAGAGAGAACCAAGGACCCCTTATTTCAACCCTGAACTACATTCTCTTCTATCAGCGATAAATAATGTGTCTGTTGTTTATGCAGCTCATCTTTCATAATTGTTACCTCTTCAGTTATACCAAATAAACTCTGGTTACATATCTAATTTTCATTGAAGATTTTTACATGAATAAAGGATAAATATAAAACCATATATAAAGGAGAGTTAAGAAAAAAGTGTGAGAGACAGTACACATAAAGAAGAAAAATATAAAGTAGTTACTTCCAATCTTTTTTACAGCAGTTACAAAACAAGTTATTATTCCTCCTTCCTCTCTATGAGTACATCAGACTGTGTTTTCTGTCCCATATTAAACCCTTTTAATCAACAAATCCAAAAATCACCATTTCATTTTTTTTCTAGTTTCAGCAAAAAGTCCATTAAAGTTTTCCAGTCCATTATAAAAGTACCTGTTCTTTTATCCCTCATTGAACTAGTCAAGGTTGCCATTTCTGCAAACTCCGCCATCTTCAAAATCCATTCCTCCATTATAGATCCAAGTAAACTCTGGATTACAAATGAGACTGAGATCACACCATGTTTGCAAGGAGGCTTCCCTTGCTGTTTTCTTCAAATTCCTAGCTCCTAAGAACTATTCTCAAACTCTTCTAGAAGCTATGTAGCAGCCCCTATTTGTAAAACAGGCCTGTTTATTTTCTAATTTTGTCAGATTAAGAAGTATGCCTTGGGGATCTTTCCTGGTAAGAAGAGATTGCTGCCTTTAAAAGAAAAACAAGACAAAAATGCAAAATCTGAATTAAGGGTAATTATTATTGTCTATGGAGAAATTCTGTGTGGTTACTAAATATTGACACCAACTTGATGCCATTTTAATCAATCAAATCAAAATCAATCAAAAATCAATCAATGACTTGGTATGTTTACCAGAAAACAAACAAAAAGCAGTGATAAGGGTAGGAATCTATGCTGTACTATATTATTTATAATTCAGATCTTTTTAAAACTCTGTATTTGAATTCAGACTTTGAAAAGTACTGACTTTTCTGCTACTAAATATTTTTTAAATGCTTGCAAAGAGCCCAAAGCTCCTCATGGTCACACAGGCACCTTGCAAAAAAAAAAAAAAAAGACAGTCATTAAAAAAACCCGTGTTGTGTCATTTCTACAACTTAAACCAAATTCTGGAGAGCAGCTGTCAATGTAGACAATATGATGCTGTATGAACTAATGGTCTAACTAAAGCAATTTCCTATGTTCCTATTTTAGGAGCCTTTTCCTGCAACATCATGTGAAGCTGTCAAAAAGTTGGAACGAGAGGTTGCAGAGGCCAGATTAGACTTACATTTTACACTGAACATTTCTGGAGACTGTGAACCACATAACATTATTGTTTTTTAAAAAATAGTTATGTTGTAATAATTCAGCATGCTTGCTCAAAAACAGGCTACAGTTCAAAGACTATTATATTATGCCTGGATATTTGTAAATCAAACTGCAGTGTGAATAATAATGTAATGTTGCTCACGATGCATAAGTAGTACATGAGCTGAGATTGCATTGCTTTCCAGTAGCCCAGGAATGGCCTGCAGTGTGCTTGTGAAACACAGGTTAGGGACCATTAAACTGAACTGTAATATAGTTTGTTTAGTTTGGACTTTGTATGGTTTATGAATCAGATCATAATGGCTTGTAAAGCCATAGTTTCTGAATTACCATATGGTGTATTTATTAAAGGTTGATTAAACAAATCATACTCAATGCACAGTCTAAAGCTTGGAATCAGATATCCACTTATCTGAGAAAGAACTTCTGGAGGATTACTTTAGAGAGTGTGTGTGTATTACAAATGCTTAAGGTTCCATTGTAAATATAACTCAAAAGCCTATCCTCAGTTTTCCCTATGGGACACGACCAACAGTAGGAGCGAGTAAGAAATGACTAGATAAATGAACAGTGGTAGCAATCTCAGAAGTTTCAAATAACCTCCTAGCAATATGAATCCCTGGCAGAGCCAAGGACATTTCTTGAGTTTTCTAAACAATTGTCCAGAGCAGTGGTTCTCAACCTTGGGGTCGCGACCCCATTTGGGGTCGCGAGACCATTTCGCGGGGGTCGCTGGGCACTGCCGGCCGCCATTTTGTTTTTTTTATTTTTATTTTTTTTATTTTTTTTTTATTTTTTTGGCGCGCGCGTGCCGCGCACGCTCAGATCCGCCGCGATGGGCGGATCTGCGCATGCGCGGATTGGCCCGTCGCACGTGCCATGCATGTGCGCATCCGCCCATCGCGGCCGCCATTTTGTGTTTTTTTTAGTTTTTTTTAAATAAAAAAAAACAAAATGGCAGCCCGTGACGGGCGGATGTGCGCATGCGTGGCGCGTACGACGGGCCGATCCGCACATGTGCAGATCCACCCGTCGCGGGCCGCCATTTTTTTTTATTTTTTTTAATTTTTTTTTTAAAAAAAACAAAACAAAATGGCGGCCCGCGATGGGCGGATGCGCACATGCCTGGCGCGTGTGACGGGCCGATCCGTGCATGCGCAGATCTGCCCATCGCGGCCACCATTTTGTTTTTTTTTTTGTTTTTTTAAAAAAAATTTAAAAATTTTTTTGCACGCGCGCGCACACACGCGCGCCCCCGGGTTGGGGTCGCGGCGCGCATGGGCGGGGCAAGTGGGGTTTCAACCTCAGAAAGGTTGAGAACCACTGGTCCAGAGAGACTGCCAGATAGACAGATGGGGCTGGTGACAGGAACTCCAACTTGCTATCTGAATCTAAGCCCCCAGAAGTAGTTTCATTGTAGGGGGCATCTGCCAGCAATCAGCATCACCACTCTGTTGGGTCTCTGAGCAGGAAGCTTTCTTCACGGTCATCCGATTGCAAGTTTTAAGACATATCTCAAAATGTAGGTAGGACTAGGATAAAGAAATAAGAGGTGCAGAGCAAAAAAAATCATATTTAATGTTGGAGTTATTAAACATGTCTATCAATTGCTTTTTTGACCTCGCAACTCTGTTCATAAGATCACTGGAGGAATTGGACTAGAGGATGAACTGGTCCAAAAAACAACCTGTATCAATATCCCAGATTAAAAACACTCATCCGGATGGACTAAACTTTTCAATCATCTTATCGGTTAACTCTGTTTTGACATAACATGGAGAAAAGACAAAGAAAATTTACAAAATCTTCAAGCACAACATTCATTAGATGCATTAACATTGTGTTTAACCTGATTCTCTTTTCATCTCCGAGAAATACAAACAATACAGCAAACTGTATTACAACTGTGCTGAAATATTAGCAAAAATATGTGTCTTATGTTTTAAAGAGCTGTATATCATGTCACAGTTATTAGTCTGTATCTGACATTATATGTTTTACTTGGCATATCCAACTTTGAGGAAGAAGACATTAGAATGATTAATTATTCCACTCTTACTTTTTTGCAGAATGAAGTTCAAAAAGCCACTTTATACCCATTGAATGAAAATAGCATTCCAAAACAGAATTCCTTTTTTCTTGAACATACCGCCTACATCTGAAGCTGTGGTGTTCATGTGCTTCACAATATGGAAGCAATTTAGAAGTCGTTGTCTTCTTCTGTATGAACAGAAAGTTGCATAATCCAGGTCTGTTGAAACTTTGACCTAGTGAAATGCATGCTCCTCCTGGTGAAGAGTCTCATTGACATGAAAGGATAGGTAAGGGGGTACTGAGGGTGCAGGTACTAGACTTAAGACCACTATTGAGCCCAAAATTTATGTTGCTAACTGAGACAGTTGTTAATTGAGTTTTGCCTCATTTTACGACCTCTCCTGCCACCATTGTCAAGTGAATCACTGCAATTGTTAAGTGAATCTGGCTTCCACATTGACTTTGCTTGTCAGGAGATGGCAAAAGGTGACCCTGCAACCAATCATAAATATGAGTCAGTTGTTAAGCATCTGAATTTTGCATCATATGACCATGGGGATGCTGCAACAATTGTAAGTGTGAAAAATGGTCATAAGTCACTTTTCCCAGTGCTGTTTGAACTGTGGTAAGTTAAGGACTACCTGTAGTACTGATGTAGCGTTTAAGGCATCATGCTATAAACTGAGAGACCATGACTTCTAGTCCTAGTTTAGGCACAAAACCAGCTGGGTGACTCAAGAAGGCAATGATAAACCACTTCTGGAAAGTGCCAAGAATACTGCAACAATTATTCATGCAGTCTCCGACAAATGGACATGGTTAAATGGAAGGTTTGGGGGCTTTTTTAATGGGATAATGGTTCAAGGTTAACAGATAATCTAGAGCAGAGGTCCCCAACCTTTTGGGCACCAAGGACCAGTTCCATGGTGAAAGTTTTTTCTGCGGACCGGAGAATGTGTGGTTTTGTGTGCTGCCTGCATCCCACGGATGGGGCTTTGCTTATTGGTGTGGACCGGTTGCTGGCATGCCATGGACCGGTATTGGTCCACAGACCGGGGGTTGGGACCCCTGATCTAGAGCAGCCTTTCCAAATCTGGTCTCCTCCAAATGTGTTAGACTGCAGCAACTTCCATCACTCCAAGCAGCATTGTCATACTAGAAGGCAGCAAATCAGAGAAGTTTATCTTAGGTAAAGAGTTCCAGGAACTGATTATAACTGAATTATATTACCAAATCTGAATATTGATAGAATTGCACGCTACTTTTTAAAATTCGAAATCTGTTGTGTCAGAATTAGTATTGTCTGTGGAGATACTCAGTCATCCATGTCATGATTGCCCCAAAGGTGCTTTTCTTCAAAAGGCACAACTAGACTTCGTTTTTTACTTGAAGACATTTCGCTTCTCATCCAGGAAGCTTCTTCAGTTCTGACCCTCTTTTGCTTATTCTTTCAAGGCGCATGGTTTGCATGGTGTGCAGAACTGAAGAAGCTTCTTGGATGAGAAGTAAAACATCTTCAAGCAAAAAAAAAAACAAAGTCTAGTTGCCTTTTAAAGAAAAGCACCTTTGGGACAGAATTAGTGTTCTGACAATATTTGACATGCATGCGAATTTAGAAACTGATAATATTTGCTGTTTAGTATTAAATGATTTATATACAACTGCATTTCATTTCCAATAGTAATTGGCAGTACTTTCTTCTCAAAGAAACAAAGAGAAATTAAAATATTAGTTAAATTTTACAGTATATCATCTCCAGGATTTGTTTTTTTCTTCTATTTGATTTTATTTTTTTCTTAATTTAACTGTTACATCTACTTGTGGACTTAATTATTTGTACCTGATGAATTATTGATTCAATATTTTTACTTTAAAAAGTTGGTTAAAAGCTTGTAAAATTTTACATAAGATAATTTCCAAAAATGAAAGAGAGCTGTAGATATTAACAAGCTTACAACGTTTGTTTTTGAGTTTTCCCATGTTGATTCCCACATTTAGAGCTCCAATTATGAAATGTCCCATCAGGACCGCAAAACTAGAATTTTGCAATTTCTGGAATCTTGGCATAAAATGTGCTTGCGTTCTAAATTTATGTTTCAATGATTCAGTTTTTTTAAGTTTTGTTTTTAATTGCTCTGTTTTATTGCACCCTGTCCAGTGCTGCATTTATAAGATGAGCAGCTATATAAATTTTATAAATAAATAATAAATAAAGTTATTTTCTCTTTTTGGTTTTCTTCCGCATCCTCTCCCCAATATTTTAATTAGAGCCCCATAAATCTTTCCTGTTGCTCATCCTCTTCAGATTCGTCTTTGTGATTCCTTCTTCCTAGAAGACATTCTCTTCCCTCTCTGTCTCTCTGTCTCTCTCTGTCTCTCTCTCTCTCTCTCTGTGTCTCTCTCTCTGTCTCGTCTCTCTCTGTCTCTCTGTCTCTCTGTCTCTCTGTCTCTCTGTCTCATCTCTCTCTCTCTCTCTCTCTCTCTCTGTGTGTGTGTGTGTGTGTGTGTGTGTGTCTCGTCTCTCTCTCTCTGTCTCTCTCTCTGTGTCTCGTCTCTCTCTCTCTCTCTCTCTCTCTCTCTCTCTCTCTCTCTCGTCTCTCTCTCTCTGTCTCCTCTCTGTCTGTCTGTCTGTCTGTCTGTCTGTCTGTCTGTCTGTCTGTCTGTCTCTCTCTCTCTCTCTCTCTCTCTCTCTCTCTCTCTCTCTCTCTCTCTCTCTCTCTCTCTCTCTCTTTCTCTCTCTGGACCACAAATATGAATGATCTTGAGTACAAGCGGAAGGTACCATTACACATACTTACACCCAACAAATAGACTCAAAAATGAAAAGGGGAAACTTCCTCTGGAATCACAAATAAAGAAATTGCCAGAAAATGTCAAAACAGGAAAAACAACACATAAAAATTATCAGGCTAGGTGGATGACTAATCTGGCCAAAAAAACAAGGCAGGGTCATTGGTCAGGATGACAGCATTTTGACTGGGAAGTTACTACTTTTCCTTCTAGAATTTAAGAAGGGGGGTTCAACAAGAGGGAGAAGCAGCCTCACATGTGCAAGATTCTTCATAATCTTGTGCAAGATTCGTCATAAACTGGACCCAACCTATGAAAGAAAAGGCCTGAAAATTAGAATGGATCCCCCTGAAGATCAATTTCAGTAGAATCAATATTGCTCTATGCTGGCTTTTTCCACTTCACAAAAAAGAGATAGTATTTTTTCTAACATTTTGTCTTTTAATATAGCTTGGAATCCAAATGCCCAATATAGAATTAGCAGTTATGATATGAGATGGAGAGAGCTAGGTTCAAGTCTCCATCTAGATCACAAAGTTTAGTAGATGACTTTGGGCCAGTCTTATTCTCTCAACTCAACCAAACTCCCAGAGTTAGGTGGAGGGAGTGAATAAATTAATGCAGATCCTTTTGTGAGACATCTTGAACACTCAGGGGGGAAAAATGGGACATATGAGACCAGGTGGATTCAGTTCAGTGCACTTAAAGAAAGTGAAGTTCTTAATGCTCTCTCAGCTTGGCTTGATTTTCTTGCAGATGTTTCATTGTTAAACTAAGTAACATCAAGAAAAACACCAAGCTCAGAGAGCACCAAGGAGCCCATAATTCAATCCAGAGCTACAGATATTCTCTTCTATCGATACTTTGAAGGTTTTGTCTTATTGCTTAAGCTCCTACTTTTGTACTACTTAGCAACCCTGTGTAATCTTATAGGATTTCTAAAGCAGCAAAGGAAAGGTACTCTTCAGAAGATTTTTTTTTTTTTAAAAAATCCTTCTAAATTTTTTTCCCAAAGTTGTTTTGCACCTATTTTGGTTTCATGGCCTTCCTTCCTTCCTTCCTTCCTTCCTTCCTTCCTTCCTTCCTTCCTTCCTTCTTTCCTTCCTTCCTTCCTTTCTTCCTCCTTCCCTCCATCCTTCTTTCCTTCTTTCCTTCTTTTATTCCTTGTTTCGATATCTCCTTCCAGACAACTCTGGGAAGCTTTACAAATTGGAAAACAGAAATATATGACTTTCATCTGTGGATCTTTAACACTTGATGATGCCCATCTGTAGACAATGGAGGTGATTGGCTTGGAGGTTTAGTCTTGCTTTGACAGGTTTTCTTAGTGCCACCATCTGGATCGAACAATGAAACAATTTTGGCTCCGGGCTTCTCAGACAGTCAGTTCTTCTAGTTCCCATAAGAGGCCATATGGGGATGACAAGGGAATCCCTTTTCAAACAGAAGATCTGATACTCATGCGTGGGATTTGCTGGAAAATATATATATATATTCGTCAAGTGTCTGAGCAAACCTAAACCATTTTACTTTTTATTTTCAATCTAGATGCTGCCCTCTTCCCTTTAGCAGTTGTAATATCAGTGGTTTTATTTATATCACCTTTCTACCGTTCGTGGAACTCAAGAGGTAAACTGCCGCTATGCTAAGAAAAGTCTATTCAAAATGAAACCTCGTGGTCTGATCCCAAGCCAGGTCTATGTGATTAATTTGCATCTTTTAATCTAAGCTCCACAAACTTGGAAAAGAGAAATCTGGCTTTCCACTGAGAATACTTGCCGGTATGTTTATTTGTTAGCCTAACTTCAAGAGGTCTTTCACATTCTCCCAAAGAGGTTGCATTTTGCTAATCCCTTCTCTTTTTTCAATGTAAACATTCCATCAGAAACAGGGTAGAGGGAATTCTGTATTATGTCTATCACATGCCCGAAGGACACGCCTTCTTCCTGTGGAACACAGCCCGCTCTTTCAGTCCCAGAGGGGGTCACTTGATATCAGAAATCATCCGCCTCTTTAATGAAAATGACACACTTACATCAGCAGGACCTCTTTAAGCAGCCATGTAGTGATCAAACAGAATAGCGGAACAGCATCTGTTGGGCCGAAGGAACTGCTTCACATCATCACATGTGCCAAACTGTCAAAGCTGTCTGTGACCTATCACAGCTACTTGTAACTATCACCCTACTCAGGTTGCTGTCAAAACCAAAAAAAAAAAAAGAGGCTCTCAAGAACCATCACACATATGTCGAGTAGAGTTATGTGGAGAAGGACTACTTTGAACCACTGTGTTATCTACAAGGATGTACCACGTGGGGGGGAGTACCTATGAAACTGAAAAGCAAAAGTTCCCCCCCCATTTTTCATCTTTTGAATGGCAGTCTTTTCTCTTTCTTTGTGATTAAAAGTCGTGAGTACTCTGTAGAGCATTGTCTTTGTCCCCTAGCTAAGCTACAGCAGCTAAACATGGGGAAACAAAGAAATCTATGTGCAAAGTAGAGCAACGTAACGTAATTTGAGTGATTAGAATCGTCTTTTCTCTCGCACACTCTTTCTTCTTTTTTTCATATTCCAAAGGGAAGCAGCTCAGGTGTGACTAACATGCTATCATAAAACTTACTGACAAAGCTATTTTAGAAGCAGAAAATTTCGCACACTCTGTGCAATCCAAGCATCTTTAAAGAATCGGCAAAAGAGAGTCAGGTATGAGTTACAGTAGTGGTTTTTATCAGAATAATGTAGACAGCTAACTCTGCGGCTATTGCTTCAGATGCAGTAGAGAACTTATGAGTAGCATCAATGGCCTTCTCCTGCTAAACAGGCAAAGTGTCTTACAAGTACACATCATAGGTTGAACTTAACTGGGAAAATGCATAAGCAATTATCAGAGGCACAACAAAGCTGCAGATTTCCTTGAGGAAAGTAATCCAGCAGAGAAGGGAGAAGATCCAAGACCGAAGCGTCGCCAGAGCCTAATTCCCAGCCAGGCTCCTATTATTGTTGCTGCTGCTACTGCCAGAGTTTCTCCTTCCTATTCCTCCTCCTCTGCCTTGTTATTTTTGATCCATTTGATCCCTTTCTAGCAGATCCAGACAAGCTTTTCATCCCCGTAACAGTGAAGTTTGCAGCAGATCCTTAGTGATTTCCTTCTCTGCAGACAGAACAGAAAATGACTGGGATACTGGAATCTTTTCCCAGGAATCCTCAGATTGCAACTTTATCGTAACCTGATTTTTTTTTTCATAAAGGGTCAAGCAATTAAAAATATTCACCCGCTCAAGAAAGCAAGCAATATTTAAATCATTTTTAAAAATTTTAAAAAGTAACCAATTTAGGAATGGCACAGCAGATGAAGTAAAGCCTTCAGCTCAAAACACCACAATGAATGGAAAGATGACATAGGTAATACAAACAGCAGCAGTAAAATCGCTTCATTTCTGTTGACTGAGAAATTTTTTTAAAAAAGAAGGGGGTGGGAGGGGGTGTTTCTAGAAAATTTTATATCTACAAATCCCAACTAAGTTAGCATCGACCCATAGTGCAATGCAAAAAATGGGATTCAAGTCCTCCTTGATATTTTATTAAGCATGTGAGATGAAATGGGAATTTGGAACCATTAATTTAGAGTGGTAATAATACCCAGAAATGCATTAATGATGGGCATAGTACATAGGCTCGTGCAGCTATGTACCAAGCAGAACTACTATTCTGGAAAAGTGGAAATTTCTGAAGATCATTGCAAAGCACCTTACATAGAATGGAATTCTTAGTGCTCTCTGTTTGCTTCCAGACATTTCATTACCCAGCTAGGTAGCATCATCAGTGCTTGTGAATGGGAGGCTTGCTCTATATTTATATACAATAGATTAATCAAGGAACTACCAAGGAGAAAACCACACCCCCACCTCCCTGAGTAAACCCCAGACTCACCGGCATTGCTGTTGGATCCAATCCAAGCTGTTGGTAATGAAATATCTACAATCAAACAACCAAGCTTAGAGAGTAAGGATTCCACAGTAGGAAGTAGCTGAACATATTCTCTTCTACTAGATTATTATAGAGCACATTACAATACTCTGATACTACTGAGGCACAAGTCTAAAGATATTAATTCAACTTCAAAAATTACTGAACTATGGTGGTATTTAGAAAGGATGCTTTCGATTCTCTCTCAATCATATAAAGGGCAAGCGGTATCTTGCACATTCTGACAGTATTAGCTTATGTGTCACAAGAGGATAACGACTAGGGTTTTCCAATTCCTGTAAAACAGTAGCAGCAGCAACCTCAACAAAAGCTAAAGAACCTTACAGGGTGGGAGAGGATAATTAGATACATTTTCATGTAAAATTCTCCCAGTAAGAATTCTTGATTCTGCCTCAGGTTTCTACTGTATTTTACCCATAGGAAACTATTCAGATACCGGATATCTTTGTGGAAATCTTTATAAGATATGCACTATTGATTAGGAAACAAAATTTTATTTTGCATGTCTTTTGTTTGTTTTCAGGCAGGCATTCTAAGTTTAGTTCTAACTTTTTTATTTTCATTTTATGAAAGTCATGTATGGTGTTAGTTTCTCCACGCAAATCTAATTTAACTATATTTGTGCATCTCCTTTGCAGAAAAAAAAATACTTACCTTGCCAGGTCTATCAAAACTAGATGCTCTAGGTATGCCACTATTTGAGCTATATGTCAAAAGAGCAATAGTGCTTTAATGATGTATAATATTAATATATCTTCAGGGCTATGGCATACTTGTGAAGTATGAGTTTAATACATTCTACGAATGCTATAGGTTTGACACCATATTACTCAAATACTTAGCAATACTTAGAAAGATCAGAATAAATTGCGTGGGTCTTAGTTTTCTCAAAATGTTAGTGTATCTTCTTTTAGTAGTTAACATTATGATTATTCAAGAAAAATGTTTTTTTTAAAAACTAGTACATCTTAACAGGAACAAAGCTCTATAGAAAATATAATTTACTAAATGAATTAGGGAAGGCATCACCACCTGTTTACATAATGTTCCAAAGACATAAAATTTCATGTCAGACTTTATGCAATATTATGCATTCCACTGAATTCTCACAAATGGGATTTTTTTCCCCAACCTGAGTCTGCTTCCACTACAATCTATATAAAGCCAGTGCTTTTTTGTAAAAAAAAAAAAAAAAAAAAAGTGTCGGAACTCATACACGTCATGCAACCCGCCTTGCCTACCCTACAAGGTTCCATCCAAAAAAGGTGCCAGAACTCCATTCTGAGCATTCTATGACAAAGAGGGCCTCTGAGCTGCTTAATGCCACTGTCCGTGAAATATAGTACCGGAGTGCTCTGCGGACGTCCAGTAGATGCCATTGCCGTTCCAGATCATGCGATGGCTTAGGGCAGAAATCCGGGAGCACGATTTCCTGGGTCCTGTGGAAAAGGGAATTGAGGGAATTGACCTTTGGAAGGAAAGTAGGGTCGAGGCGAAGGACCACTCGATCCTGGTGGAAAATGCACAGGTCATCCTGGGTAGAAAGCACTGCCAATTCGGAAATGCGTCGCACCAACGTGATCACCACCAAGAATGCAACCTTTTGGGACAGATAGCGAACGTCACACGTTTTTAGAGGCTCAAAGGGCGACTTGGTCAGAGCCCGAAGAACCCGTGGCAGCTCCCAAGAAGGGTACCTGTGCACTACGGGGGGGCTGGTGTTAGCGGCACCCTTGAGGAATGAGTGGAGTAAGGGGTGATGTCCCAAGGAAACTGCGGAGTCACTGTGGAAAGAGCAGCGATCTGTCTGCGCAATGTGTTTGGGGCCAAGCCTCTCTCCAAACCATCTAACAGATAGTCCAGAATATGGGGAATTGTAAGGTCTGATAGAGTGTCTGACAAGTGTCAAACCAAGCACCACGAGCGAAAGTTCTTCCACGTGGCCTCGTAAATGTGGTTTGTAGAAGGGCGACGGGAAGCCTGGATTACCATAATGACTCCTGGAGAGCAAAGTTCCCATGACAAGATTGCGCGCTCAAGTGCCAGGCGGCTAACTGGAGCCATTGGGGGTCCTGATGGAAAATGGTCCCCTGGCTGAGTGAAACCCAGTCCAGAGGAATCTTCCATGGATCCACAAGGGAAAGACTCACCAGATTGGTGAACCAAGGCCTCGGTGGCCAGTATGGAGCCACTGGGATAATCTCCGCCTACTCCCAAAGAACTTGCGGATGACCGCTGGGAGGAGAGGGAGAGGGGGGAAGGCGTAAAGCAGGCCCACTGGCCATGGGGTCCGAAGAGCATCCGTTCATTCCGACCCTGGAGATGGGAACCGAGAAAAGAATTGAGGCAGCTGGGCGTTGGTCAGGGATGCAAAGAGGTCCAGCAACGGCAAGCCAAAACGGTGACATATTTCTCTGAAAATCCTAGGGTGGAGGCGCCATTCCAAGTGATCTACCGTTGCCCTGCTCATGAAGTCGGCTTGAGTGTTCGCCTCCCCTGAAATGTGATCGGCCTTGATGGAGGCCAGATTGGATACTGCCCAGTAGCAGAGCTTTGGTCAATAGGGTCTGAGATCTGGTGCCCCCTTGCCGGTTTACATGAGCCTTGGCAGCCATGTTGTCTGTGAGGACCAATACGTGATGCCTCGTCACCAGGCTGTGAAAGTGGTGAAGGGACAGATGTATGGCTCAGAGTTCCAGCAAATTGATGTTGTGCCAAAGGTCTGAGCGAGATCAACGGCCCTGTGCCCACTGTGAGGTAGCATTGGACTCTGACTGGCACCATCCTTAGGTGAGCTGCTAGAACCACCAGGATCTTGGTAAGTACCCTGGGAGCCGATGATAGGCCAAATGGGAGTGCCCTGTACTGAAAATGGCACCCCTTGGGTGCGAACCTTAGAAACCGGCAGTGGGCGAGAGAGATGGGGATATGAAGGTACGCTTCCGTGAGGTCGATAGACGTCAGGAAGTCCCTTTTTCTTACACTTCCCAAGATGGAGCGGAGCTTTGCATCTTGAATTTGCGGTATACAAGATGATAATTCAAGCCCTTAGGATCTAAAATGGTTCTCCATCCCCCTGACGCCTTGGGGACAACAAAGAGGATGGACCTTTCTGGTATGCCGGCACCAGTTCTATGGCCTATATGTTTAGTAGATGTTGAATGGCTTCGTTCATTAGCCTTTTCTTTGTTCGATTCCGTGGGTAGGGGCAAGAGAGAAATCGATTTGGAGGGTTGGAGATGAACTCCATGGACAGACTGTGACGTATGGTGTTTAGTACCCACGCGTCTGTGATGATGGCCTCCCACTGGTGGGCAAAGAGAGAGAGTCAGCGGAATGGTCGGGCGTTCCCACGAAAAGGCCGCTTGCCCTGAGATTGCTGTCTAGGTCTGGCCACCTGTCTTTCAGACTGATTATCCTGTCTGTCCTGCCTGGCCGGGAAGGGACGGATGGGTTGAGTATAGTTGTATCTAGCCCTTGCACAAAAGGACTGTCTTCGTGGGTAAAAATTGGACCGTTTGTCCGATCTCTTAAGGAGATGATTAAGGACCTTGCGTTTGTCCTTATTTTCAGTGAGATAAGGATTCAAAACGTCCCCAAACAGCTTGCCTCCCTGATAAGGCGCCACTGATAGACGCCACTTAGACTTGGCGGTGGCCTGCCAGTGCTTCAACCAAAGCATACGGCGACCAGTACTCTGGAAGCCATAGCCCTGGAGGAAAATCTGGCGGCCTGGAGTGTGGCATCTGATGCATACTCGGTAGCTGCCACCATCTTGCTAAGATCCTGGTGGGTGCGGATATCTCCCCTGGGATACGGGCCTGGAACTGCCTTAGCCAGCAAAGGGCCGATCAGTTAAAGAAACATGCCTAGGAGCTTGTGCTCTTGCCTCAAGAGCGCGATCTACCGCTTGAGCAATCAGCAAGGCCAAATGGTCCTCTGTGGGAAAGGGCCGTTCTAATAGCCCATGCAGCCACTTGATGTGTCCTGCGGTAGGTGAGTTCGCATTTACGGTCCTCAGCTTTGAGAGCCTCAGAGACATCACTGGAAATGACAGTGGGTGATACTAGGGGCCCCAAGGACTCACCCACCACGGGCACCTCCAGGGCCTCCTCCAAATCCTTAGCCACATTGTATAGCTTTTTGTCCATATTACCTGGGAGGGGAAGAGAAGCCGGAGATGTCCACTGCTTTCGGACCGCATTTAGGAACATGGGAGGGCAAAGAATGCGGTGTTGAGCTGCCACCGGTTTGGTGAAGTTTGGATCCACCTCCAATTCTGGGGAAACGGTGGTTGTTGCTGAGGAAGGATCAGGCCCGAGATGGGCTGTGGATGTGACCTTGCAGAGCAAGGGAACAAAGAAGGAAGGGTTGAAGAGGCCGCTAAAGGAGGGGGAGGCTCGTCCTCTTCAGACATCGTAATCCCCTGTTCAATGTCATGTTCGCAAAGAGATGAGTCTTCTGAGCAGGTGGACCCAGATGAGGAAGGAGTATAATAGGTTTCAGAAACCGGTTGATGAATAGGCAGGTGAGCGACAGTCGCTGGCCTAGGAGCTTGCGCTCTTGCCTCAAGAGCGGGATCTACCGCTTGAGCAATCAGCAAGGCCAAACGGTCCTCCATGGGAAAGGGGACTGGCTCACTCGGCCTAAGCCCGGCCTCAGTAGGTGTGAAGATAGCCTAAAGTGTCCCATGTTGAGCCTGTGTAATAGCGGGTTGGGAAATGGGAAAAGCTCCGCCCATCCCACACAGTGCAGGGGAAGGTAAGGGTTCCCCTGTCGACCATATCCCCAGGGGGGAGGTGGGGGCCCCAGGGGTAAGTCAAAGGTTGACCCTTCGGCTTGGGGGGGTCTCCAACCTGGCTATTTTCTGTGCCTTTGAAAATTCCTTTTCTAGGGCTTGGTCTCTCCGGCTGGCCTGCTTTTCAGCTCTCTTGGAGGTCTTGGCGGTAGGTCTGGCCTTAGCTTTGGTCGCAATCTTGCCAGCAACCTCCTGACTAGAAGATTTAGGATGCATAGGAGCCGATGAAAATGGCAAAGCGTCCTCTCTCTGATAACACAGGAGTACGACCGGGGGCTCCTGGAATCCAGCTATAGCTGGTGCGCGGATAAGAACAGATGCACGATAGGGGGCGTCTGAAATCCGGATAGAGCTGTTATGGATAAGAACAGGTGCACTACAGGGGATGCCTGGAATCCAGAGGGCAACTAATTGTACGGATAAGAACAGGCGCACGGTAAGGTACGCCTGGAATCCAGTTGGTAATTTAGTACTCCCAGTCATGCTGGGTTAAGTCTATTATGAGCAAGGTGAGGCTAGGAGACACCAAACCTGAAAGGGACCAAGAAGGCCTGGATAATTGTGATCAAGTAGTACAGTTAGAATAGGTCCCATAATGCCTCTGTCTTCTAATCCTGACTGCATACAGTAGATTGACATAATGAAGTCCATGATCCTAATTCAGACTCAGATCTACCAACTTACCAATTACACAAAGTGAACTCATCGTATTAGTGATTGCCCAACACATTCATTTTCCTATCAAGCTAAGTCACCGGTTGCTACATAATAGTAATAACAGCAATTTTTCCCACGTTGATATAACAGTTTGTGCATCTGAAGCATTTGAAGAAACACAGCAAAGCAGCTTATGGTGAGAATGACTGCTGGAGTAATGGTCTGATTAAAAAAAAAAGTGAGTGAGAATGTTCAAATGTTTTGGAGCCCAACAGCTCACATAATATTTTTGGCCACACTGGGAGTTCAAAGCATCTGGGAATAATAAAGTACCCTACCTTACTTAATCTCCCAAATAGGCACATGGTACAGTTATACTATTGAACTACATCTGAATTTTTTCTTAAATCTATTTTTCTTCAAAGATCCACCTAATATTTGGGGGAAAAGTAATTTCAAATGTAGTGTAACACATAAAGAGATAATTAGTGGGTATGACATTAGATGCTTATCGACTATAGAACAACAATGATAAAACCCTTGAAGTAATTCTCATAATTTCTATTTTAATCTTTGCCACATTATCCAGAGGTTTTTGTCTTCAGCATTGCCAGGTAGTAAGCTGCTAACATTTGTACTGCGGATTTGAGAAAATGATTCTATTCTCCAGCACTGGAGATGGAGAATCCACCAATGGGTTTAGACTGTTCTTGCCCAATCAGATCAAGTCAGCCAAAGTTGCCACGCCCGTCCTGGACCATAGAAATCCCAGTCTTGAATTGATCTCACCCAGGACAGACGTGCAAGTTTGGCTCTTAGGCAGGTACAGTCTCTATTGGTGGATTTTCCATTTCCCCAGTTTGCTGTGTAGTGCTGTATTCAGCACAGAATTTGGCTTCCCATTATCAAATTTTCTCTTTCTTTCCCATTCAGGAACTTCAGAATTTCTTCTCAGTTCCTGATTTTGGGGGGGGGAATAAGAACTAAGTTTCTCTAAGGAAGGGGCTCCTTCCTTTCCTCCCCTCTACCCAACCTCTCTCAAAGCCTCTAATTTGCTGGATTCAACTGAGGACTAACGGCTGTTAGTCCCCAGCTGACATTAAATTGACCCCATTTCTACCGGAGCTTGCGGCTGTAGCTCCGGTGGCTGAATACGAGTGCCAGTGGAGGAGGCTTTTTTTCGTGATGTGTTCAGGCTTTCCTCAGGAATCCCACATTTCTGGGGCCTTTTGGAGTTGCGGCTGCAGTTTCACCCCTGGTTTCAGTCTGTCGCCTCTGTTTGCTTTCTTCAGCTTGCGGCCCTATGATCGTTCCTTTCTCGGCCAGAGGTGCGTGCACGCCAAGAGGCCAGTGCCGATCAGCTGCTAGGTGGCAGATTGAAGGGATGGAAAGCTCTGGTTTTTGGCCTCACTCACTAGTCTCCAGGTGTGGACCTTTCCCCTTGCCCAAGGGAATGTTAGTTCTGCACCAGCATTATTTTCCAAAGCTCCCCGGACCTCGGCAGGCTTAGCTGCCTACTCCATGCCTGGCCGCCATTTTGGACCGCGTGGTCTCAGAAGGTCCCGTTTAATTTCAAGGGGAATTCTGGAGGAAGGGGCTCCTTCCTCCTCCTTTACGGACGTTCTTCCCTGTCCCCGGAGAAGGGGCGCTCATTGGGGGGTGGGGTGAAATAAGACAGACAGTTCAGGGAGAACAAACGGCTCCATCTTCGTCAGGCAGGCTGCTATTTTGGGGGACGGCCACCATTTTGGGAGCCAGATAGGCCCATTTTTAACTTGAGGCCTGCTATCTCGAGGTACTACAGAGCCTCCAAGATCCCTTTATGGTTCCGGCTAATGAGAAGAACTCGGAGAAACCATGGCTAATGTATCATCTCTGACATCGGTTCTAGAGCTTTATTGAATATTCAAATAGCTGCTAAGCTCTTTAGTCAGATGCATTGCTTGAAGGTAAATCCATTGTAAAAGACACATCCCTACACTCAGAGAAGCTGGATTTCCTCTCCCTCTGTTTTCTCTCATAATTTTTTCAGCTTTAGCTTGAATTGTGGGAGTTGCATCTAGAAGGCACCCAGTTTGGAAAAGGCTGCCATAATCATGCTATAAGGCCATCTCCATAAAATTTAATTCATGTGATGTTTCAAGGCCATTTCCCATCTCTCCTCCTCCTCCTCCTCCTCCTCCTCCTCCTTGCAAAACACAATCCAAGTTTGTAAACATAATTGGAGTTTCCCAGTGAAATTGTTTCTTTTTTGTCTGTTCTTAGCCTTCCTTCCTGCTGGTGTTAGCATCCTCTGCTTGTTTGTGGGTTGTTTTCAGCAACACACAAGTTTCAGCAAAGACATGGAAAGGGACATCACCATCACGCCAGCATCGCTGTTATCAGTAAGCCAAAAGTTCCTACTATCTCCAGCTGTAGTTGTTTGGCAATCCATTCAGGCAGTTGAGAGTTAGCATAACACACTGCTCATGAAGACTAAGGACCAATTCAAATACTTTGCCCTGTTTAAAGTCTGAATCCTGCTTCTTGGCCCATTCCAACAACCTGTTTTAGAATAAGATTTATTAAACTTCTTTTCTTTCAAGACCCCCTTCCCACTTTTAACTATTATACAGATCAAAAATGCTTTGGTCTATATGGGTTATATTTATCAATATTTACTATATGGAAAATTAAAATTGACGCATTTGCTGCCCCTATTGTTCCTCATGATTGCTTGATAGGATTTTAATATTCTAGTATTTTTTTGACCCTTGACCCCAGGCATCCTAGGACTATACTTTAAGAAACACTGCTTTAGAAATGACTTTAACTTGGAAACCACTGTTGGATCTCCTTCTAGAAACTGAAAGATATGAACATTTAATTTTGGGATTTGACAATTAGACTGTTTATGATGATAGAAATACTGGGTATTGTTCATTTTGGAGTAAGAGGTTAATGTATTTCATGTCTGTTTCTGTATCAAAAAAAAGTTGGAGGTCATTCTTCTCTTTTCCCATTTTTCCCTATGCTTGATCTTGCTGTCTTCCTCAATTCCAGATGCTGACCATAACAAAAGGTAGTTCATACATCCTTATCCAGCAATGATCAGTCTATATGCCATACTAAGAATACTAAGGGTATGAAGACCTCAGCCCAAAATATAGGTAGTCCTCAGTTTATGACTACAACTGAGCCCCACATTTCCATTGCTTAAAGAGACAACCATTAAATAAATTTTGCCCCATTTTACGATCTTTTTTTGCCATAGTTGTTAATTGAATCAGTGCAGTTAAGTTAGTGACACAGTTGTTAAGTGAATCTGGCTTCCCCATTGACTTTGTCAGAAGGTCACAAAAGGTGATCACCTGACACCAGGACACTGCAAATGTCATAAATATGAACCAGCTGCCAAGCATCCGAATTTTGATCACATGACCATGGGGATGGATGCTGCAAACAGTTGTGTGAAAAATGGTCATAAGTCATTTTTTTAGTGCCGCTGTAACTTTGAACGGTCATTAAAAAATAGTTGTAAGACAAGGACTACCTCTATACACTGTTAGGACACAATCAAACCAATATGCCTTAATCCCTTTGTGGTGAACCAATGGCACGCATGCCACAGGTGGCATGCAGAGCCCTCTCTGTGGGCACGCGCACCCTCGCCCCAGTCCTAGGCTTTCAGCTGACTTTTATAAAACCTTTTCGCTTTAGGCCTCTGCCGCCGTGTGCAAAAAGAAAAAAGGTTCAATCAATCAATTTCAACTTCTCGCAGGAAAAAAAAGATCTCGCAAAGTTGGAATTGATTGATTGAACTTTTTAGTCCAGTGGTTCTCAATCTTTTTCAGGTTGAGACCCCACTTGCGCCACCCATGCGCGGTGCGACCCTGACCCACGTGCACGCGTGCGATGAAAAAAAATGGCGGACCGCGACGGGCCGATCCGCACATGTGCGGTGTGCACACGATGGCCCGAACCGCGCATGCACAGCATGCGCGCAACGGAAAAAAACAAAATGGCAGACCGCGACAGGCCGATCTGTGCATGTGCGGCGCATGCACGACGGCCAGAATTGCGCATGTGCGGCGCACGCACGACGAAAAAAAATGGCAGACCGCGGTGTCCGGCGACCCCCGCGAAACGGTCGTTCGACCCCAAATGGGGACGCGACCCATAGGTTGAGAACCGCTGTTTTAGTCCAACCCAGTCTGCCATTACCACCGCAGCCACGCCCACCCAATGGGCCATGCCCACCCGGCACCCAACGATACATAAGTGGGTTTTGAGTTGCAATTTGGGCACTCGATCTCTAAAAGGTTCGCCATCACTGCCTTAATCTGTTTCTAAATTGTGTCTCCAGTATAAGAGATTGCATCCCAGAAACTCAAAGATTTCCACTATACACCAATTTTCCTAATGTTTTAAGTCAAAAGAAATTAATTTCATATTCCCTAAAGTAATCTTCTACAGGTTTACAGAAAAAGAACAGTGAAGTTCATTATTTCAGAATTCATGTAAATGTCTAATTCAATTTCATAAACTGTCTTCACTGACTTATTGAGGCCTCAAATGATTGCTCCAATCATTTGCTTGGGTATTTCATTCAAAATACCCAAGCAAATGCACACAATTAAACTATCAAGAAGTGCTGTTAGGTAACCCTATCTTTTAAAAGTTCTACAAAGATGTTATACAGGTAGTCCTTGACTTACAGTAGTTCATTTAGTGATGTCTAAAGTTACAACAGCACTGAAAAAAGCAACTTATGACCATTTTTCACACTTACAACCTTTATAGCATCCCCAGGGTCATGTGATCAAAATTCACCCGCTTGACAGCTGGATCATATTTATGACGGTTGCTGTTCCCAAGGTCATGTGATGACCTTTTACAACCTTTTTGACAAGCAAAATCAATAGGGGGAAGCCAGATTCACTTAACAACCGTGTCACCAACTTGTCAACTGCAGTGATTCACATAATAACTGTGGAAAGAGATCGTAAAATGGGGCAAAACTCACTTATCAACCATTTTGCTTAACAACAGAAATTTTGGGCTCAATTGTGGTAGTAAGGCAAGGACTACCTGTAATTATCTACATTATAACTAAATCTAAAGTACTAATAATCCAATTTACAAAAAAAAAAAACCGGCAGATTTGTCAGCTACTTTTAATATACTGAACATTTTCCATATATGTAAGTGCAGGTTTCTGAACAAAAAAAGAACCTCACCAATTAGAGAATGAACGCATCCCTAAGCTCTGCAGAGTCCTTCCAGAGTGTTCATTGATTATGGGTGCTGTATAAATTTTAAATGTTAAATAAATCATTTAAAATTAAGATTTCTTTCAATTTCAAGTAAACCAGCAAGAACCTGAAATAATAATAATTCAACTCTCCAACTGAAGATAGTGATCAGAACAGTTTTGGCTGAACAGCCTCCAAGATACAACATCCTAAGTTGTATTTAGCCATTAGATTTCTTGGGTCCTTAGAGGTAGTTGCTATTCCTTAGCTCCACTAGGTGATTCTTCTGAATACAAAATGAAGAAAGTCTCTTCGTTATTGTAGCTCCTAGAGGAAGGAGAAGGCATAACTGTAATAAAGAACAAATAAACGTTGTAAACAAAAATACCTTTGGGGCCATCTGCAGCACTCCAAGGAAGATGGCTTTATATAATAGAGATGATTGGATAAAAGAATCTATTATCCAGTGGATGAAATCTCAATACAGAAGAATTTTATTTGATGAGAGACCGTGTCAGTGTAATGGACTTTTTAAAGCAAGGATCAAACATTTCAGAGTACTATTCTTATATCAGTTTTCCCAGAGAAGTTGGGTTCAAATGGCCGCCAAAATTTATTGGAAATTTTGCAAAGCTTTTGACCTGTATCATCTTATTAAACTTTTATGAAAAATCAATGGAGTTCAATCACGTTATGGGCTGTTCCTCACACATGTGTCACTGGTAAATGGAGAAGTATATTTATCCCTCTGGGGGAGGGAACATTTCAAATTACAAAGGGTCTGCCTGGGAGTATATATTTTGTTATTCTTATGAATTTAACTTTTTAGGAAAAATCAAATCAAATAATCAACAGGAAAGGCTGGAGTAGAGAGTAAACCACAGAACAAACCATTCTTGTAACAGTACAACCCCAGTGATTTTGTTTCCAAATAAGTGAGTATAGGACAGCATTTTAAAATTATTCACTTTGGATGATTTTCTAGCTATTTGGAATACTTACTCAATGCAAGAACTTTGTTGTAAACAGAGGTTTCTGAATGAGTAAGCATATTTCTTGCTCACTTAGAAAACAAACTGGATGTTGAACTTACGCACATTTAGACAACACTATACATATTGAACTATAGAAATGCACCGCATTTCTCAAGAAATAGATTTTAGCAAAGCTACTGAAATTAATACACAAAATGCAAGAAACATGAATGAATTTTATGAGCAAATTTAAAAAATAAAATCAGTTGAAAACATAACACATAAGACTATAAAGCACTATACTATGCTGTAGTTTATCTTAACGGTATCAATGATTGTATTTTTATCAACCCCTCCCAACTCTCTAACAATATTGAATCAACAATAATTAATGATAGTGATAGATACCTTTAAAAGGTCTGCAAGACTGGAATTGAAGCCAGTATAAAAATGAATTTTAACACTATGGTGGAAGTCAGTAAGACATTGTGGAGAAGAACCTTGAGGTAATTCAGGGTTTATCCCTAATCACATAAAGGAACAGTTGATTGCCAAAAGGGCTGAAGCTTAATCTTCCAAGAGGGATATTTGGTGGGATACCACTTGAGAAGTAACCAGACAGAGAATGGGCTCAGCTTTTATTACTTGGCAGTAATAATATTTCTTGTTTCTCTCATCTAACCTGGTTCCAAACCATCAGCAGGAAAGGGAAAAGGAAATAAACAGGAGAACTTTGTTTTTCTGGGCCACCAAATAAAATATATTCTTGTCCCCACCCAATTTGTGACCAGAGATTCCCTTCTAAACAAATCGACAGCACACCCCTGAATGTTCCTGACATTGTCCATCAACTTGCTCATTCAACGATAAAAATGGAAATCAGATTTTCCCAGCCTCCTTTTCTATCCAACCATTGATGAAAGAGGAAGGTTTTGAAACTCATAACAACTCATCTGCCTGCCAAACCTGGTAGATATGTTTGTTTTCATTCTAGCTTGCTTTTAAAAAGACCTTACACATTTTTATTATAAAAGAAATATAAGCATTGTGACAAATGGCCAGAAAATCAAAGGGGTACTTGTGATCAGCACTAATTATTAAGAAAAAATCCAGCCCAGCCTTCCCCAACTGGAACTCTCCAGACAAGTTACATATAATCATCCAGAATTCCCAGCCAACACATTGCTTGGCCATGCTGGCTGAGAAGTTTTGGCCTTGAACTCCCAACCAATCTGCATTAGATGCGAGAAATCTAGTCTAGACCTAGACTTTAAAACACTAAATGTTGGAGATGTGGTAGTATGGAGGTTACATATTTTCATGTATGGTGGTCATGTAGGAAAATTAAAGCCTTCTGGAGAAAAATATGGTGGACACTCCAAACTATTTTGAAAAAGCGCATTGAATTTCTACCTCAGTTGTTTTTGTTAGGGATCATAAAAGACTGTACTACCATAGAGACGAACTTAATTCTGAACTTGATCACAGCAGCGAGACTGTTGGTGGGACAATACTGGAAGAAGCCAGAAATACCACCTATTGAAGAATGGACTTTGAAAGTAATAAATTTGGCAGAAATGGCTAAAATATTGGCATATTTGAAGGATCGCTCAAATGAACAATATATGATAGACTGGAAACATTGGATAGACTACATACAAGAGAAACACCAATCAAAGAAAATGTATCTGGCTTATAGTTAAATCTGGACATACGGAGTGAAGAATGTTTACAAATTTAAATCGATTGTATTAAGTTGGATAGCAGTTAACTTGATTTTCCCCCTGGTTTACATGTACAAATATATATCTATTGATTAATGGAAGATATATATTAAATAGACTAAGAATGTACTTGTTGAAGGGATGGGTATATTGACATGAAAAATATTAATTTTAATAAGAAGACTTGTTTGTTTGATGTCCAATAGATTGATCTGAAAAGATAGTTAAACTTGGACACACGGAGTGAAGAAGGTCTACAAATTTAAAATGATTGTATTAAGTTGAATGGCTTTAACTTGAACTTTTACATTGTTTACATGTACAAACGGATATCTAATAATAATAATAAAAAAAACAAATAACCTAAAACAAATAACCTATTTTTCTAAAGCACACTATTTTTAGGAAAAAGCTTCCATCAATTGCTTCTTGTCCTCTCTTCTGGTGTTTTGGAAAATAAGTTGGCGCCTTTCCTTTGTGGCAGCCCCTCAAATATTGAAACACTGCTATCTTGTCACCCCAGTCCTTCTTTTCAGTAGACTAGATATATTCCATTCCTGCAACCGTTCTTCATATGTTTTAGCCTCCAGCCCCCTAATCATTTTTGTTGCTCTTCTCTGCACTCTTTCCAGACTCTGAACATCTTTTTTTTATATTGTGGTGACAAAAACTGGATGCAGTATTCCAAATGTGGTCTTACCAAGGCCTCCTAAAGCAATACTAACACTTCACACGATTTTGAGTCTATCCCTCCGTTAATGCAGTCTAGGATTGCCTGGGCTTTTTGGGTGACTGCAACACATTGCTGGCTCATATGTAAGTTATTGTCCACTAGGATTCCAAGATCCCTCTGCTACTGAACCAAGTTTCACCTAATTTGTAGTTGTAAATTTGGTTTTTCTTGCCTAAACATTTGTCAAAATGCTCGAGATATGACAACTGAAGAAATCATTATGTTAGTTTCAAAATAGTTTGCAGAAAATATAAGTGATGACTTTGTCCAGGGCTGATTGGAACTGTGGTAGAAAAAAAAATCAAATAACCTATGGCACTCACTGGCACCCCTCGTTTCTGCCTGCCACTGGGGCACTCCCTCCCTTTTGACCAAGAATGTTGTATGCTGACACAGGGTCTTGTTATTACCGGTATGTTATCTTTCAATGCAATTCAATGCAATATTTTCCAGTGTTTCTAATTCTCATAGTAAATTTTTCATAATTTTTTTAATACCAACGGTTACAATTTCTCTATTCTGCTTTATTGTGACTGTATTTCAATGACAGGGTTAGGAACCACCTGAAAACTTTTATTTAATTGAAGTAGAAGATTCTTTCAAACATGACATATGACTTTTTCAAACAGCTAAATATGAAATCTGGGGGTCACAATTTATGAAGGAAGGAAGAGGTGTGTGGATTTTTTTCAATCTCTGTGTGCCCACATTACCTTGCCCTTTTTATTACATAGTCTCTGGGCAGATACCAGATGTCAATTATATTTGGTGGAATACTGCTGTTCAACTAATAAAATCCTTCAAACTTTAATCTTCTCTTTTTATAAATCAAAATGCCATCTCAGAGAGATTTCAACCTTAATTGTAGCAGCCCAAGAAAAGTTATAGTTATATCTTAAAGAAATTAATCCCATATGTCTCGAATCATCTAATTTTCTTTTTGGATTAATGAGAAGAGGTATCATTACTTGATTTATTAATGAGAACACATCTTTAATCAGGGTAGATGAGAATTAGTTATACTGATTTTGTTGCTTAGTTTTTAGACTGTTTGGGAACTGGGAAGTAAAAAAGAAAACATTAAAAAATAATCTCATTTTTTTTCTACTTATGTAATTCTTAAAAGGAAACTTTTTTTCCTGACAAGTGTGATTTAGAGTATATGATGGTTTTCCTATGTAAGAAAGACGCACCTACCGCTTTATAAGTAAAATTTTAATGCAAAATAGCCATGATTGCACTAAAATGTATTCTATGTCTGAACAAAGGAGATAGTTGACAAATATTTTCAAAAGCACTGCTGTGTTTTTCTTATAAAGCTAATCCTCAATCACAATTGAGCCCAAAATTTATGTTGCTAAGTGAAACAGTTGTTAAGTGAGTTTTGCAGCATTGTATATTTACACAAAATATATGAAGGACAACTAGGCTCAAAGAAGTAGCTTATGTTATATGCTTTCAAAAGAATCTTTATGGTATGCCCTCCATCCCCAAATTAAAAGAGATGCTGAGATACTAGGATTGAGATATAGAACCTATTTTCACACAATGGGTCACACTTCACATTTGAAGGATATGCCAGGAATTATGCTCCAAAAAATTGATTGGGCCTGGACAAGAATCAAATTTCATTTTGTTTCAGTGAAATGGAATTAATATTAAATCCAATTAAATACACTTAATGTTATGATTCCCTCTATATTTAACTTTCTTTTGTCATTTTATAACTGTATATCAATAACAGTTTTTGGAATAATGCTGTACATAACTAAGGCTGCTTGTGGTCTGCAGCCTCAGCTCCTGGAAGTTATGAGTAAATCAATGAGCTCTTATAGACTAGAGTCCACATCCCTTAATCAAGGAACTAATAAAGAGATAAACAATCAAGCAGATAAACAACACTCTAATCAAAGAAAAATCACACCACCAATATTGGCAGGGCAAGGTATTCTAAAGAAACAGAAAGCAACCACCCCACTCAGACAGATGATGTTACCTAGTTGGATAATGAAACATCTGCAAGCAAACAACCAAACTCAGAGAGCACCAAGCACTCCACACTTCAACCCTGAGCTAAAAATATTCTTTTCTAGAGTCCTCATGGTTTACCCCCATCAACATCTGAAGTAGAAATTTCTTTTTATCACTTAGCTAAAAACTTTGATGCCCACGTATAGGATGGGATATACTAACTGGGGAATGCACCCAGATCTAAACAAATGTAATTAAAATAGTCAGGGGATGTCAGCAAAACATAAAGTTGAAGCAGTAAGGATTGTATAATCAACCGTTTTAAGGATGCTGCCATTTATAAAACAGTGAATATTCTTCATCTACACCTAAAGCTTCAACTTGTACCTAATTTCTACTTTCAGGAAGTATCACTGAGAAGTAATAAATTTCAAGTAAAAATACTTCTTTTAACATCTTTTCTGCTGATACAAGCAGTTGACTTTTGTAATGCAATATAGTTTGAGTGAATTCAATAATAAGCATGGGTGAAGTAAAACAGGATTCAGCAAACTTCCAGCAGCTTACTTAAGTGATAAGAAACCATTATAAGAAAGTGATCTCCGAAGGAGTATGGAAAAACCTGCAGCTGAAGACAAGCAAGTCCGGATATCTAACTCAGCAGCAGCATAAACAGGAAGTAGAGCAGCTTGCATTTGGTTTGACAATTTGGCTTCAAGGACTCATTGAAAGACCCAGGCTTTGACCTCTGTCAAGCAAGAATATATGGAGGCTATGCCAGGGTCTGATAAGCTGACACCTTGAAGACACAGGACATATAGAAAACACATCCTGGGAAGAAAAGTGGACAGCTCTACACCAAGACAACCTGCTTTCTTCAGAAGAGCTCAGGTGATGGAGAAGAAAGTCACACCTTCTATCATGCATCAAGACTATTCTGTTCACCTTAGTTTGATCCCAATTACAGCCCTTCATACATTCCTATCCTGTTTTTTTTTTTTAAAAATATGTGTGAACTAAAACCCATCCATGTCTTCTGGATTTCAAGCAAACTGCAAATATTTCTGGAATTAAAGAATAGATTATGTTTAATAAAAGAACATTAACAAATGGGTATAAATAATGAACAGCTGCAACAGCAAACATAAAATCAAGCATTTAGTGACCATTAACCTTCCCCAAACTGGTGCTTTTATGTATTTTTGTGTACAATTTTCAGTAGTCCTAACTAGCTGCCAATATTGGGTGAAAATTCTGGGAGAAGTGACCCTGGAGGGCATCCAGTTGGGAAACACAGATAATACAACCATTAGTGACTCCTGGATATCACACAGGAGTATTTCCCAGCTTTATTTGGCATGCTTATTTTTTTAACCCAATCTTTCTGCATTCAAACCATATATTTCACCACTGAATTGCAGCCCTTTACTCAAGGAAATCAATTAGATCAGTGTTTTTCAATCTTGCGAACTTTAAGTTATGTGGAATTCAATTCCCAGAATTCCCAGCATAATTCTCTGAATTGAAGTCCATATATCTTAAAGTTGCTTAGGTTGTGATACACTGGGTTAGCTAACAGGAAGAGAAACCATGGATATCTATTCATATTAAAAAAAGAGACAGAAAAAGAATAACATCTGGCTGTCTACATCTGAGATGTCCCAATAAGGATGAAACCTAGCAGTCAATGTAACTGAAAATGCCTATCTCCTACCCTCCCCATCCTTTAATTACACTGCTGTATTTGGCTGTGTGTAGTATTTTATTTATGCTTTTATCTTTGTATAGTTTTTATTTTTTATGATTGTAAGCTGCCCAGAAGTACCCTGAGGTAATATGGGTGGCCAACAAATTTAGTAAACAAACAAACAAACAAAATATCACACAGCTATTTTTACAGTGTATAAAACAAAGGAATTCCTTCTCCAACAAGAAAAAGGTGGAAATTATACAAAACCCCATACAGGGGGCATTACATAATATAACATCTATATCTCTCTGTTCTAAGAGCTTAAAAGGGTGGACTGCATACATTATTCTGAAAGATACCCTATATTTATCTTCCTGGGACTATTAGGAGCCGTGATGGCATAGTGGTTAGAATACAGTATTGCAGGCTAACTCTGTCCACAGTGTGGAATTCGATCCTGATTGGCTCAATGTTACCTCAGCTTTAGGTTGCTAAAATGAAGACCCAGATTGTTGGGGGCAATATGCTGATGTTGCAAACTTACCAGAGAGTGCTGTAAAGCACTATGGAGCAGTATATATAAGTCTAAGTATTATTGTGATTGCTACTAAGCCCAGGACCTAAATGATACTTATATGTAGTCATCTGAAGTGAAAAGATCTATAAGTTCAATTCCTGGAAGAGGGTTTGAACCCCATAAAAATAACATCTGGTCAGCTATGTCTAAAGAATCTCAGTAAAGATGAATGGTCATGGGATGCTTCTTGATAGTCGGTGTAATGTATTTTCCACCATAGACTTTAAATAACTGTCTTCAGTCCAACTCTCCAGCTTCCAAATCTAGCTTGGCAAAGTATGTGAGTTAAGACTGTGGTTGTCTCAATTTGACTTTATAGTTTCTGCTTGGGATATTTTGGCTGACCCTGGGAAAGTGAAATCCTGGAAAAGCCTAGCCATATAACATACTCCAGGAAACCTTCTGATCTTATCCTCTTGGTGGTTCCCCACAAACAACAATAACAAAACTTGTTGATGACTCATTCACTCCAAATCCAACTTCAAAATAATAATT
Source organism: Bothrops alternatus (assembly GCA_034064705.1). Classification (NCBI taxonomy): domain Eukaryota; kingdom Metazoa; phylum Chordata; class Lepidosauria; order Squamata; family Viperidae; genus Bothrops; species Bothrops alternatus. The sequence goes on along the minus strand of JARGCV010000049.1, from coordinate 23,255,753 downwards.
TGAAAAAAAAACTGGGAGGCACTAACAGGAATTTGAAACTATGCCATCTGCTGACCCCTTAAAATTAACACCTCATGACACATATTTAATTATTCACGTGGTTACGGCAGCAAGGATACTATTTGCTCAAAAGTGGAAAGCAATGGAAGTACCAAGTGAGGAAGTACTAATAAAGAAAGTTATGTATTGCGCAGAACTAGATAGGATAACTAAAAGATTAAAAAATCAGGAAGAAACAGAATTTTATCGAATATGGAATAAATTTTATAGATGGAGGGGAAAAAATGGAGGTCACAAATAAAGAGATAAGTTAAGATAGAGACCAGAAATGTATAGTTTGTATATAGATATATTATATGTAATTAATGTACAATATGGACTGAGATGTCAGTCAAAGACGATTTACTATGTTCAATGTTTTTAATCCTTTTTTCTTTGTACTCAATAAAAACTTATTTTTTAAAAAAATTAACACCTCATAATGTTCCTGAAGCCTCTCAGTTTCATTATCTGCATTGCTTTGAGTTTTTCCCCTTGTTTTATCCCAGGTTTTGCTTTTGCTTGGGCTCATACCTCAGCTAAGCAATCCTAGCTTATGCTTTACAAGGGGATTTCATGCAGGAGAAGGCTATCAATGACTATGTTGTCTCCAATGAGACCTCTTAATAACAGATGCTAGGAGCACAAGTGCTGATGTGGTTATCTATTCATATCCTGCTTGTAGACTTCCCATTGGCTACTGTGGAAATACAATAGAATAATTTTTTGGTCTGACCTAACCCATATTCCTGCTTGCCTTAAGATAAAACCATAAGATAAATATGTTCCATGTTGGTGCTTGCAAGTCTGAAGAGTGATGAAATGGATGACTCATTTGCAAAAGGATCAATTCAGTGGAAATGGAAGAAAAAGCTCCCTGAGCATATTCAAAAGTGAGCCATTAGCATACAATGCCCCATTTCCTGCTGTTTTTAATGCAGCTGAGCACGTAGAGCTGAAGCATTTTCATGCCGCTATTTTAACACATAAGCAACAATAGTTTACAAAAGTGATCTGCAAGGAAAGGATGGGGCTGAGAGAGGTGACACAATATAAACTTTACCACATGAAATACTGGAAGTTGATGTAAACAGCTTTTAATAGAACTGAACATTTGTTCACTTTGTTTAGCCCATCTGGATGTTCCATTGTGCACAATCCAACACTGACTGCTGTGGGGTGGCGGTTAAGTACAAGCAAAACACCATAGCTCGTCTCAAGGACCCTCGGGAGAACTGTTTTCTGAAATATTCTGTCAGGCTGCTACTGGGTTGCCTGCATCCTTAATGGGTCCCTGCCAAAGTCCTACAGCATTGTTATTATTTTGAATTAAAGGTATTATTATTTCAAATCAAAGGCAAGTATACAATAGCGTTAACTGTTTGTAAGATTAGGCCAATGCTGCCAAAGTTCTTTCAAGCAACTTCGAGACTATCAACTGACGGAAAAGGTTTCCAAGCGGGCTCAACAGGTAACACAAGAGAGTTACCCCTTCTGAGAGGTTTTGGACTTTACAGCATATGTTCAGTTACTGTAATAAAAGAAGAGAGGGAAGAGATATGCTAAACCAGGGGTTCCCACCCCAGTCCATAGACCAGCACCAGTCCGTGGCATGCCATAAACCGGGCCACACAAATAAGCGAAGCCCCATCTGCAAGATGCAGGCAGCATGCAAACCACGCCCCCTCCAGTCCACGGAAAAACCTCTCTCCAGAGAACTGGTCCCTGCTGCCCAAAAGGTTGGGAACCTCTGTATTAGACTATGCAATTTAGACCTTCCCAGATCTCTTGAGGCTGCCAGTCTCAGGATCTCCACCTGGATGGTTTGGGCAATACAGGTAGTCCTCGACTTACGACCACAATTGAGCCCAAAGTTTTTATTGCTAAGCAAGACAGTTGTTAAGTGAATTTTGCCCCATTTTAGCACCTTTCTTTCCACCGTTGTTAAGTGAACAACAGTAGTTGTTAAGTTAGTAACATAGTTGTTAAGTGAATCTGGCTTCCCGATTGATTTTGCTTATCAGAAGGTCGCAAAAGATGATCACATGACCCCGGGACAGTGCAACCATCATAAATATGAGTCAGTTGCCAAGCGTCTGAATTTTGATCACGTAATCATGGGGATACTGCAACAGTTCTAAGTGTGAAAAATGGTCACAAGTCACTTTTTTCAATGCCGTTATAACTTTAAACAGTCACTAAATGAACTGTTGTAAGTCAAGGACTATCTGTATTGGCTGGGAACTCCGGAATTCATAATCTCAAGACAGATAGAAGGGGGCAAATTGGGGCAGGCCCTTCCAATATCATAAAACAATAGTTTGCACTTTATAACAATGACCATCTACGCTATATGGAGCCCCAGGAATTAATTTACAGGGAAGGGCTTACTTCAGCAATTTTTAAGCATCATTGTCTTTAAACAAATCGGGAAAGATAGCTTTGCATTATTTCTTCAAATGGATCTATAGAAAGGTCTTTAGGATCATTTGACAAACCTATGACAAGACACATCACAGTGAAGTTTGTTTTTCTCTCAACAACTCTATGAGGTAGTGTCGGCTAAAGTTTACTTATCACTACCTGTGACCATGATGAAGAGAAGACAACGCTGTGGTCTTTTTGGTCCAGGTTCAATATCATATCAGCATTATAACAGAGTAATATTAAAGGGTTGGTAGTCAAGAAAACAGTTATTTGAAGGATGCTTAGCACAAGCCATTTTATAATCATAACCCTACATTATATATACATTTATCTCTCCCCCCCTCTCTTTTTTGGCTTAGTTTCTGAAAGTGGGAGGTTTGCTAAACTAGTATATTATTTAAAACCTTAACAAATGTATATGGTAAGAAAATGCATGCTGTTCTGTGTAAAACTAAAATATATCACTGCAATTGTGAAACTACAATAAATTCTCTTGGCATTTTAACAAAACTCAAATACCATGGTTGATTCAATCACCTTTATTTATTTGTACTGAGCATATAAAAAAGGTATCTCCCACACCTCTCTTGGTTATTTTAAGGTGAAATTTCCAGCATCAATTCTGAATGCTTCTACTAAGACAAATACACCATAGTGGAATATCATGCTTCTTCATTTCTTATCTGGACTGCTCATAGTGTAAATTAGGGTTTTATTTTAAAAAAGCAAACATTTCCAAATTATCTATTGAAATGTAGCGTAGGATGAAGACCATCACAGAGGATTTTAGTTACTGCTGACTAAACCTCACCAATCAAATTAATGAAACCTGAAGATTTCCATTTAATTACAAGGCAGGTATTTTGTAAACAGATGTTTTATCCACTTCGATCAGCCAGAGATTCAATCTGGTGCCTGAAATTCTACAGCCTCGTTTACTTTCTCCTTTTATACTTCTTCCATTTCATTTTGTCTAAATGCCACCACCTCTCTCCACTTATCCTTTCGTTACTAATGCCTTAATTCCAATTATTACATTTTTAATGTCAAAAAGCCTTTTTAAAAACAAACATAAACACATGCCAGCCCGAAGTAATCCTTCACTGAATTTAGGAATAAAATCAGGCTGTATGTAGAAAGAAAACAGCTATTGTGTCTTAATTATATACATACATACATACATACATACATACATACATACATACATACATACATACATATATATATATCGTCGAAACGTCACCAAGACACTTCAAATTCTACGTGGGAGAAAACCCGAAGAACCAAAGACCTACATACAAACACCCGTGAAAACCTCAAAAAACAAATATATATATCTCAACCATCATAATTACACATGATAAAGTAAATTATAGGAATCAAACAGCCAGCCAAACCAACTTTTTTGTGACATAGATACCAAAGCATACAATTAAATAACCAGAGAAAAGAAATTGAGAAGATACCTGTCAAAATATTTCTGCTGGTAAAAAGATATTGTATTTTTACATAAATTAAAGTATTTGATTAATGGCTTTATCAAAGCTACGTTTGTCTGCCAACAATCTCTTCCCTTTCTAGTATGCTCTAATAGGTTCATGCTTTAAAAATAAAAGGGACTCCTCTTGTCCTTTGAAACAAATTACTATTATACAAGAGGAAGTGTATTTGGTGACACTGAATGTCTCCAGCAGCTGATAGATGTCAGGGCTGTAAAACTGAATGCCACCTACTTGTGGGGACTAGTGGGGGCAGGGTGGGTTGAGGGAAGATGCTAATTCTGCTGATTAAGATATTGTTTTACCCCTCTTGTGCCCTATTCATTATGCAAGGCTGCAGAATATGAAGTGTGGTGTGTGATCCGGGCAATCTAATGATCTCCCACACCTGCTCATCTGGTTCAATTTTAATTAACACTCCAAGGAGGTTTGTCAAGAGTAATCAAAAACATTGTCGCTTATAAAGCCGTGGCAAGAAATCAATAGTTTTCATCAGAAAAAGGTAAGGTCTAGCATAACTGAACCATTTAATTGCTTCATTCCAATAAACAACAAAAAAAAAAACCCAGCACATTTTAATGACTTGATTCTGGAGATCAATATCAAGCTGCATATTGCATTAAACAGCAACATGTGGTGGGACGTTCACCGTCATTTCCATTCAGAAGGCAGCATTCTTCTTTTTTATTTTCATCCCGAATGGCAATGGTTGCTGAGCCTATGCAAGGTTATGATTTATATCAAATGCGTGACCTCTAGGGCTGTAAGACTCCAACGGGTGACTAGCTCTCAATGGTAAGCTACTGGCACTTGACAAAGTGCCTAGAGCAGAATGAATTTACTTCTCTTTTCCTCAATCATCAACAGGCTCTGCCCTGACCCCCCATCCTGACTTCTATAACAAGATCCCCTGTCTGGGGCTGAGAAATTTACTGCCCGTCTCCTTCTTATGGAGCTCAAGTGAGTACTTCTGTCACCTTCAGTGAACTGAGCCTGTAAAAGATTTAACTAAACACCAGTCGCACTTTAAAAACAAAATGAGTACATCTCTCATACAACAAAGATAACCTCTGAGCACATCACTTTTCCAAAGGCACTTTGTAGCCACTGATTTTTGGGTTTTTTTTTAATATCAGATGTCATTTGGACACTATACTGGCGTAAATAACCCAGGATTAATTATTTACTATACTTTAATTATTTAGCAGGAAATGGGGGCCAATCCAGAATAAGAGGGTTTGTAACAGCCCCTGTATCACTACTTTAAAATGGTACAGGTGCTATACAATAATAAGAAAACCCAGTTAAAATCTCAATGCTAGAACGAGGGTAAGGTTTATTTAAAGCCTTTTATTCACAGAGATTCTGTAGCAATTCTTATCATTTTTACCTTCAGAACAGAAGTCTAATGCTAAATATTTTACCGTCCTTCTTGAAATCATGCATACAAGTTAGCAAATTCAAAAATTCAGGACTTATATCTTAAATAAACTATAATTAGGTAACCAGTGTAGAAACCTTTCTAATAAATAAGTCAGGTAACCGTTTAAATATACATATAATTTATTCTGAACATAGAGTATACAAGAGGATGCTCAAATCCATGTACCAAAAGAGAAAATATCCTGTATGAAGTTCAGATTAATATATGCAATAACTCCTAAAATGGTTACCTATCATTTCCTGCTATTTCAACAATTAGTGGAAATTGTGTGTGTGTGTGTGTGTGTGTGTGTGAGAGAGAGAGAGAGAGAGAGAGAGAGAGAGAGAGAGAGAGAGAAGAGAGAGAGAGAGAGAGAGAGAGAGAGAGAGAGAGAGAGAGAGAGAGAGAGAGAGAGAGAGAGAGAGAGAGAGAGAGAGAGAGAGAGAGAGAGAGAGAGAGAGAGAGATCTGACCTAACACAAAATGTGCTATTTAATCATTTTAACTGGGCTGTTTAAAATCATAAAAATTAAAACTTCACATCCCCCCCACCCTTCATATCAACAATAAGACAATTAAATAAGTGACATTTGATGTTTTATTCCAGCCTCTCAGAAAAGCCTTACACCAAATTTTCTCTCCCTCTTTAATTTTCAATTCTTCTGCCCTCACTGCTTCATAGCTCCTAGCTATTGGCTTTTACAATCTGTCCCTAGAGAGCTAGGAGTTATTACCCCTGTCGATGGAAGAGAAAGGGATGTTATTCCCTTGTCACCCTCTCCGGTTCCAGCAGATTCCTGGCTCTGATCTATAGCCTTCATTGGAGAAAAGCGGCTGACACGCTTTTAGTTCTCAGCCCTGTCAGATCCATCTACCTGTGCTGTTGGTATTACTTATTGAAGCTGGAATGACACTCGAGACTTTTTCTGCAGTCAAACCAAAGGATTTTCAGGCACAAAACCGCATACTGGCGGTTGATAGAATGTCAGTCCTGCCACAAATCAGCAATGCAAACCATGTACATTATAGATAAACAAATCTCATTTTTGGAAACTCGGTTTTGAATCTATCTGAGAAGTTATTTTTAGAGTCCTAAACATACCAAGGTTTATAGTGTTTCTTCCCCCAGTTCAGGGCAGTTCACAAGAGTTTAAGATAAAAAAAAAAATCTTACAGCTTTTTTTTTTCCTTTTAAGAATACTCTGGATGTGATGAAATAAACATGAAGGATTTGAAGAATGGCAACATTTGCCTATGAATATGGCAATCCCTATTGAATTTCATGAAGCCAAAGAGACAGAAGAAGAACTCCCAAGTTTTCAAACATATGCAGGTTGCCCACATCAGCATAACTTAGTTTCAGACACTCACAAAATTCGAATGAGATGGTCGATATTCACAAATAAAAGGAGGAGACCAAATATGAACTCTGGCTATAACTTTTATAATACCAAGGTTTACAGATATTTCACTGGGAATCCAGTTTACCAACCATCGTGGGGCTTCCTTCTGAACAACCATGCATAGAACTGAACTGTTTTAGTTACCTGTTTATTATTGTCTTAGTGTAACAAATATTCAAAGTAATCTGAATGATACACAATTAAAGTTAAAGCATGAAACATAAAATAATGAAACCAAGATTAAAGACTACAAAGTGAAACACACTAACAACTCCTCAATAAACCAAACCATCCAGACACTTAAAACATTTTGACATTTAATTCACATTTTAGATTGTTAATTAATTCCTGACTATTTGCTTAATGCTACTAACTAAAACTCAATTAGGAAGCCTTGTGACCTTTCTGGAGAACACAGAAGATGCTTGCTCTTAGACAGGGTCTCTTGAAAAGATATTTCGTTAGCAGGAGCAAATATCAAGCAGCCCTTCCAATATTCTACTCTCTCACCTGGCAGAATACAGTAGCTCTCTTGGCTGAGTAGCTCTGTTACTCTTCATATTCCAAACTGCTCACTTCATTTTGCTTGTCAGGGATAGGCAATTGGAAGTGTCAAAAGAAGCTTCTGTTCACATCAAGATATAGAGTGAGGCACAGCACTTGGATAAGGCTCTGTAGTTCAGTTCCAATTGTATCAATTCAGGGATGCCAAATCCATATTCTCCATGCTACAAAAAGTCTTGTTGACAGGAAGAAAGGCCACCACCAGTGCTCCAAAAGACTATTGTACAGTTGGCAAAAAAAAAAAAGGATAATCGAACAAATTAGTGGATTAGAGAAGTCCATCTGTAGGTAAAGAGGGTAGCGGAGTTGGGAAATCTGCTTTGGCTAGTCCCACATTTAGGGTTTTGAGATAATAGATGACACCGAGTAGATAGTAGTAGATGACACTGAGTAGTTTCCATGGGGGACTTCATTACGTACCAGAATACAATGAATAATCTAAACCAGGGCTTTTCAACCTTTTCACCCATTGTACCACCCGTCGCCCAGAAAGGTGTCAAAAACTTGATGACCTCCCCCCCAAAAAGGAAAAAAGTGATAAAGTACAGGTAGTCCTCAACTTACAACAGTTCACTTAGTGACTGTTCGAAGTTACAATGGCACTGAAAATGTGCCCCCCAAGCCACAGCCAAGCAAGACACCTGCCTGCCCGCCTGTTGGCACTCTTCCTCCTGTCTGAGGTTTTCATTGTTGTGAGCATTTCTGTTGAGGATTGGCAACAGCGGTGGGGTGGGGGTGTTTGGTTTTAATTCCCCCCATCTGCTGGGTGGTTGCAGCAGGTTTTGGTCACTTCACAAGACCCTGGGACACTGTGACCGTCATAAATATGAATCAGTTGCCAAGCATCTGAATGTAAATCACAAGACCCTGGAGATGCTGCAACGTTCCAGCTGATTGGCGCTTTTCTGGGCTCAGCAGAAGCACCAGGATCAGCGCCGAGCTCCAGCTGCAGCCTAGCGCTGATCCTGGCGCTTCCACTGAGCCCTGACAGCCCTGCAGCTCCAGCCATCTCTCGCTCAGGCTTGTGCGGTGCTGCCATCGGTTCAGCTCATTCCCCTCCCCTGCTACCACTTTTCTAGGATGCTTGCATACCACCTGCCAGGTGCCAATGTACCACAGGTGGTACCCGTACCACTGATTGAAAAGCCCTGATCTAAACAATGTGAATCATAAGACCAGTCATATAATGAGTATTTTACCAAAAAGTGAATTACAGTACACCACCTATCAAAGCTACACTTGGCCTTTTAATAACTTGCTGGTGGTAGGTTCATCCAAACAAATATGTTTTATTTATTTATCAATTTATCAATTATTTCTATCCTGCTCTATGGAGTAGAGAGTTGGTCTCTGACAGAAGGCCACCTGAAGAGACTAGAAGCATTTGAAATGTGGATTTATAGGCAGCTGTTACGTATAAGCTGTGTTGACAAGATCAGAAATTAGGAGGTGATAAGCCGCCTGGGAAAGCCAAGGGAAATCATCAAAACAATTAAAAAACGAAAATTAGAATATTTTGGACATGTGATGCGACACCCAGAAAAATACTGCGTACTCCATTTAATCCTCCAGGGAAAGATTGAAGGCAAACGAGGTCCAGGCAGAAGAAGAACATCGTGGCTTCAAAATCTAAGGGACTGGTTTGGATAAAACTCAGCAGCACTTTTTTGTGCGGCTGCTGATAAAAACAGGATCACCAACATGATCACCAACATTTGATAACGGATAGGGCACAAGAAGAAGAAGAAGATCAATTATTTAGGGGTTGTAGCTACATTTTGAATTATTATCATTAAGCATGGGATGACAAGCTCTACTATCGGCGTTTGGCAATCAAACAACCCAAATTTGGCATTTTTAGAAAAAATTCCAGAAGCTTCCAAAAAGTAGGGATGGGAATTGCAGAGGTTGCCAAACCCTGGTACACTTCATTCATTTATTTCATAAATTGCTTCTTTTTCATTTTGGAATTTTGCCTCTTTTTTTCCACCAATGTCTAATTATAAAGACTGGTTTACTGAGCTATAATCCTTTTTGTTCTTATTTTCATACATATAGAATATTTTTTTAAAAAAATGAAGAACAAATGTTATCATTTTTATTTTATTTTTATTTATTTTTTTTCAATGTTATTACAATTTTTATTTTATTCAATAAAAGAAATAACCTTGGAAACTATCAGTACAAATGGCCAGGGTTTTACATGAAAACATTTGGATTGATTTAGCACGCATTTCCTATGCCAGTCAATATGAAAGAGACACATTTCATTCAAATCTTTGTACAATGGAAACATATTAAACAAATTACAGTTGGAAATGGGCAAACTTGCCAAGGCTATTATCAAGCTTTTAGTTGTTTTCTATAATTGCTTGCTATTAACTGACAATACAGGTTTTATAAGATTTTATTCAAACCAACATAATGCAATACAACAATTAGGGAAATACAACTTGAGCAACAGAAAGAAAACCATTTGATGTATGTTAATTTCTTTACACATACGAAAGTTAAAATCAGTGCAATCAATACTTCCCATTTACCAAAATATTTGAATTGGTATTCTGCTTTTCTGGTATGGAGAAAGGGGGGGGAGCCAAACACAATAAATGTAGACTGTAGAGTGTGTATTTTAACTATGAAATACTCATAAAGAATTGCAAAATTGTTTCACTAAATTTATTTTTAAAATCATAGAACATTTTACAAAAGAGCGCTTACATTTCGCACACTGCATTGAATGGAAATGTTATCATTTTTAGATGACTCCAGATCGTTCCCAAATCTGGATATTGAGGGATGCTTATTCCTGTATTATGACACACAGTGGAGCTCAGAAGGTAGGACAAAGTGTGAAATGCACATATTAAAGTAGAAAGAAGGACAATATGGGAAGGGCATATATTAAAGTTGTAGGAAGGACAATGTGAGAAGGGTGCAGTGCTTTTTATGTTTAAAAAAAAAGGTGCTGGAACTTACACATGTCATACAACCTTGTCTTGCCTACCCTACAAGGTTCCATCCAAAAAAGGTGCCGGAACTCCATTCTGGGCGTTCTATGACAAAAAAAGCCCTGGAAAGGTGTATATTAAAAAGCAGTCTAACACAAAAGTCAAAACAGAAATTCTATTTCCACATTAATCCACACTAACTAATTACAGCTAACTGGAAATCAGTTGCAGGAGACATCTAAATACATCAACCATGTCTTGGGAACCCCCAGCAATAACCCACAAATCCCCAGTTGTTGAACGTTGTGCCCAACCAAAGAAACTTTTCTACTTAAGTACAGTCCTGTTTCTAATGATCAGTTACTTGTAGGTAGTCCAACACCCCTGATAGAAAGTTGACAAAGAGACAAAGTCAGATACTGGAATTAATTTGTTGTTTTATGATTCCAGAAGGAATCAGGCTTTAAAAGTCGATACATATTATTAAAAATAAACAGCTTTCAGTAACAACAAAAAAATCTATTTCTGGAAATGGTTTGCAGAAATAAAATATTTATTCCCTGGGGTAGTATTAAAAACTATAATGATAAGTGGCAATTGTTCCTAAAAAGATAAATCATGAAATGCATCAGAAAAGACATGAAGAGCATACTTTTTTATCGGGCAAGTAATACAACAGCCTTCTCCCGTCTGGTACCCGTTAGATGAGTTGAAAGTAAAGCTACCAGAATTCACTATTTGATGGGCTCCCTGGCAATTTTGGATCTACATTCCTGACATCACCGAAGGGTATCAGGTTGTTGAAGACTGGATTAGGATATTATGCGTTCCACAGACATTTTTCCATTTTGATCACCAAAAACGGATATGCTTTCAAGTTTTCTCTAAAATAAATATCATACAGTAACAGAAGTAGAAATACAGATGCCAGAAACTGACTCTCTTTCCCAGCTTACACTGGCTTTTGATGCAGCACAGGACCACCATTCCTTCAGAAGATCTGACAAACATTATGGAAGTGCTATGGAAAGCATCAATCATGCATTACTGTGCAGATAAGTCTGTGGAAGCCAAGCACCCAGTTTCTCAGGAAGAGCTTGGGAGTCATTTTGGGGTAAAACCTGGGAGTCAGTTTGGTGTAATAGTAAAAGTGCTGGCCTAGAAATCAAGAGACATGAGTTCTAGTCCTGTTTGGAGTCACTCAACCAGCCTCAAAGAGTTCTTGATGTGGGGAAGACAGGAGAAGGAAGAAATATTAGGTATGTTCACCATCCTGAGTTACTTCTACAAAGTAATAAAGGCAGGATAAAAATCTAATAAATAAATAAAGTGCCCAGTGACCAGAAAGGAGATACACACCTAGCAATTTAACATTTTCAGAGAAACTTCAGCACAACCCAATCCTTGCCTGTGTCAGCAATCAAATGCTCAATGAAGTATGCTTTATCACATCCACAATAAAAAGGAAGATAAGAAAAAGAATGTATTTTAAACTGGAATGTTTAGGGGAAATTTTATGCTACTTCAGATATAGATTGGCAGAAAAAAAAGGCTACCAGGACAAGTTTGTGTCATGTTTATGGGCAAATGAGGAAGAATATGTCTTGATGAACATATAGGAAAATAGAAATGTTTGTGTATAACTTTTTTAATGTTGCAATCAGCCCTCACTATCTACAAGTGCTATTGTATTAGAGAACTGCTCCATGCTATTAGAGAAGACAAATTCACTTCAGAATTAATAATTTAAAGCAGGAAATGCAGGAAATTAATATTTATTTAATTGTAACGATTACCTATAGTGAACTTATGCCTCAAACTGAGAGAAGTGGTAAAATGAGATCTAATTAGTGACATATCAGTACATTATAGGGTAAAGGACAATGCAGTGGTAAGCAAGAGAAATGAGAAACAGGAGTTAGCCGGGAATTGAGTCAGGGGAAGGACTGCAAACAGTTAATATATTTTAGTTATTACTAAGTTTATCTGAAAGTCTTGGGTCTGTTATAAAGAACAAACACCCTTTCTTTTTACAAGCTTATACTTTGTGAAGGAAAAATTTTTTGTTGTTGTTTAATCTAGAGAGGAGAGATATGCCATGAGGAATTTGACAAATCTCTGTTTTGCCCATTGACAAAGAAATAATGGGGGGGGGGAATGATCAAAACCAGCTAGCTTATCATAAGAAAAAAAAAACACTGCTTGCCATTCTTCTGACAAAAGATTAAAGAGTTGGGCTTGAAGAAAAGAATACAAGATTTAGGGGAGGTTTCCAAGTATGTGAAAGGCAATCATACAGTGACAATCCTGGCTTCTTCCATTAGCTAGGACTAAAGCCATTGGGTGAAAAGAGAACCATCCTAGGTTCCAATACTAGAGATTGTCTTGACAGCATTCATTTTTTTTGAAGGTACCTAACAAGGCTGATTTGCCTTCTATTTGGGATAGGATAGGATAGGATAGGATAGTAGTCCTTGACATACAACAGAGACAGTTCGAAGTTGCAACAAGCATTGAAAAAAGTTATTTATGACCATTTTTCACACTTACAGTTGCAGTATCTCCATGGTCACATGATCAAAAATCAGATGCTTGGCAACTGACTCGTATTTACGATGGTTGCAGTGTCCTGGTGTCATGTGATAATTTGTGCGACCTTCTGACAAGCCAAGTCAATGTATAACCCAGACTCACTTGACAACAGTGTTACTAATTTAACTACTGCAGTGATTCACTTAACAACTATGGCAAGAAAGCTTACAAAATGGGTCAAGGCTCACTTAACAACTGCCTCGCTTAGTAACAGAAATGTTGGGCTTAATTGTGGTTGTAAGTTGAGGATTACCTGTAGTTTATACGTTGCATTGAAGTAGATGAGAGCTGGACCAGACTAGATTTTTATGAAGTTGCAGTGAACTCCAAATTTCTTCGATTCACCCTACTGTTGCCCAGGTCGTCTAAAGAAAACTCTTCCTTTCTTTGCTCCTCTACCAGAGCTACCATATTTGTCATATTGCTGGCTAGCAATCATCTCATGATAAAAATGGAAGGTTTAAGGAAGACAGAGAGAACTATTTACAAGTGCAAACGTTTAGTACCTTCCACATCATGAGCTTTTCATGTTCATATTTCCTACTCCTCAGTACTTCTGCATAAAAATTGGGGGTGGGGTGGAATGTGAAGGGTGTTTGTCAGCCTTACTGTCAAGAAAGTCAACGGGAGATATGTAGAAGAAAGATTATCATGTTAGACATAAGAGAAGAAAAATTACTGTAACTTATGAGAACTACGAAAGCAGAAAAAATGAGTGAACTGTAAGAATCTGGGTGACTCCGGGAGATTGGTTATGGGTTAGGAAAGCTTTTTGCCTCTGGATCATTGGTTCTTAGCCAGCCTAGTTTAGCGATGAATGAACACTATTAGCATTTGATGGACTCCAGATGCCCTCTAAAAAAAAGAAGAATGGTGGTTTCAATCCAGGTTACTTCAGAATTTTGTTAGAAGTAGAGTTCAGTTGATGCAGAATAGTACACAGAAACAGCTAGACCACTTCTGAGATACCATTTTTCCCCTGCCACGTGTGTTAATCATTCATTTATCATGAAGGTCCCTAATGCTTATGTGTGATTTTAATCGTTATTTTAATGTGTGAGGTGAGGGATAGAGATTGTAGGAAGGCATTGGATCCTACAAAATCCTACAGAATATAAAAGTCACAATACATGCCTAAAGACCAAACCAGTCATGCTTCAATTATATATCTCTAGCTCTAGCTATCTAGCTATTTAGCTATATCTATTGTCTCTTCAAGGAACTTCTTTCTGAAAGACTTATACACACATACGACTAAATGCCTCTTTATGTTTTCCTGTATTAAAACTGTAAAGTTCTTTCTACAGAATCACCAAAACACCAACACAATATCTAGAATCATTAATTAATATAAATAGTGATGCTGGTAACTTATATAACTTTGAATGGGCAGAAGGATTATCTCTTTTATTGGCAACTGAAAGGAAGACTGGGGAAATGAAGATTTTGCATATGATTTCAATTTGACTCCTACTAAACACAAATATATCACACTATTTGACAATGTCAGTGACAATGTGAATGGTGCCCTCATTTCCAATATTATTTAAAGTATGCATTATTAGCCACCCAAAAGAATCACTTCATTAAATCTGTCAATATAGTAATCTGCATGAAATATCAAGGGCAGTATACATGTTCCACTTACAAAGTAAAGACTCCTTGAGACAAGGGCACTTTCTTGGGACTTTATGAATTTTGGTCTGTGAATTTTTGCTGATAGCAAAATGAAAATGGCTTGCTATTGCCTTCTTCTGGAAGAGATTTGACTTCTTAGTGCAGACACCACTTTCTGTCACCCAAATATTGATCCAAAGAGGGAGAGAGAGAGGAAGGAAGGAAGGAAGGAAGGAAGGAAGGAAGGAAGGAAGGAAGGAAGGAAGGAAGGAAGGAAGGAAGGAAGGAAGGAAGGAAGGAAGGAAGGAAGGGTTGCAAAAGACTATGAATGGCATTAATGGCTAGAAGGTATTTGTGAATTTTGAGGATATCTCAACTTATGTTAGATTCCCTCTCTAGCACAAAATAATGCCCGCCTTACATATGATTCCTGCAATAAAATTCAGTGAATTATGGCTTTTTATATTACTCACTATGCATTACATACACTTTACATTTATAAAAATCAGACATGGATTATGGTTGCTGTTACATTTCATTTAGCCCTAATAAATGGCATTTCACATAATCCTTCTGGTGTTCTTTGCACATACAGAAGTGAACCTAATTCTGGACAAGAATCAATAATGTTTTATCCATAACAGTGGAATTATAGCACTTATGGGGATAAGCTGGACTGGACTATCTCTTCCCCTAACATCTAGTCTCTAGATATGTGATATGTGATATGTGATATCTGAAATGTGATATACTATACTATACTATACTATACTATACTATACTATACTATACTATACTATACTATACTATACTATACTATACTATACTATACTATACTATACTATACTATACTATACTATACTATACTATACTATACTATACTATACTATACTATACTATACTATACTATACTATACTATACTATACTATACTATACTATACTATACTAATGACAAGATAAGATAACTATTATTGTCATTTACCTGTATACACAATGGCACACATTGAAATAAAATTCCAATGCCCCGCTCTCAAAGAAACACCATCCACTGAACAATGTCACCATACCAAGGATAACAATAGTAATAACAGCAACAGAGCCAAAAATGCCAAGTTACACAAAAATGACACCAGAGGAATGTGATTCAAGCTATGTAATTTCTACATCTGGCACTGTAAACTAACAGAACCTGGAATCTACTGAGCAGCTTCTCCTTCCTTCCTTATATTTTTGGAAGATTGGTAGAAAATAGAAATAGAAGAGCTCCATGAAACTGTATGGAAAACCAAACTCAGCATCAGAACCCAACTAAGTAGGATGAATGACAGGCCTCATGTGTCCAGCCCACCTATTTAAACCCAATTATGATGATAATGTGGTTGTTATACAAGCTAACAAGTTAATTCTTGGAAAAATTAGTATGGGTGTCAGGAACTACCACTGTCTTCATGTCTCCAGAGGAAAGAGGGCACAGAAAGATTTTGGGAAAATAAAGATATAGGTGACTACTGCAACCACCTTGCCCAGGGCTCCTCTTCTCAGTACTATCTGTACTCATCATTACTATTAAATTTACTTAAAGACTCCATTAGATTGTCAGAGGATGCACAAGTCACCTAGCTCAAAAGTTACAGAAACCAAACACCACTTCTCTGAAAGATTGTCATAGATGGCTATTAAGCTCTCAAGCAATTAATAACTTATCTTGATGCTCATCTGATTTGAATCTAAGAGGGGCTGTACTGAAATAGTAGACCACATAGGAATGATCCTAGGTTCAAGCTGAAGAGCCACTGCCATACAACACTGATTACATGGATCATAGAGTGGCATTGTCACATCAATTGAAAAAAATGCTGCTATGGTTGCAGTGTTCCAGTTGGGATGCAGAGCAATATCAGTCACTGGCAGTGAAGTACTTTTAGTAGTGCCACATTAATTTAAAATGTGAACGATGCCATCATCTGTCCTATACCTCTTTATAAGTAGCATTATTTGTCTTCCTATGCTATAGTCTAGCCAACTGCTCACTCGCTTACTACGAATATTATTTAGTCCAAAGAAAATCCACTCACAAATAGTTCATTTGAATTTTTTTTAATAAAACAGCAATTATAACTAATTCTATGATGTTCCCTTCCTTCTAACAATATTGAGAGTACTTTTGCTTTTTGCTTTTTAATGAAAAAGACAGGATTCTTTTGCAATGGAATGATTCCATTTGTCATCTAGACCTGGCCTAGAATAAAAAATAAATATTTTGTTATCATTTATTTACCTGTTTAAAAAAATCTAAGTGACCAAAATTTAAAGACTAGGGTGCAATCCTGTATGCACTTACTGAACACAATACATTTTATCTTTAAATTTGTACTGAATTCCCTGATTAACATGATGCTACTACAGATAATAAATAGCAATGAACAAACATTGCCACACTCAACTATCTCTTGAATTTAAACTCTGGAGAGGCTTATCATATTCTCTGTTTGTTACACTGAGATTCCAACCAGCCATGAGATTGCTGCAGTAAAACAAGATAATGAAAGTGAACTGTTGTTTGAGCTAAGTGTCTTATCTCAACAGCAAACAACAAATATACTCTTAAGAAGATGGATTTGGCACAGAGGTAGGAACCTACACAAATGAGCTTGCTGACCAGACTTTTGCATATCAAGCAACTATGTAATTATGAACATGGAATCATTTCAAAAGCATTTTGAAGATGGTTAATCATTTACCACTAAGAGATTTCTCTGCTCCAGCTTATTTGTTCATTGTGGTAAAGTATGTAGGATGACTGTTGAATCATGATGATTTTGCCTTGTTCTAAGTTACCTTATTTAAATAAACCTGATGTGTTGATCTCTGGGGTTGTCTGATACATGAGCTCCCAAAAAGTAATGATGGGCAATCCCACATCATCACAGTTTTATCATCTGAGCTTTGAAGGCATCTGCATGGGTATCTGGACCATACTTACACATGTAAGAGATGACACTTATTTTCAGACAGCTATCTGCAGACACTCTGGACATGTTCAGGAAGCATGAATTGTCCTGCCACGCATTTGTTGGCCATCAATTATAATACATTTTTTAAAAAAAATTAGAACAAAAGAGCATGATCAACTTGATAACAATAAGAAATATGCTGTGAATGTTTGTATCACAGAGCAACAGAACAGCCTGCCGGATTCAAATTATTGTTGATTTTTCTTTAGCATTGTTGTTTCTTTGTGAAATAATTAGGTATAGCTTATAATTTTGTTCCTTTTTTATAATCAAATGAAAAGATGACAATGTATGAAAAGATGAAATTGCCAGCTTTACCTATGTATAAGAACGCCACAGGCACTTCCAATTCTGGCTTTCAATATTGAAATTTAGGTGTGGAAAGTTATCCTAAATAGAAACTTATATGACCCCAAGAGAAAATAAAATTCAGATCTGTAAATGTGGAAATACTTTGCATCATACAAGCTTGATGGCAGCGAAGGAGAAATTTCAGACAAAGTTGCAAAGACAGAAGAATCTGCTGGTTGAAATGCTGATAATTCATCCATGAACTTCTAGCTGTTTCTTAATGGTAGCAACCTGTGGAAAAGAAAACAGGCTCACCGTGAATGGTACCAGAGAGGGTAGTTGGTTAAAGGTGTGGAAAAATGAATGTAGCGTGAGAAATGTACAGGTTACAGTGAGAGTGGGAGTGAAGGCCAAAAATAAGAAGAGGGTAGAAGGGCTTCGTCTGGAGACTTATTGCTAGTCAAAAAGTTGCTGAGCTGCCTACAGTTTTGCCAGAGCTCTTTGTTGACCTAATGGAGGTGCCAAGGTCACTAGAGCTGTTGGAGATGCTATTGGGGCCACATGAGAAGTTACCAATTTGTGTGTGATCAATAGCTGGAAGGAGTTACCAGTCTCAAGTGACAATAAAGCAGCAGTAATGGTTGTAAATTGCTGTAGAGTGGTGACAAGAGTGTGGGACTAAGCTATACCAGGAGAGGAGAGATCTATGTGTTAACTAGTTTTGCTTAATGGGAGCACATTACACCAGTGCTGTGCCTCTACACTATTACCAATAGACCTCCGGTGTAATTTATAAGGACTAGTACTAACCTCTAGAGATTTACATAACTTCCTTAGAATTGGCCCAACCAGTTTGATCTATCTTGGAGAAGCTACTAGAGGTTCCTCACTTTAGGTGGTGAGAAGTTCTATGGTGCTGCTTTTTAGTGATGATGTTTGGAACAGCCTCCCGGTGGACATTCAGTTGGCTCCCCTTTTGACTACCTTCCAGAAGCAGCTCAAAATGGAGTTATTCCAGAGGATACTTAGACCTTGATGCTATTTTGTTTGGGGGTCACAGTTTTGTTTATATAATTTGTAAAGTATGCTTATTTAATTGGCATTAACTGTGCTTTTGTCGTGTGTGCTGTGTTTGTGAATTGACAAGTCATATGGAATGCTCCATAAATGTGATATAACAATTATATATAATAGTATTCATTTAAGAAGTAATAATGATGATGACAACGACGACAACGACGACGATGATGATGATATCCAGGGCACTAGAGGCTAAAACATATAAGGAACGGTTGCTGGAATTGGGTATGTCTAGTCTAATGAAGAGAAGGACGAGGGAGGACATGATAGCAGTGTTCCAATATCTCAGGGGCTGCCACAAAGAAGAGGGAGTCAAGCTATTCTCCAAAGCACCTGAAGGCAGGACAAGAAGCAACGGATGGAAACTAATCAAGGAGAGAAGCAACCTAGAACTAAGGAGAAACTTCCTGACAGTTAGAACAATTAACCAGTGGAACAACTGATGTAATGCTCCAACACTGGAAGCTTTTAAAAAGAGTCTGGATAGCCATTTGTCTGAAAGTGTATAGGTTTCCTGCCTTAGCAGGGGATTGGACTAGATGACCTCCAATGTCCCTTCCAACATTATTGTTGTTGTTGTTGTTGTTGTTGTTGTTGTTGTTGTTGTTATTCAGTCCATTCTATGGGCCAGGTCTCTCCAAATCTTCCAATCCTGCACTGCTCCTTTGAGTTTTTCTATGCTCTAGCTAATGTCAGCTTTGAGGATGTCCACCACCATGTCCTTTGACAGCCTGGTTTCCTTTTGCCAACTCTTCCAAACATAATTGCTTTCTTCAGTGAATTCCCCTGCATGATATGGCCAAAGGAAGTGGGACACAGTTTCGTGATGTTGCTTCCAGTGACATGTCTGGTGTTATGTGCTCCATTACTTGCTTGTTAGTCACCTAATAAGGAATTAGGAATATGCAGGAAGCTTCTCCAGTATCACAGCTCAATTGAGTCTATTTTCTTCCTGTCTTGCTTTTTTAAGCTCCAATTTTCACAACCTTAGGTAGCTTTCTGTACTGCATTCACCACTTTGAGTTATCTGCGATCCTGCGAAAGTGAATTTT
The DNA here is from genome assembly GCA_034064705.1 of Bothrops alternatus. Classification (NCBI taxonomy): domain Eukaryota; kingdom Metazoa; phylum Chordata; class Lepidosauria; order Squamata; family Viperidae; genus Bothrops; species Bothrops alternatus. Next base: position 23,235,801 of record JARGCV010000049.1, on the reverse strand, counting down.
TCCACACATTCTATATATCTTCACCTTCTATTTGTATTTTGATGCTTCCCTTCCTTGCAGTAGCATTTTGAGGTTCAAAAAGAGACAAAAATTCTCACTTTCTTCTTTGATTTTCTTGATCAGATGTTCCAGGCCTTCTCTAGATTCTGAGAGGAGAGTTGTATCATCAGCATATCGAAAGATTGTTGACATTTCTTCCACCAATCTTTACTCTAATTTTTTATTCTTCAAGATCTAGCTTCCTTGTGATCATTTCAGCATACTTGAATAAGAAAGGGGAAAGAATGCAACTTTGCTGCACTCCTTTCTCTCTTAAACCAATCAGTGTCTCTATATGGTGGTCGAATAGTGGCTTCCTGATCTGTGTACAGTGGTTGCACCAACTTGACCAGGTTTGCTGGTACCCCCAGGTGTTGCGGGGTTCTCCATAGTTTTGCATGATCAACACAATTGAAGGCTTTCTCGTAGCCAATTAAGCACATGTAAATGATCTTGTGATATTCGCAAGATTCTCTTCCATGATCCAGCACAGATTTGCAATGTGATCACAGCTGCCATAAGAACATACCCTAGATTTAAAAAAGAAGATGGCAAGTAAAAAAAAATAATGGCTTATTGAGGCCCAACAAACAAGGTTTTTAATGAGGGACTTTGTTTCTCACCAAGCATTTGCTTGATTATATTTTCTCTTCACAAATGCTACCGGTACAGTGATGGAATTGACTTTACTGATACCATTATTCTCTTTCAGGCTTTTCTTAAAAAGTGCACTTTTTGTGTTATCTATGCTATTATTTCTCTTTCACACACAAGATCCAGAGAGGGAGGGGGGAATGTGGATGGATGTGAATGAGGATAGGATTTAAAGTAAAACTCTGCCTTAAGAATAGTAGCTTGGATTTTCTGAGCGCATCTTACATTCTCCACAGCTCCTTTGTTCCAGTACCTACATTTTTTTTCCCTTACGTTTTTTCCATTAGATTAGATTTCAGGAACTTGTTTGCTGTAATTTCAACAAAGTGAAACTAATGGACCATGCTCAGTCACCTGGAAACTTTTCTTCAGGTGTGATGCCCCTTGGGAGTCCTCTCTGTGCTTAAGCCCAGCCTGTTTATTTGGTATAGTATGACAAGATCCAGAGACCAGGCCCCCAATTACAGTTCCTTGCTACCACGGTGCAAAGTCCATTAAATTCCTGTAAAGAACAGCGGGCAGGTTGCAAGACCCATGATTTAGAGAGCCGAGTGATGATGAACCAGGAAGCTTCTTGCTAAACTATGATTCCTGCAGGAAACTTAGATGAGCTGCCATGCCTCAGTCTTCCATTTTCAAAGAAGGCTACCAGTAACAACAAGAAGGGTAGCATCTCCTTTCCAAACATGAGAGGCAAAATTGGAACTCTTGACTGCTGTGTGTTTGCTAATCATTACCCTCAAGTGTCAGAGCATTGTTTATATATGGTATTCTTTAATGTCACTTTAGAAGCCCATCTAAAACTGGCATCCTGTTATGTTGTTGCTGTGGTGTTAACATGAAACATGAACCAAAAAAAAAACAAATTAAATTGACTTCTGATCTGATAATTGTTAGGAATATTTTTTACCATTTCTGAACAACTTGTCATTAAAATAATCTGTAAATATGTAGGGAGTATATGTTTAAAAACCTGGGATAAATCCATTCTAAAAAAAAAAAACCCCACCCCTTCCCTTTCTCCATTCTCCATTCTCTTGGTTAGCTACTATAGAAGTAGTCCTTGACATATGACCACAGTTAGGACTGGAATTTCCATTGCTAAGCAAGGCAGTTGTGAGATGTGCCCGATTTTGCAAAAACCCCCCTTTTTTTACTACAGTTGTTATCACTGCAGTTGTTAAGTGAATCGTGAGGTGGCTAAACAAATCCAGTTTCTCCCATTGACTTTGTTTGCCCCCTGGAAAGTCACAAATGGTGATTCCATGACCAAGGATGCTGCAATCATCACAAAAAAAAAACCTGCCAGTTGCATAGCACCCAAATTTTGATCACGGGATGCTGCAATAGTTGTAAGAGCGAGGACCAGTCGAAGAGTCGCTTTATTTGTTGCCATTGTAATTTTGAACGGTCACTCAATGAATGATTATACTGTAAGTCGAGGACTACCTGTGAGGAAACTAAAACTGCCACTAAGTATAGGAAGATTTTAGACAAGATGTCACTTGCTCCAGGACCCACCTGATGAGCTCCTTTCGTACCTTTCCCAAGCAGCAGGCAGAAAGAAGACATAAATATTCATTTTTGTCCTAAGGGGAAGAACCACTAACGTCTTCATTCCCCATAAACAATTTTAAATTCTGCAACAGCAGTGACTATGTTTTCATTTTTTTTTCAAAAGGGAATGCCATCACTCACAGCCAGGATTTGCTCTATAATGGTGATGGACATACAGGTGATGGATTCATTAGGACTAATATATTGAAAACAAACGAGACAGAAAAGACAATCTGCTGCTCCAGGGCCAAAACAAAATCTGCTTAAGCATATATTGGCCTTTTCATTAGTGACAAAGTGTTCAGCCTTCAAAGGTTCATCTCTAGCCATAGTTGCCCTATAATTCCACAGACTATTTTACATTTTTACCCTTGTACTTTACTACTGGCTTTTTAAAAAAATTAGTCTTCTGTTTTTATTCGACTTCTATTCACTTCAATTTGCTCATCTCATTTATTGGCTGGCTATAGACCAGGGGTCCCCAACCCCCGCCCGGTCCATGGACCGGCACCAGTCCGCGGCATGTCAGAAGCCAGTCCGTGCAAACAAGCAAAGCCCCATCTGTAGGATGCAGGCAGCACACAAAACCACACACACCCCTCTTGTCCATGAAAAAAACCTCTCTCCACGGAACCAGTCCCTGGTGCCCAAAAGGTTGGGAACCTCTGCTATAGACCAGGGAGATTTTCTGATATTATTATTGAGAAATGCAAAAAACAGGACACTAGAGGTAGTCCCTGACATATGACCAAAATTTAGCCCAAAATTTCCACTGCTAAGTGAAACAGTTGATAAGTGAGCTTTGCCCCATTTTACGACCTTTCTTGCCACAGTTGTTAAGTGACTCGCTGCAGTTATTAAATTAGTAACATGGCTGTTAAGTGAATCGGCTTGTCAGAAGGTTGCAAATGGGGATCACATGATCCTGGGACACTGCAACCGTCATTAGTATGAACCAATTGCCAAGCCTCTGAATTTTGAATACTTGACCTTGGGGATGCTGCAACAGTCGTAACTGAGAAAAACGGTCATAAGTCACTTTTTTCAGGGCCATTGTAACTTCAAATGGTCACTAAATGAACTGTTGTAAGTCAAGGACCACCTGCACTCCTAATAATGCATTCCTATAATTGGTGAAGCTAATGTGGTCCCTCGTGCTTATTCCTATGACATACAACTGTAGCCATGCAGATAGTGACTATATGCACAAAGGGTCAGCACGAATGAGCAGACCAGAATCGCTCTATCCTATTTAACATCCTGTTTTCAGGGACAGATTTCTAAGCTGGCAAATTTTCAGACTGTTTTTTTTTCCCTTACAAATCTATATTGGGTCTGGTGAGGGATTTTCTACTTATCTAGAAAAACGAGCAAAATTCTATGTCCCTTTAGGTTTGTTTTTTTTAAATAGAAACTTGTTTCTTGATGCTTCCTGGAATGGCAGATGATTACTAAATATTTTTTCAACTCTACTCTTTTAGAGGTGGAACTCTCCTTTTTTTGTCCAGGGCAGAGAAGGTCTAAGGACCTAAGGACTGCACAACAAAAGTCATTGAGCAAAAAAAAAAAAAAAATCAGAGGGATCCCCTTTTGTAGGTATTCTGGCATTACTTAAATATAATTCCATAATATATGGAATGGTCCAAATTCATATCTGGGCATATCTGAGCTTTTTCATAAACTACTGTATATATTTAAAATGCACCACTGAAATACCTGAAAAACTCAGGGACAGATCGCCATGAAGAAAAGCTATCCATGTGGTCATTAAGAATCAACATCAACTTAATGTCACATAATCAATTAATTTATAATATATTTCTGAAATTGCAAAAAAAATTTGCAGTATGCTGACATATCTTGGAGATTACTGTAGTTGAATCAATCTGATACTAAATAAACAATATTCTTCCTCTACCACCTCCTCCTCCTTTTCCTCTTCTTCTTCTTCTTCTTCAGAAAAATTTAGATCTTTTGACTTTCCCCACCTGAGGTATCTTCAGTTCATCATTATACATTTTGCCATTTCTCCTAACAACTCAGCACATTATACCGTGCACCAACTATTTTTAACAAGTTCTCTTTGACAAGAACTAACTCAGTCTTCCAAAATAATATAAACATTAATTCATGGGCCTTCCATTACTGTTTTCTCTTACTTTTAAGAAGTGCAACTGGAACTCTGGAAACATATCTAGTGCTGATAAGATATATGCCTTTATGTTATCACTTCTTGATAACATTAAATGTATTTAAAAGAAGAAAAGTGAGAGAAAGAAAACAGAGCTATGAAAGAATGATTTCCAGAGATGTTCTTTAGAATTCCAGGTATAGGTTAATTCTACTTGATGCCTCTACCATGTTGCACTGCCATTTAAGAAACTAATATCCATCCATCCATCCATCCATCCATCCATCATGAGGCCTTTGCTCCCAGGTCATGTGAGGTTGATGCTAGGAAAAAATAAACCTTTTTAGGGAAAGTGAGGTAGCAATACTTTATACAACTTGTGTCCCTGTTCCTTTCTGTTTATCTTGTAAAATATGCAGGAAATGTCATTCTTTCCTTTACTGGAGTGTAGAAACTCTGTGTTCATTTGCATTTCATTACAGGTTATCAAGGAAAGCAGAAATATTTGAAAAATGTGCTTGTATCTGGCAGCAGCCCTGTAGCAACAAAAGCCTTCCTTGATCATGCTCCCTGGCCCAAGTATACTTTTAAAGCATTATATTAATTTTTAAAAAGCATTGGAAAGCATATCATCAGCTACTTTTATGTTTTTGGACCCCAAATAAATGCATAAACGTTTTTGAGAAAAGAGAAACTTTGTGTGGAAGTTTGATTGGCTACCTAGGAAATGGATAAAGGTAAAGAGCGATATTAGACAGCATCCAGCACAGGATAGGGGCTTTGTATCTCATAATATCATCATTATAATTACCATTTGGTGAATAAGCAAGACCTCGCTCCTGCACCCATGACTATAAAGGTGCCTACGCTTAAAACCATTCGTTTAGCAACCATTGGAAGTTACAACATTATTGAAAAATTTTGACCGCTGTAGCATCCCCGTGGTCAGGTGATCAGATTTCGGGTGCTTGGAAAATGGGATATATTTACAATGGTTGCAGGATCTCGGGGTCACGTGATTGACAGAGGGCTTTCAACAAGCAACAAGCAAAGTCAATGGGAGAACCTGGATTGGCTTAATGACCACATGATTCACTTAACAACTACAGTGATTTGTTTAACAACCCATGGCAAAAAGGTCGTAAAATGGCGCAGAATGCGGCCGCGCGGGTGGTAGTGGGGGCACCCTGGCGGGTACGAATGGCCCCCATCCTGCGCGAGCTGCACTGGTTGCCGGTGGCTTTCCGGGTGCGCTTCAAGGTACTGGTTACCACTTTTAAAGCGCTCCATGGCATAGGACCCAGTTATTTACAAGACCGCCTTCTGCCAGTAAATACCTCCCATCGACCAGTTCGCTCCCACAGAGAGGGCCTCTTCAGGGTGCCATCGGCTAAGCAGTGTCGGCTGGTGGTGCCCAGGGGGAGAGCCTTCTCTGTGGGGGCACCGACGATGTGGAACGAGCTCCCCCCAGAACTCCGGACGTGTCATGATCTCCGCACCTTCAGAAGAGAATTGAAGACTCATCTCTTCAATCAAGCCGGCCTGGCCTAGATCTCCTCAGGTTTTTTTTAAAAAAAATTTTTAAACAAGGCTGTTCGGGTTTTAATTGGGTTTTTAACAGGTTTTAGTACAGCCTTGTATTAATATTAATTTAATTTAATTTATTTTTAAATATTTATTGTTATTATATGTTTTTATTGGGTTGTAAACTGCCCCGAGTCCTACGGGAGAGGGGTGGTATAGAAATTTAATAAAACTAAACTAAAACTAAACTAAAATTGGCCATGACTCACTTAACAACAGCATTGCTTAACCATGGAAGTTCTGGTCCCAATTGTGGTGGTAAATCAAGGATTGTATCTGTAATAGAATCGTACCATTCCGAATGTTATCGCCCCACTGAAAAAGATTAGGTGGTCTCAGGGATACTGTTGTGTTTTTTTTTTAACTCAGAGTCATGATGGCAAATCAAACTGGCTCAACTGAGCCTCTTGTGTATTGCGAAAGCATCGTCATGCCTGTCACTAATTCCAAATACATCTTTCATCCTATGTTCACACAATCAGCGATTAAATAGAATAGGGGCCATTGTTATTGCTTGTCTAATCAGCAGTTTACAAGAAAACGTTGTGAACAATTGAAATTCACAACCCACAACGCTACTGAGCCTTTGTCTTAGGGCTGGCCACAGATAGATGGTTTGTTTTAGCAGCCTTCCTGAAAAGCCACAGCGGGCAAAGAGAGTGGAGATAGTGCTGCCATCTCTTGGTCGTTTGTATTAAGAGGGCGACAGAGAAACAGAGAGCTCCAAGTACACATTTTATTACTATATGAAGAGTGTAGAATTAATTAACTAATCATGTCAAACAAATCAGGAAATTTTAATATCGGGGTTAAGAAGAGGCAACCTTGCTCTTAGTGATGAGATGAAGAGACTGCTGCAGCTGGAAACTGTTAAGGTTAAGGATATCAACTAAAATGATTTTACATCTGGTTAAAAAATAAGGAAGCATTCTTTCAGCCAGATTAATTAAAAGATGCCTCTCTGTTGTTTGATCTCATGTCACATGGTTACAGAAGTCTAAAAGTATGAATATTATCTCCACTGAAAATAATTAAATTAGAAACGGGTGAGATATGAGATGTCATTCATTCATTGATTTATTCATTCAAGTGGTGCAATAATTCAACATGTTTGTTTGTTAAAAAGCGTATTATGGTTTAGTTTTCCATGAAAATAAAATGGGATGGATTTGAGAAATGAAAATGAATCATTGTCATGCATCACAGCAGTTGTGATCTTCTTTTTAAAAAAAAAAATCTTATCTATTGAGTTATTTACAGGGTTGGTCTATATTAGAAAAAAACATGTGTTCCATGTCAAAATGTATCCTTCCTTCTCAATGTCTCTTTAAATTTTGCCTACTGTACCTTTAACTATTGTCTGACAAACAGATCAGGAGATACTCCCGTGGCACAATTTTGACGTTCTGAATCAAAATGGATAAACATGTTGTTATTACCCCTAAACTGATTTAGGCCAAAAGAAGAATGGACCAAAGAGGAGTCTGCTGTCACCATTGTTGTCATCAACATCATCATCATCCCTGAATATGTAGCAAATACATAAGAATATTCTAATGTTATATTATGTAACATTTTATTTTATGGTATGAAAAAAATAAGAACATACCCTGATCATTGCTTGAGGGTCATTAGTTTGATCAGGAACTTTGTAAATGAAACACAGAGCAAAAGCCTTGTACTGGCCTCCTTGCTTGCCATCTAAATGAAAGCAAATGACAGCATAATTTAAGAACATAAGAACATAAGAAGAGCCATGCTGAATCAGGCCAAAGCCCATCGAGTCCAGCATTCTATGTCACACAGTGGCCCACCAAATGTACATGGGGATCTTGAGCAGAAAGAGAAGGCAAAACCCTCCCTTTCCCTTGACCCCCAAACAAATAGATTATGAAGCAGAGTATTAATATTTAGGATTAAAGTGCTTCATCGTCACTTACATACTGTCTAATAAAGTGGATTAAATAACATCATTGAGGCCATCCTGCCTCTGTTAATTCTTTCATTTCTCCTTCTATTTTAAAACTCTATTTTAGCAGAAGCACAGTTTATCACTCTGCAGGCAGTGTATTATATTTATGATAAATACAATTGTTTCACAAAAGATCTGGGAAATACATTGTGATGAGTATCTATAATCTATAACTTAAGCCTTTAATTTAATGTGTAGAGTAAACAATTAGCAACATACATGATATAGAAATAAGGTAAGGAACCATTCTTTTTACCATAGGCTATACCTATACTCTAAAACTACCGGTAAGAATGAAAGATTCTTGCTGCCCATGTACACTTCACTTTCATTCAAAAATCCGGATACCACAGGGGGCAAATGTCTTTCTCAGAGCCTACAGATGGAAAATCCTACTGTCCTCCCTCTTGATTGACACCACCCATTACTGCTTATTTATGCCCAGACATTTCAGGATAATTTTTCTTTCCAGCATAGCTGCCTGTTCCTAACTCAAAATGCATGTATCAGGGTATCACAACATGTTCCACCTTTTTATTATTTATACTTGCCTATGTCCATAAGCAGTGGAATTTGCATTACAGTGTATAATGCATTTTTGGTACATCTCCCCTACCCTTCAGACAATTATGCTTCTTGGCTAGAAAGAACCTCATTGCTACTAATCTCTTTAGGGAAATCCAAACATCTTTTTTTTTCTTTTTTTGTAATATTGTAAGAAATTCATTTGGATTTAGCAGCATAGACACTGAATAAATAAAATCCAGGAATTCTGGAAATGGTAGTCCAATACATCTCAATAATGCCAGAATCAGGGAGGCTGGTATAAATATTTCTTTATATTTAAGGGAAACTGGACTCACCAATTTTAATTACGATAAATGACATCCAAATCCCATGGATGAAACCATTTTAAAAAGAGTCAATTTTGTTAATGTCCTTGATCTGACTGTTCAGATCAACCTGAGGAAATCCTTCAAGTGCTGTGGGGCAACAGCACTTAAAACATCATGCTTTCAGACAAGCAGTGAGGCTCTAAATAATGTTTATTGTAAATACATGCATTTGCAAATGTTTCTAACACTGCAAATTCACTTACATTTCCCCCTAAGAACATAATCCAGTCAAGCTCTTTTATCCCATTGTTTCAGATCTAAAATCTTTCTCAGAGTAAGCAGAAAATATGCACACACACACAAAATCTCACTTGCTTAGAATGCTTTACCTGTTCTGTGTAATTTAAAAATAGGTAGCTTATTAGGAATTGATTTTTCAACATTCTCAATAAGATTATTGCTATCACCATCACCATGGTACAAGCATTGGTATGAATGCCACACAATTTCATTCTGCCTGTGTACGGACCCTTTGTGTTGTTTAATATAAAAGAAGATAGACCAGTATTTATATCCCTCACAATAAGAGAATGGATTGTTTTAAGGTTATACAGTCCATCTGTGATAAAGAAAGGAACCTTACAAAATGATAAATATTTTCATTAAAAAACTTTAAAACTAAAAGTTCAAAGATATGTTCGCTTCTCTTATATCTTGTCAAAACATGACTTAGGGCCCAAAACTAATCTTCTTTCAATTTTATTCCATATTTCAGTGCTGTCATAGTACTCAGCAGAGAGTATTGGAATACGATCATTTTTTATTTTGTTGATGTTACCGACAGCTTTATTTCACAAAGCAATCTTATACTATGTCTACCAGTGGCAGGTCACAGAGGTCAAATAGTCTATCCTTACAGGTAGAGAGCTTATTAAATGGCACGTCTATTAAAGGCAATGGACAGCATAAAGAAACATTCCAGCAAAATATTTTTAACATAGTTCAATGAAAATATGAGCGGAAGGAGTAGTAAATAATTTTAAATGATGCCGGCATGGAAGTCAGATCCACGCATTTTTAGAAAAGAAAAAAAAATCCGGCAACAAATATTTAGAATTAAATGAATAATAATGACAAGTTTGAAATCATTCAGAAAAAAAATCAGTGTAGCTGTCTGATGCTGGTAATGGCTATGGTAACTCATACATTATTTTTATTTCGTTTTTTGCATTCCTTTCAAGGTAAGCCAATACTTGATTGTTTAACACCATATTTCAGAATAAAAACGTCACAATCAAATATGGTTCTAGGAGCTCTTTTTTCTGATTATACTTTCCCTGTCTTGCTCCATCTCTAATGGCTTCTAGTCTCTTTCCAGGCATGGTTCAAAAAGCTGGTTCCTCTTAACCATAACAAGGTTTGGGGACAAGACTGTTTGAAGGGATGCCTTCCACTATGCCTCCCCCTATTTATTTTTTTTCCCAAGGAAATTGACTGGATGGTAAAAGAAAGACCCTTTTCAATTGCCAAGGTTGAGATACATTGCCTTGAAGAAATTCAGCAGGCTTTAAGAAAACACTTAAGTGCTTTTTATTTTTCAAAGCTTTGACATTGGTATATTCTGCCCCTGGGTGTTTTTCATTGCTTTGTTTCATTTAATTATTTTGTTTTATCTACTCTTTGCTTTAACAGGCACATTTTGTTTGATCAGTTAGAATGGTGATTTGCCACTTGAACTGTTAAGATTATTTCTGCTTTGCTCTTCCCTTACGCTTTAAAAATATTTTCATAATAAATAACAATTCTATTGTAAACAAACATATTACACTTGATTTGAACAGCTGAAGTGGTGCCAGTTTTCAAACAAAATAATTATGATAATTAAAAAAAACATTATCACAAGAGTACTTATATTGCCATATAAAACCCTACATGCTATATATCTGGAAACTTGACTGGTTAGCTTCTCCTTATATACAAGTTCCATTATTTAAATCACATGAGAATGCTTCCTTGATGGTGCTGCATTTTTTCAAATTTTCTTATTAGCAACTTAAAGCAATAATAGTGATGTTTGGAATAATAGAGATGTTCCTTTCCAGAGGTGAAATAAACACTAGAATGTTATATTCTTTGACCATGGTATTCTAATCATTTTCCAGAATAGCTGGATCATCCCCAGAATGGTTACATCACCTCAGAATGGCCAGATTGGTGTAGCCTGGAGGAAGAATGGAATATACCATCTCTGGAAATGCAGTTTTTTTGTACAATTGCATTCCTGTTGTCAGCTGCAGCTTGAACCAAAAGTTGTAAGATTTGCTTATTTAATTGAATCTATATCCACATATATCAACTGCAAACCTTGTTCTTCAGATTTTAAAACATTGTCATTCTTTATGGGGAAGTGAGGATTTTAAAACAAATTTTAAATCTGCTTTGTACCCCTGTTATGGGATTGAGCTCTAATGCAAAGTGGACAAGAAGTTTCATAAATTTGTTCTGTCCTGGATCCCAAATGTGCCTTTATGGTCAGCCATGCATTCTCTGCTATAGTAATTTCATAAAAATTGAAGATATTCTCAGATATGCTTGCTGCCCAGAAGATATTTGGAGGTCTGTGTTCAAGGATGTAGCAACAATCACTTTTTGTTCCATTGTGAGGTGTCTCTTACATCTCTTCTTATTCTCCCATTACTATATCCAAGATTTTAGAATAATGTACTCAAGAGATAATGACAGTAATTCTTCATTAAGGCATAGACATTTCATGCTGACACCAGCAAAAATGCAACATTCCTTCCAAATATGGTAGTAAACTTCCAGGGCATAACAAACCTTATTTCAAAGCAGTTTTGCATTTATTTTCCACTTTAAAAAATACCACTTTTAATATTATATTCATAATATTTTCATTGGCAAAATTCAGCCTGCTGCTTTCATTCTGCGTTTTTCCATTTTTCTGATCCAGAGAATGCAAAAAGGAAGTGAACAGTATTTCAACTGCACTGAAATGAATGGACTTTAACTTAGTCCTCTACATACTGATTTCAATGAGACTAAGCGTGAATCATTTATTATGAATCTAGCTCAGTAATTTTACAATGCTTCTAGCAAGCCATTTGTTTGAATAAAGGATTTCTAGGTTGTATAAATAGCTGTTAAGAAAGTCAAGTTTGTCCTTTGCTAGCTAAGATTAACTTCAGTTCTAGACAGAGAAATTGAACTGAAAATATCTGACAACGGGATGGGACAACTTGCCACTGGCAACTAGCCATGGCCAACTCATCATAGCCACTTCGCCACAGCCAACTCGCCATGGCCAACTTGCCAAGGCCAACTCACCAGGAGACAACTCTCTGTGGCCAACCCGCCAGGGGACAACTTGCCACAAGACAATTAAAAATTCAATTTAATTATTTAAAATAATTTAAACATTATTTCAATTTCTGTCATTCATATTTCATTTTGTCCCTCCTTTGGCATCCTTTCTTTAATTATTCTGTTCCATCATTTCTCTGATATTAGTGTAACTCTTCTCCCATGGTGAGTTGCCCCGTGGCGAGTTGGCCACGGTGAGTTGTCCCATGGTGAGTTATCCGTGGTGAGTTGGCTGTGGTGAGTTGTCCGTGGTGAATTAGTTGTGGTGAGTTGGCCGTGGTGAGTTGGCCGTGGTGACAGCAGCCATTGCAAGCTGTCATAGACCCTCAGACAGGGAGCTGTTTGTGAAGCTAATAAGGACTTAAGAATTGTCCATTTCAGTCTCTATTGACTTCTCCAATCTGCTATTCTTAATACAGGCTGGAAGCAATTCTCCAAATCTTCAGGCAGAACTTTTTTCAGTCCTACTGAAGATGCCAAGTTAGGAATTGCAGCCCTCTACAGGGTGTGTGTGTGTGTGTGTGTGTGCGCGCGCGCACGCGCACGCGCGCGCGTGCTCATGCCCCCCCCGGGCTATTTTTAATTAGCTGCAATAAATATTTTTCATCTGTAACAGAGGTTCCTTGTTGTCGTTATTGCTGTTTCTGTCATTGTTCTCTGGGAATACATATTCAGTGTTCCATTATCGGATGTTTGTAAAAGCATTTCAAGAAGGCGGACTTAAAAGGGAGTCAGAGCTGGGAATTCATAGCTTTTCAAAGAGCAACTCACACTACATTATCTTGAGACTTAACTCTTTCTTTTCAGTTTTCTGCCATTGTAACTGACCAAATGCCATAGGCTTCAACAGGATTGCCACAGTGGGAAGAGGCATTTAATGGTCACACAGTTCTTTGTTAACCAATCACCCAAACTGAAATCTCTCAAATGGTGACTACCGACATTGCACTCTATCTACTTCTTATCAGTGGATTCATCTGGTCAAATAGTTAATGAAATACAGAAAACATAAAACATGAGTTGTTAAAGTTCACAATTACCTTCCTGTCGGAGCTTCGCTCTGGATGCACTGTCCTTGCTTTAACATGTGGTAAATCATCTACCTAAATGTATTTGCACCCAATCATTTTTTAAAGCCACAATCTTTGTAGTGTCAACTTATCAAGGGTCAAAGGGAAGAACAGGCAAGATTCCCAAATCAATCTGCTTGTAGAAACTGTCTCATTTCATTTCAAATTACCTGCTTGGGCTGAAGCAGCGGGCTACGGACAAGCTGCCTTCCTCCATAAACCATGACAGCACAGGTCGAACTTATGTGATCATTCATAAGGGACAAGTCAAGCTGGAGCTGTCATTAACTACTTTTAAACTGCTGTGCAGGGTTAAGTGATCTTGCAAGGCAGCCCTAGATATAAATACTATTTGGACAGTTTAATGTCAAGAGACAACTCCTCTGGGATTAAAACTGTGTATAACCCAGTAGTGTAGTTGTTGAAGAAAGGGTTAAGGTAGTTGGGTCACTTTCTTGGAATTTCAACTCTGCATTAATTTGAAATGTGTTCTGATGACAAAGGTAGCACATTATAAACCCTAATCTTCTTGCCTGCTTGGTGCTCTTGAACCATTTCTTCTCCTGTTTAAGAAGGAAACATCTTCAGGTCTAGTTAACATCTTTAAATGGGAGAAATTAAACATGGTTATGTGATGATTTGACCACAGGCACATCCAGAGGGTTGTGTTAACAGTTTATCCTCCAGTCTGTGAGCCGGTAGAAATGTATACCAGCATAAACTATACTGCATAAAATACAGTAGAGAAACGTATTTATTTATTTATTTTGCAATTTCTATACCGCCCCCCTCCCGAAGGACTCGGGGCAGTGTACAGCCCAATTAAAAACATCAACATACAAAAAGTAAAGTATGCCAGCATAAACTGCACTGCTCTCAATCCTTAACCTGTCTCAGTAACAAGGCCAAGGCATGATTCTGTTTTTAATATTTTAATGAAGGACAAGTTAAGGAAAGCAATGGTGGGGGGGGGATAACCCTGGTTACATTTTCTCTTTCCCCAAATATCAACTGTTAGTGAGTGAGAAAGAGAAAAACACCAATCACTCTCCTAAACATATGTGAGATGAGGTGGAGCTAGTGTAAAATGTTGGTTAATCTACATGTCAAGTTTTTTCACAAATGGAATGTAGTGACCAAGGTGCTCTTTCTCTGTTACCTGTCAGTCAGACTATTTCAGTCTACATGTCCTGGGTGCTAAAACTGTGTCCAAAAACCGCCTGGCTGATAGGTCACAGGTGCAGAGAAGCAGTGGAAAATGAAATGGGGAGAAAACAATCCATAACAAGCAAACTCTGTCCTTGACAATGGTTACAAAAATAGTGCTGGCAGTAAGTGGCCATGGTTAGCAGCACTATAGGCAAAATGGCTACAAAACAGCAAAAAGTATGATACTCAACCAATCTACAGAAGCCACAGTAAACCTCTAATTGATTTATTGATAGAATGAACAAGATAAAAATGGCATGATCTAACATTCTTTCCAGGTTAAGTCAACTTTGTGTGCATCACAAGACTTTTTAGCCCAAGTCTAGCACTATTTCAGAAGTGTGCCAAAACCATGATTTTAAAAAATGAGAATTCTTTTAAACCTGTGTATGTAAGAAGCAGGTGGTATTATTTAACAATCCATCTGCTGGCTCCACTATTAGTGCCATGTTGTGTTGCTAGCCACAGAACTGAGCAGTGGGCTAGTTGTTTCTCTCAAACAGCTTGCAAAACTTCAGAATAATTAATAATCAGCTTTCATGACTCGGTGCAAGCTGGTTCCACCACACTGCTTAAGAAGCCCATCTTGGAAAGCACAAGTCATACTTTAGATGGACAAATGCTGTTGAAACCAGATTTTTAGTTTCTCCCAGCTGAACCCAAAATGTCCATAGAGCAGCGGTTCTCAACCTTTTTCAGGCCGCGACCCCGACCTGCACCGCGCATGCGCGGCGCGGAGGCCTGCATCGTGCATGCGTGCCGCGGCGGCCCACAACGCACATGCGCAGCATGGCGGCCCGCATCGCACATGCACAGCACGGCGGCCCGCATTGCACATGCGCGGTGCGGCGGCCCGCATCGCACATGCGTGGCACAGCACAGCGGCCCGCATCGCACATGCATGGCGCAATGGCCCGCATCACGCATACACGGTGCTACCCCGCACATGCACGGTGCTGCCCCCTGCGCCGGCCGAGGGAAAAGGGGAAAAAAATGGTGGACTGCGTTGTTTGGCGACCCCCGTGAAATGGTCATTCGACCCCAAATGGGGTCGCGACCCACAGGTTGAGAACCGCTGCCATAGAGGTAGTGCCCAGCAACCAGAGGGGGAAAAGTGATTCTGCTGGAGCAATCCTGAGTGTACCGGTATGCACATCATTAACAAACTATATCAGAACATTTCTATAGCAAAAAAAAAATTGTCTCAGGAGAAGAGGGAAAACACTACTTTAAAAGTGGAACAGCTGAAGATAACTTTGACCTGTTTTAAGTTTTTGGGCTGAAGAGGAGACAAAGGTAATGTCATGAAGATATTATAGAAAAAAAACAGTCAGGGAGGCATATTTGTACCATGATTAGAGAGATAGAGGGATAGCTCTACAGTATCTTATTTGTACACCTTGAATATTTGACTTGAAACAATTTGGCAAGAGGAAAAATGTCAGTTTTATAATATCAGATTATAAAATGTTATGCAATGGAATGTCCCTGCAATAGTTCTAAAATGTATTTGTAAAAATGTATTAGTGGCCCAATGGAAAATTATTCTCATGATGATATGCAGTAAAGTTATTTTTAAACATGCAATTAATGTTTAAAAATTCATCTCCAAAAATACAAAGGTACAAAACAATCGTTTAAAACAGAGACTAAACTAAAACAGGCAGGCAGCACACGCAGTACTAAAATATTTCAGTTTAAAATGATTCAGTACTGTACGGCATAAGCAGGAAAATTATAAGAAGAATTTTAAAGCTTCTAATGGAATTATAACTACAGTACTATTCATGTAGGAACAACATCAAGCAGCTCCTAATGTGAAAGTAAGTCTATAAAAGTCACTTTAAGAAGATTTGAGCATCTGGTTTTTTTAAAACAGATACTGTCCTTCAAACTGCAGGCAGGACACAAGGGGATTACTTCAAGAAATCATAACTCATAAAATGTAACACATTAGGGAGACTAAATAAAACCTCTCTTCCTGATATTCTAGCTTTCCAATCACATGAGAGTTTATTGTGATGATAATAGTTTTTCTTTGTTCTTTTTTCATTTTCCTTTTTAGTTGGGAACACTCAGTTGGGGTTTTCTAATCTGAAACTACATGATTTCTTTACCTTCTGTTGCTGCTACCCACAAACCAGACCACAGTGTTAGTCAGTCATACAGAAGAAGAAAAATCTGGCTCTCTGCATAGACAATGACATGCAACATGGATGATACCAGGCATGTCCAACCAATGGCGCATGAGCCGCATGCAGCCCTGGACAGCTAGTAATGCAGCCCCATAAGATTTATAAAAAAAATAAAGTTTGTTATTCATATACATGAACTATATTATCTATTTTATATGCGGCATAAAGACAATTCTTCTTCACTCTATGTGCCTAAGGCAAGTCTTGGATAATGGTATAATGGATCATATCATTCACATTCAACAACAGTATTTTCAAATGTACGTACATAGACTATAAATCAAAGCACACCACTTTTTCAGGGAGTTGATTATATGCTCAAATTTAGACATAAAGCAGAAATTCTATGTGCTATGTTTGCATATACATTCCTTATTAATCTAAGGCTCAAGAGGCTGCAGTAATATTTAAAAATCTAATTATGCATGCTAAAATACATTAAGTTAAACACAGTGCTTGATCTCAGTAGAATGTCCTTCTGAGATTTAATTTTCCCATTTTTAAAACTGTTCCCTTGACTTCTGTTTAAAAATCTACGTGCACTGTGAAGCTCTGTAACCCACAGTAATCTATGTAGCCTAGTAGTTAAATAAAAAATGTTTTGCACCTACAGAATACTAAGTTCAGTGCACATCTTCTCCAGTTACAAGAAACTGAAACATGAACTCAGGAAATCTCCCTCTCATATTTGCAAAACTGCTGGCCACTCAGAATATTAGTTTGCTGGACCAATTTGCCTCATTCAAAAATCATCCAAATGGTGCGCTTTTTATGTTCCAATTCTTGTCAAAGTATACCTGAGACTGATCTGGGCTATTCTGATTATTTATGGATCTAGTTGTATAACAAAATATTATGGGCCCAGCCACATCTCATGGTGAGTCTAAAATATGCAGCTGATGTTTGCTCATTCTGGTGAGTAACTGAATCCAGAGCACTGATCACCAGACCTGGGCCTAAATAGCCATTTCTTTCCTCATCTACAAAAAAAAAAAAAAAGTAAAAGTAAATCCCAACGTCCTTTGGCTCTTATATACCATCTATTTCCACCCATGTGTCTGTAAATATTTGCATATTGTTATGCCAAAATCCTAGAGGTTACTTGCAGAGCATCTGTGTGTGGGGGGGGGGGAGGCTGATATACCCAGTTGAGGTGCAGCCCCTCAAAAGCTTCCTACTCACCAAGACAAACTCTTATAACTTTCTAAGTCTTTGCAATTTGGCATACCTGTCCAAGGGAGCAAGTTAACCAGGGCAAAAGCAAAGAAGGTGGGGCAAGATGAGGGAAGGTGAGCACAACCACTAACAGATGCCTATCATCTGATCCCTAACATAGATTGCCATTTGTGAAAGGCATTCGCTGCCCTGAAATAATATTTCTCTCAGTAAGACCTGATTTTAAAAAAAATGTGGAAACTTTGATGTTATATATGTTAACAACAACAAGATTACTCTACACTCAGAAATGGAAGACTATATTGACTCCCACAAGGGAGGAATGGTTACAAAAGCTGATGGATCTAGCAGAGATGGCTAAACTGACTGTACTGATTAAAGAATACAAACACTTTTAGTGGCACGTGGAAACGGCCTCTAGACTTTGTGCTCGAAGTGGAAAAGAATGAAATTTTGATGTTGGGTTTTACCAACTAGATAGACTTGATGTTATCGAAATGGCTAGTTTATATTATTTTGTAAAAGTAAAAGGTTGAGGTTTGAAGCTGATACTCTACTTTGCTGCACCAAAGAAAGTCGGAAGTCAATGCCTTTTTTTTTGTCTTCCTTACCTCACTTCTCTATTCCCTTTTCCCTTCCCCATCTTTTCCGCTATTTATTTTTGTATTTTCATTGTATCATATGCTATAAACTAATAAAAAATTTAAATGCGAAAAAAAATAATATTTCTCTCTGCAAGGGAAAGAAACAGCGCTGACAGTAGTAACAAGTTGTAACTGCAACCCCACAGTGATCAGCAGAAAAGCAAGCTATCCCACTGTCAGAATTAGACCATCGCCTAGAAAGCCTTGTACTCCTGGTTTTGTTGAACATCAGGGGGTTAGGATTAACAGTTTATTGCCCTGGGGCTGAAAAGGATCTTTCTGTTCCCAGCCCTGCTGCTCTATTGCACAAAACATTGATGGGCAGTAATACTTCTAAAGAAGTTCAGTTTCTCAGACACTTGCCATCTCAGATCATCCTAAAATGCGATGCCTAAGTTGACAAGAAGCATTACATCTGAAGTCCTCAAAAATGGAAAGTGGCTGATTAAAAGAAAAAAAAAAGGACAGCTTCCATTTAGAATTTCTGCCCTCTGCTATGGCTGCCAGCTACTCACCTCCCCAGACCAGTCTTGAATATATTCTTGGGATGGGTTGTGGTGCTATTGAATGGGACTCACCATTCAAGAGTGCCACTGGTACTCACCCAGGAAAAGACCATTTTAACTGGTGAATGGTGTGGTATAGGGCAGGAACAGAACTTCAATTCAGAAAGAAGAGAGGAGCAGAGGTCGAATGAGACAGATGGCAACTTAAGAGGAGTCCAGAGTTTAGCCTCAGCAGGTCATCATCAATATAATGTCTCAAAGGTCTGATAGCAATCATCTCTCTCATCATAAACTATTGCCACAAACTGACTATTGTGAGACCAATGGCCATTATTGCCTATTTTGGATTGCACACTTACTGGTTCCCCTTTGTGTGGTGAAAAAAAAATCCAGCATCTTCTAGTGTCCATCACCTAACATTGTGCTGGAATTCAATCATCATCCTTGAAGAAACAGAGACAGTATGTGGGAAGAAGCCTTATTATTGGCCCAAAGTCCAAGGTAGCACAGAAAGATTATATGCTGGGCTAATTCTTATAGTCACTAAACCAACCATCTCTTAGTGCAAGGGTTTCAAACCTCTGGCCCTCAGGCATCACACAGTATTCCAGCAAACTCCAACATGGGCAAAGCCAACTTAAAAATCTCTGAAATATCCTCCCAACTAGATCAATTTTCCTAGAGGGTGGTTAAAACTCCAATTTCAATCCTTAAAACCTTTTAAAGAGTCCAAGGTTTAAAAAAAAAAGAAGGGTGGGGGATTGAATATTTCAGACTTAACTCTGGGCTAAAATTTTCCCTATTACGGCCTTAGTAGGAAAGGGGATTCTTTGTATGTATAACGTGCAGTGTGAAGCTTCTATGTAACATTAGAAGGGAGTAAATGCATCCTTTGTGTGTGAAGAATTACAATGGCAGTGAAACATAAATACATGGTCAGAGGCTAAAGATAGTCATCTGGGCAACACTAGGCAGGTGACATTGGCTATTAAGTATCTACTATGTGAATCATCTGCATTCACTCTGGAGCTGTAAAGTAATAGTAGTTTTCCAGTAATTAGAAAGAGAGATGCCATCAGTAACTTTTCATACCACAACATGTTTAAGAGTCCAAACATGCCGGTTTCACATAGCAACTGCATGAAATTAATGCCCTTGCTAATTAAGGATGAATAGACTGCTCAGATTTGCATGGTATCAATGATTCATTCCCATGTGGAATATGGGGCAGCAAGTTGCCACCATAAAGTACATTTAACTTCCTGCTGCAGAGAAAACACACACAATCAAAACTCCTGCATTATATTTCAATGAATCCATACTGCTTTGGTTTCAAAAAGCAGCTGCCATTGTTTTATATTCAAAGCTTGATGGATTGCCTCTCTGGAAAGAACATTTCAGCAGGGTGTGGATTTGCACCGGCTATCTTGAGTGAACCTGCAAAAGTTGAAGTTGGATTTGGTACTAATAATAATCAGGTGTGTGGCCTCCGAATGATGTCCACCGAGAACGTCAGAAAAGTTGAAGACTTTTTATTTGCATTTTTCTAATTATTTCGTGAGTCAATTTGCAAATAGAAAAGAACACCTTAGAACACAGTGATTTCCTAAGGCTCTAAGAAAGCATCTACCTTTGTTTCAGGTGAAAGCTCTTGTTTTATCATCAAGAGTATTTGGAATTTGCTTTATCATCAAGAGTAGTTGGAATTTTTGTTTCTTTTCATTGTGGATTACAAATACCTAGCTCCATGGTGGCAAACCTATGGCACACATGCCACAGGTGGCATGCAGAGCCCTCTCTGTAGGCACGTGCACCATCGCCCCAGTCCTAGGCCTTCAGCTGGGTTTTATAAAACCTTTTTGGTTTAGGCCTCCGCCGCCGTGTGCAAAAAAAAAAAGGTTCAATCAATCAATCAATTTCAACTTCTCGTGATAAATTTTTTTTCCACAAAGTTGGAATTGATTGATTGAACTTTTTAGTCCCACCCAGTCTGCCGTTACCACCGCAGCCATGTCCACCCAATGGACCATGGCCACCCAATTGGACACACACACCCAATGGGCCACGCCTACCCGCCACCCGAGAATACATAAGTGAGTTTTGAGTTGCAATTTGGGCACTCAGTCTCTACAAGGTTCGCCATCACTGACCTAGCTCATTTAAGAGAACTGATGGAAAATATCATGACGATACATCCTGAAAAAGTGAGGGGGGAAAACAGCACTCCAATGCCTCTGATTCCTATTATACTGATTTAATTATAAATATAATATTTACTATAGATAAAGAGCATTTTGTGCATTCAAAACAATTAAACACACACACAGAGTGTATAATTGCGTGTATAATTGTTCATTGTTCCAATTCATATACAGGTAGTCCTTGACTTACAACAGTTCACTTAGTTCAGTTACATCAGCACTGAAAAAAGTGACTTATAACTATTTTTCACACGACCGTTGCAGCATCCCCATGGTCACATGGATCAAAATTCAGACGCTTGGCAACTGACTCGTATTTGTGATGGTTGCAATGTCCCGGGGTCATGTGATTACTTTTTACAACCCTCTGACAAGCAGAGTCAATGGCTAGATTCACTTAATAATTGTGTTACTAACTTAACAACTGCAGTGATTCACTTAACGACTATGGCAAGAAAGATGGTAAAATGGGTCAAAACTCACTCTACAACTGTCTTGCTTCGCAACATAAATTCTTGGTTCAACTGTGGTCTTAAGCGGAGGACTACCTGTATAACATATACTTAAATCATAAGGGTAAAACCTGAAGGGTTGGAATATCAGAAATACTTTTCCCACTTCACCACATTCATGGTCTCTTTCATGCTATGACCTATCAAATGAACTATTGCTAGACAAAGGTTTAGTTCTCTCTCAAATGAGTGCTGGATTCGTGTTCGGAAATAAGCCAACAGGTGGCAGGCACAAAACACTTCTGCACCTGCCATCTTTCACTTGGGCAGTGTGAAAGATGGCTAAGGTCCCTGTTCTAGCCATTCCCAACATTTGCCCAACCCTACCTGCCTGAATGTCCCACTAGTGGGTGATGGTAGTCGAGAATGGAGGCCAAGCCAGGGGAATCCACTCTGCTTTCCTTAACTTCTCTAAGAACAGAAAAGACAACACTGCTCAGTTGTTTTGCTCCTGCAGTAGCAGAGTTTATGCCACATACTGTTCTGTCAATTCAAGGGCTAGAGGAAAGCATATTAATGTGACCATGAGGGAGACCCCAAAAAGGACAAAGTGCATTTTAGTAAAGTCTATTTTTGTCCCCCACGTTAGGTTTCTGAAGAAGCATCAAAATCATCTCTGAAGAAAGTTTGCATTAATTTTGATGGAGTTAACACATCTCAGGTTAACAGGTATAAGCCTGCCGCTGGATTTTAATTTACATTTTACAATTCAATTACAATTCAAAGCTCCAGCAAGGTATGTTACTTGCCTGGGGAGAAAAATGCTTTGAAAGAGATCTTAAATTACAAAGCAACTAAGGAATAAATAACAGCATTGCATAGGATACATTTTACATAGAGCAGATACTCAGAGCATGATAAGTTGGATCCAATGACAGGAGAAACTAATG
Source organism: Bothrops alternatus (assembly GCA_034064705.1). Lineage (NCBI taxonomy): Eukaryota > Metazoa > Chordata > Lepidosauria > Squamata > Viperidae > Bothrops > Bothrops alternatus. Next base: position 23,213,244 of record JARGCV010000049.1, on the reverse strand, counting down.
AGAATAGTTCCTGAATAAGATGTTAAAAGCACAATTCCAAATAATTACAACTGGAAGGGGAATAAAGAACCCAAAACATTTAGTGAAGATCTAAAAAAAAAAAAACACCAAGGGGATATAAAGAAAATAGAAAGAAATCAGTCCTCAAGAAAGGCTACAGAAAGGGTAGCTGGTGTTTGGAAAACTAAAAGTTCAAAATGAGCTGAAATGATTGAAGTCTGTTAAAAATAACAAATTATTTAGGTATATTCAAGATAAAGTGATGATGGTGTAACCTTCGAATAGATTAAAAAAAGAAAAGGCAATGCCACACCATTCCAATTTTGTTTCATGTTCTCGAACAAAACTCTTGTTCCTTTTATCAGCAAACTGAATAAAGTAGAATTGAAGTTTAAGATTGTTAAAATGGTCACAGTGCCTTTTTCTTCTGAATGGGTTTCCAGGACCAGATAAAATGCATCCTCCAATAAGGAAGGAACCAGCTATTTGTCTGCCTGCACCATTACTTAACTGTCTTTGAGACAACCTGAAGAAGTGATGAGTTGCCAGATGACTGGAAATGTGGTCCTTACCTACGACCTGGGAAGAAGGATGATACAACGAACTACAGATCGGCCTGACATTGATACCTGGGAAAATTCTAGTGCAAATTATAAAGATATTAATTCAAAGATAAAAGGATAAAGAGATTAACTTCTTTAACAGCCTGTTGGAATACTGCAAACATAACTTGACTGTATCATTTGTTGAAAGGATTCTGATATCTTTCCCATGACAAGCAGATGCCCAGCAGGCAAGGCTGTCTCCAACACTGCATCCTGTTTGTCTTCGGGTGAATCAAAAACTGACACCAAAAGCACTTTAAAACCTGAGAAATTCCATCGGATTATAGTGCACATATTGAAAGCTTTGATTAATATCTTATCTCAAATTGCAGTTAAAGCACGGGAGGAAGCTTGTTAATAAACACATGATATTGTAAGTGAATATAACCTCAGTGTTCTCTTCATGTTTGGGGAGGGGGAGAACACTGGAAAAATCAATACTTGCAACACAGATACACAGAGAGATTTTGTGTTTCTCAGCCCTTCCATTTCTTCAAGTGTGTTGCAGCTTCTCCTGTATCCTTAACACCAAGTCAAGAAAGAACCAGAGTAGAAATTCAGGGAAAGCTTAATTTTTTTCGTATTTGACAGAGAATGATCAGCGGCCAGGCCACTGCTAAAACATGGTTATTTTTTTTAAGCAAGTAAAAGAACTGAATATTTTTTCTTATCTAGACTATTCCAAAGTATTCACTATTAAATATCCGCAACTTCTAGTAGCCACAGTAACTCAGCCTAGCCATTTATGGTATGACTGTTTGAATATGCTCTACTTTTAGGAGACTGTTTGTGACTAAACTGGTTCTCAAAAGGGGGGAAAAACCAGAATCTTAACTTTGGATCTAATGATTAGATCAGCCCTCTCTGCCATTTATGCTAGAATTCACTAAAGCAATCAGGAGATAAGAACAGAGACTGCCTGAACTGATAAACTAGTCTGATAGCATAACAATGGCCTCACCTATAAAATATATTAAGTCAGAGGAAGAGAATAAGAAAAGAATCCCAACAAGGGGAAAATTGTACTACTTCATCTATAGTCATCTCCAGGAATCCTGCATATATTTTGTCTGTTTCATTAAGTCTTACAAATATCAATCCTATTAAAAAAATTTAAACATTTTATAACACACTAAACATTGCTGTCAGTGTGTAAATATGACACATTTAAACAAACAAACTTATGTAAAGCTATCCAAACAAAGCTGGAATTGTAAATGAGAACCAGTAAGCAAAAAAAATATATTGCAATAAGCTCTATATTAATGGCATACAGCGACAGAAAAATCTAAAAACAAAATAATCAGATAATATATTAATGTTTCATTATATTATTATTGTGTTGTTATTATTATTTGCTCTGGTTATATTGCTTCCAATTACATGTTCACCAGCCATGTCAGTTGCCAGAATCTTTATAAATCAACTACATAAAATAATGTAAGCTTAATATAATCAGATTTCCCATTTAACCTGAAAAGGAAAACCTCTGTTGAATGATTTTTTTTGCTGAAACTTTTGGATATGTTCACCCCAAATCTGAAATGTGGCAAAACATAAAATAGCATTGTAACAATGCTTCTCATATCTACCTACAGACAACACCTTTCAGATTTCACTATCAAGAAAAGAAAGAAATGTGAAAGTAAACATATTTTTTCCAGACATAGTATTGTTATTCGAAGACACAGCACTGCTCTTAAACTACCTTTAATGACCTAATTTGTCCCAGAGATATGGAGATTGAAGGAAAAACAATGCACTTTGTAGACTTTCTATTCTCATATAGCAACATCTGAACAAAAGTAAAAGACTATCTCTTTAGTCATATTTTTCCCCCTAAATTTGAAAGTACACATAATCCTCTAGCAATGCAAATGATGCAACAGGCTGCATCTAGAGTCCTTTTGGGCTTTTTTTTTTGTTTTTCCATTTCACTAATCTGTACAAATCTGGTCATTGCAAAATCATTGCAAAAGCCTGACTCATCAGAAGAGCTGCCTACAGTGCATCTCATTTAACTTTTCTGGATGGGAGAGAGCAAACCCAGTATTTTAGGAGAACTCTTTGCTAAGGGCTTTCAGGCCTCCGACCTCACTCTCTAGAGAGGACAGCAATTTGAACATGGTGTTGAGCAACCTCAATGTTGTTTTTCAAAGGGTTTACAGTCAGGGAGGTGGGATACATTCTTTCCCTCACCAATGAAGATCAACTGCTCTACAAGGAAGGGAAACAGTAGCTAACTGCAAGAAAAGGCCATCTCTGTTTCTTACTACAAATGGCTTGAGCTATTCCACACAAAGGCCAACATTGATCAACTCTCACGGGAAGAAGAGTGGCAGAACTATAGATTCTGGAGGGAGCTCCCAGAAGTTCATCTCCATCCAGGATTACAGAAACAATAAACCAAAAACTGGTGCTTCGCATGTTTTTTTCTTCCTCGCTCTCCATCCTTTTACAATGTCTTCTAATGATATGAATTTGGGGGGGGGCAGGTCCTTAGTGCTCTCTGAGCTTGGTTGCTTTCTTGCAGATGTTTCATTACCCAAACTAGGTAACATCATAGTTCTGACTGATGATGTTACCTAGTTTGAGTAATAAAATGTCTGAAAGAAAACAACCAAGCTCAGAGAGAACCAAGAATCCCTCATTTCAACCCTGAGCTACAAATATTTACCTTTATTGATATAAACTTAGATCAGGAGCCATCACTCTTATTGTTTTGAAAGCTGGGTTTAGAACTTTTGAATTTGAAGAGCGTTAACTGTTGTAAATCAGGGGTGTCCAACTGCCGTCCTAAGGGCCGGTTGCATCATACGGAGGCCGCGCCCACCCCAGCTCCGGAAATGCAAAAAAAAGTTGCGATACGTCACGACACGTCACGTGACGCGGCGAGTTTGACACCTGTGCTGTAAATCAATGAATAATTCACATGGGAGAGAATAAGCTAGAGAAAATATATTATTTCCCATACACACACCAAACAATTTTATCACATTAGTCATTGGTTTCAGTATGGTCACTGGTTTACAAGGATTTTTACCTTGCAGATTGAATGGGGTCTTAAGGTTGGACTGGGAATTTGAGAGACATTAGAGAAATCATCGGCATGCTTCCTTGGATACAGTATATAACTGTTCCTCTTTGAGATCTTCCTTTGTTGGCATTTTATTTCTAAAACTCATGATTTTGTGCTTTATTTTTACAGCTGTAGATACGTAACAAAAAGGGAACCATGCAATAAAAGCTCCCACCTATATATATATATAGATTACAGGTAACTGTTGACTTACAACAGTTCATTTAATGACCGTTCAAAGTTACAGCCCTGAAAAAAGTGACTTATAAACATTTTTCACACTTATGACCACTGTAGCATCTCCAGGGTCATGTGATTAAAATTCAGACCCTTGGCATCTGACTCATATTTATGACAGCTGCTGTGTCCTGGGGTTATGTGATCACCTTGTGTGACCTTTTGACAAGCAAAAATCAATGGGGAAGCCAAATTCACTTAACAACCATGTTACTAACAATTGCAATGATTCACTTAATAACTGGCAAGGAAGGTTGTAAAATGGAGCAAAGTTCACTTATGTCTCACTTAGCAACAGAAATTTTGGGTTCAATTGTGGTAAGTTGAGGACTACTTATAAGGGATAAATCCCATGCAAGTTAGATTAGACATCTCTATGAGTGAATAATACTTTGCAATGATTTTTCCTGAAACAAAAATTACAAAAGAGAAATCTTCTTCAGTTTTTTTCAGCTCTACTAAAGTGAAACAAAACTATATAGTTTATTTTCCTAACTCATTTAAACCTGAAATACAACGATAAAAATAAGCATTGTTCTTTCTCAGATAAATTTGACCAAAATGTTTCTACATCCACATATTTCCTTTGTAATTTTGAAAGGAAATAAATAAGGGATATTGTATAGTACTATATATTTATTAGTTAACCTAAAGGAACAGATTTATAACTTCCTCAAATAGAAAAACAATAATCTCAGTTACAACCACCTTATACTTTAAAGTCATCTTCTGGTTTTGCAATTTAATTCAATTTTATGTGGAGCACTGTAATAGGAGACATGGTTTTGTATCCCTGTCTATATTTCTGAGTATTTTGAAACTTTTGTATTTAGGAGAGATAGGTGTCATGAAATGATTTCCTGCTAAATGAGAAAAAAAATGTTACACAATTGTAAATGGCACTAAGAGTTTCCAAATAAGCCCCTCCCAGAATTTTTTTTTCCTCTACCAGCTAGGCAATCCTAGATACTCATAGTTTCCCAGAGGAATATTCATGAATTTTACCTTTTTCAGAGTCAGTTTTCTTCTAAGATAAAATAACTAGATATTAGTGACTATTCTGTAACTTCTATTTATATATATGCAGAACTTAAACCAGGGATTCTCAACCTTGGCAACTTTAAGACTTGTGGACTTCAACTCCCAGAATTCTGGGAGTTGAAGTCCACAAGTCTTAAAGTTGCCAAGGTTGAGAATCCCTGACTTAAACAGAAGAGCAGGCCAACAGTTTGACATACAACACTAATATTTAAAACAGCTCTAGACTGAAGTCTCCCAAAGCAAGCAGGACAGGCTTACACACAAGTACAAAACTTCAAACCTATCTCCTCTGCTAGATAAATACCCCAAATTTTCACTTTCAACTCCAACAAATCAACAAAAGAAAAAGTCTCTACTCTTAATCAATTAGGGTGCCCAGTTGACCCCAGACATAACCCACTGAATACACATCTAGTAATCAATGTTCATTAAGAAGGATCTATATGGTTCTAGCCATCTTTTATTTTTTACTAGATAATCAGCTTGTTTGACAACCATTTTAAGATTTTTTTTTTTAACAGAGCAGAAATCTTTGGCAATATAGGCCTGTGTTATCTCTAATTTTTGTACAGTGTCTATCGATTATAGGTGGGTGTAATAAGTGAAAAGTAAGATTCAAATTCAAATAAGTTGAGTAATTTTCTGCAAATTTGATACATGACTATATTACCATATTACACACTTTAGTGTTTTTATCTCCCCAAGCAAGAAATTGTAAAGATTCTTTTCCCTTTCCCTAAGGGAGTAGAAAAAGGAACATCTTATGCAGAACTCAACAATACAGAATAGTTATTCCTTTCTTACTTTATTTGTTTGATTGTTTATTTGCTTGTTTGTTTAATTTATATGCCACCTCTTCCTGCCATAAGGATGTGTGTGTATAATGTATATTTTTTTACTTGTGGTTTTTATTTGTGTGTAGTGTGCACTGTGGACTGCACTTAATTTTGTTGTGGGATACTCAATAAAGATATTCTATTCTGGCGGCTTACAAGGTAATTAAAAAAGAATTATAAAAACAATTATAAATATAAAAACAATCAAATTGCAGAAGATTAAATACAAACTAAAAAAACTTGTCTTCTGTTACTGTACCAACCAGCTCCAGCTGACAGTGTCTCCATTGAATCATGGAATCACAGAAATTTTTGTCTGTCAAAGTATCCTTTTAAAAATGCTTATATTCATTTTGTAAATTCATCACATTTACATATTTTATTTATATTTTGTCACTCTTTTTCTAATTAACCTATATTGCTAAAAAAAATGGGTCCAGGAAATCTCAGTATTAGGTCTCAATAGCAAATCTTCTCATACTCTAAAACAGCCACTTAAGCAAGAATGCGGAAATGATTTATTTGAAGCTAAATCCTTGCCTCAACTGTATCACAACTGCACAATCATTAAAAGACTGATATACTTTTGATTCAAAGAAAAAAATATATAGATGAACAAACCCATTGTGTGTATTTTTAAAGAAAGTTTTACACTGAGGAAAGATGAATTTAACATTAGGAGGGAAGAAACAACCAGAAACACCTATTTAAGGTACTGCAGATTGATTATCTTTCACAGCAATCAATGTGATTATCTTTCACAGCAACAATCTTCAGCACAAAATATAGTCTGGTTAAAAATTATCATCAGTGGAAGCCATTTTATTCAGTTTTACTTGCCATTTTGCCTTTTTTTTCTAAAAAAAGAAAAAAATACACTCCTATAAAAGTAAATTTCACCTTGGAAATAGCTCTCGCCTTCAAAAATCCAACTTGACAATCTTCTGAATATTTTGCCATTTAACATCATATTGAGTTTAGCATGTCCTGTTAAAAATATTGATTTGAATAGGAGCCCAGATGGAAATAAAACAGAAATACTTCCAAAGACTTCCCCCCCCCCCCGGTCTCTGCAAAAGACAAGCTTTGAACTCATCATTTCAGAAATTGATTGTAATGTCATAAAAATGAGAGGTTCTAACCTTTCAGGGCATGAGTAACTGAGTTAATCCCCCTAGACTAATATCAAGAAGAATTTATATTAAAGCCAATTTTTTTAGTTAAGAATACTCCAGCGAAACATTTTTATACATACCATAGAAAGCAAGTAAAAAGAGAAGAAATTACAAGGAAAAACCGATCTTATCTCTTACTTAGAACTGCCATCTGAACCTCTTGGAAATTACTAGTTCAAACTGTAACAGATCTTCACAGTCTATCCTTAATGTACTCTCAGCCTACTGAATATTCTTATTTAGTTCATGCTCTTTAGAACAGGCAACTAAGAAACCCTTTGCATCTTATGGAGAAAATAATACCCAAGGGCATAATATGCACCCACATTTGAAATATTGTACAATCATATTTAATGTTGATTTGCTAACATTATATTTATGCATTTATTTTTCTCATTTCTATCCTGCTGCAGTCAAAGGCAGTGAAAATCTGCCTTGTAATGAAACCTGCTAACTGAAAAAGGTAGGACATAGTTATTGACAGGCTCTCCAACAGACCTACCCAAAAAGGTCCTATGTCACTGACACAAATTTGTAACTACTGTAGTAGAATTAAGATCAGAAATTCATTTTTGCCACTTGCCTGCTGCTGCTGTTATGCTTGTCTATCACTGTAATAAAGATGGATTTGATCTGAAATTGCCACTGCCACTGTTTCCCAACACACACGCATATCCTGTGAAAGTTTAAAGTGGTTTTCACCGTCGCCATCCTCATATCACCCAGCTGACCAGAGTGCAAAACATGGCACTCTATCAGTGCCTTAACTCAGTCTTCAATAAAATGACTGGTTTGTCACTTTTTATAAACCACAGTGTTCTCACTAGGAAAATGTGACAAGACCTTTTGAGCCATTAAAATTGGCCAAGCAGTAATACTTGATTACTTGATGGAGTGGCAGAACAATGGAATGAAATGAGTTTCTACCAAAGGAAGTTTCATCTCAAAAAATAAACCGGCACCATAGGCCAGTTATTCAAAACAGATCAACTGGGTAGAAATGCAGGAATGTAACATTGAACCAAATTAACACTAATCCCCATGTGAAAGAGGATATAGAACAGTGATGACAAACCTTTTAGAGACTAAGTGCCCCAAAATTGGCCCTGCCCCAGCTCCACCCCCTGCCCCGCCCCCACCCTGCTTGCCCTCAGGGCCACTCACTACCTCCAGGGCCTGCCGATCACCCAGACAGCCCAGCAGCGCCATGACGGCCACGCCCTCTGCCTGCGCCCCGCAGCATCAACTGTGCACAATGGGGCGTGAGGTCTATGCTGCCTGGCTGCCATGTCTTTGGCTGCACTGCTCTGCATGGGCCACGCTCGGGGGTGACTCTCCTCCAGGGGGGCTGCTGGTGAGGAGGGGGCGCTAGGAGAGGCAAGACTGGGGCAACGGCATGTGTGCCCACAGAGAGGGCTCCGAGTGCCTCTTCTGGCACCCGTGCCATAGGTTCGCCATCACTGAAATAGAACATAAGAACATAAGAAGAGCCATCCTGAATCAGGCCAAAGCCCATCGAGTCCAGCATTCTGTGTCACACAGTAGCCCACCAATTGTACATGGGGATCTTGAGCATAAAGAGAAGGCAAAACCCTCCCTTTCCCTTGACCCCCAACAAATGGTACCCAAGGGAATCCTGCCTGCCTCAACCAACATAGAGGCGGTACATGGACATCCATTTTAATAACCACCAATACACTTGGCATCCATGAATCTATCTAGCCCTGCCTTGAAGCTGTCAAGGCTGACAGCTGTCACGACCCCTTCAGGAAGTGAATTCCATAAATCAACGACCCTCTGGGTGAAGAAATATTTCCCTTTATTTGTCCTCACTTTCTTAGCTATGAGCTTTAGGGAGTGCCCCCTTGTCCTGGTATTGTGTGATAAAGAATTTTTCTCTATCCACCTTTTCTATCCCATGCATGATTTTATACACTTCGATCAAGTCACCCCTTAAACGCCGTCTTTCAAGGCTGAAGAGACCAAGGCGTTGCAATCTGGTTTCATAAGGGAGGCGCTCCATTTCCTTGATCATTCTTGTTGCCCTTTTTTGCACCTTTTCCAGTTCCATTATATCCTTCTTGAGGTGCGGTGACCAGAACTGTACACAGTACTCCAAGTGTGGTCTCACCATCGATTTGTACAGAGGCAATACAACACTTGCTGACTTATTTTCGATTCCCTTCCTAATCATGCCAAGCATGGAATTTGCTTTTTTTACTGCTGCTGCGCATTGGGTTGACATCTTCATCAAGCTGTCCACCAAAACCCCAAGATCCCTTTCTTGGGATGTCTCAGAAAGTTTGGTCCCCATCAGTTGGTAAGTATAATTGGGGTTCTTTGCCCCGATGTGCATAACTTTGCACTTGTTTAAGTTAAAATGCATTTGCCACTTTGTTGCCCACTCACACAATTTCGAGAGATCCTTCTGGAGCTCCCGACAATCAGTTTTACTTTTCACAACCCGGAACAATTTAGTGTCATCAGCAAACTTGGCTACCTCACTATTAACTTCTACATCCAGATCATTGATGAATAAATTAAAAAGTAAAGGTCCCAAAACTGAACCTTGGGGTACACCACTTCTCACTTCTTTCCATCCGGAGAATTGTCCATTTATTGCCACCCTTTGCTTCCTACAATTTAGCCAGTTACCAATCCAGGACAAGACCTGTCCTCTAATTCCGTGGCTGGAGAGCTTTTTTAGGAGCCTTTGCTGAGGAACTTTGTCAAAAGCCTTTTGAAAATCAAGATATACAATATCAACTGGGGCCCCTTTATCTATGTATTTATTTACACCCTCAAAGAATTCTAACAAGTTAGTAAGACATGATTTGCCTTTGCAGAAACCATGTTGATTTTCATTCAGCAATGCCTGTTTTTCTATGTGCCCTGTAATTTTATCTTTAATAATGGTTTCCATCAGTTTGCCTGGAACTGAGGTTAGACTGACTGGTCTATAGTTTCCTGGATCACCTCTGGATCCTTTCTTGAAGATCGGGGTTATATTTGCTTCCCTCCAATCCTCCGGTACAGTGCCAGATGTTCAAAAAAAGATTAGAATGTTCAAAAAAAGATTAGAGGAAAACAGGGGTGATAGTATGTAGTCATCTTCTACCTCCATTTTAGCCTCACCTGATACAATTAGGTTCCTAAAGTTGTGCCCACGCTAGCATCCTCCAGATGTCCTGGTCCACAATTCGCATATCTATTATTATTATTATTATTATTATTATTATTATTATTATTATTATTATTATTATTATTATTATTATTATTATTATTATTTATTGGATTTCTATGCCGCCCTATTCCGGGAACTCAGGGCGGCTCACAGCATAAATAGAAATCAACATTAAAATACATATAAAAAAGAACCCCTGAATTAAAAAACCAATCATCCAACAAACATGCACACAAACATACACTGGCTAGGGGCAAGATGTTAACTGCCCCAGGCCTGTCGGCAAAGATGCGTCTTGAGCAGTTTACGAAAGGTGGAGAGGGCGGGGGCGATACGGATCTCCGGGGGGGAGTTGATTCCAGAGGGCCAGGGCCGCAACAGAGAAGGCTCTTCCCCTAGGCCCCGCCAGGCGACACTGTCTGGCTGACGGGACCTGGAGAAGGCCGACTCTGTGGGCCCTAACCGGTCGCTGGATAATAGGAATTGTAATCCAAAACAATACATATCAAATTGGGAATGCCTACAATATCTAAACTAGCTGAATGCCAATATAGAGTTTAACTATATTAACCCTGGGCCTTGTCAAAGGAGATGCAAAATCAAAATAAACATTGATCAGTCCAAACATGCTTTCTTAAGTAAATGAAAATGGGGGAGAGGGACAAAAGCATTTCATTCTGTCCAAACTGAAAAACTTTTCCCAATTTTTTTGAATATGCATGATGCGAGCTTCCAGAAAATTAAAAAATAACATTATAGATTCTCCTAAAGAATAGGAATAAAATAAGACAGAAATAGAAAAGCAAAACTTGCATGACCCATTCAAACAATGTGAATTAAAGTACGTATTTTTAAAATTAAGTGATTAAAAAGTAATAAGTAACCCAGGTAGAAAAAGAAATGGAATAAAATCAAAGCTATAAAGTAATAAAATATATTTTTCTAGAAGAATATTGATTATGTCTTTATACAAAATTAAATGCAACATGATCCATTGCGTCATCATTTCAGAGATATTTACTTACTTATCATTTGGGCACTCCTGCACTCTCTCCCCAATCTACATCACGTTGTTCTACAACCTGCCTGAACTCATGCACACCTCTCACACACTCCCATGCATTCTCCCCAACCCACAGAGCCTCTTGCACATCGACATGTACGTTCACACGCCCCCCCTTAAACCTCTCACCTCCCTTGCATCCTTTCACACCTCCAGCACCCATACACAACTTCCCTGAACACATTGCCTCTTCTGCACCCCTTTGCACTGTCATGTATCCTCCCTGACCCACAGGTTGCCTACTGCACACACTCACTCTAGCACATCCTCCCTGACCTGTGCTGTGCCTCTCGGGCATCTTCCCTAACCTATGTAGTGTCTCCTCTGCACTTCCATACACCACCTCACTCTGTCCCACCTGGCAAGTCATTTACCTGCCTGTCAGCCTGGGATTTCCAACCTCCTGCCAGCTTCTCCACTCGCCTTCCTTCTGGAAAACTGGCAGGGAGCACTGGAAATGACAATCATGACTGCAGTTGACTACAGCAATGCTGAAGCAGCCAGTGATTTTCCAAATTTCAATTCCCTGGGAATAATGGGGCCCAGATTTTAGATGCATTCTGTAAGTTAGCTCATCTGAGTACCTGGATTCAAAAAATGTTGCTCTATGATGCCGTTTTGCCCAATTGAAAGCTGCAGGCTTAAGAGTTTTTTTTAATAGTATATAGATACAACTCAATTTTAAAATGAATTGCACTTCAATTCAAAGTCCGAGAATGGATGTGTTCCGTTAAGCTCAACTTCAGAGTCCAGTATACGAGAGGCACATAATCATCTTTTCTGCAAGAGATTAAGTGTAATATATCCAAAGTGTACTTGCTTTAAGTTGCCTTGAAAGACCCATAAAATGGTTCGTCAGCTATGTGGCTCTGCCTTATGGCAAAACAAGGTATTGGCCAGAGTCATGTAACATGTTACGTTAATAAACTAAGCCTTTTTGCAGAACTGCAGAAAAATAAAAAAGAACATTTTTATTTTTCTCCCTAATTTCAACACATCATGTATACAAGAATTTTAAAAAGAGGATGAAGTTTAATATTGTATGAGTCTGAGAAAATAGGTAAATTCTTAGTATGCTGTCATTACTAATAGTGTGCAGTGGGAGGGATTTTTCTTTTTTACTGCTCGATTAGTTATCTATAAATAACACAGATCAAAATAGCTGCTTTGTTAAAACAGCCCAAGGAAACTTTGCCCAGCAAATCACACAGGCACTTGCAGTTGTGGCATGTGCATCTTGGAAGGACTATTTCCAATTATTTATTGTCCACTACATCTGACAGTATTTTATCAAGTGGAATATTTAAAGATGTACATCCTCCTACCTTCGTTCCAGAGTTCCTTGAGGCCTTCACGCCTACCTCTACTGTCACAAAGCTTTTGAGGATCACTACATAAGCTAGGATTTAGCAACATGGTCCACATGGACTTCACAACCCATGGTGCCCTTCAGATGCCAAGTTAATTTTATTTATTTGCTCAATTTCCATAGCTGCCCTTCTAAATTCAATTGACTCTGGGCAACAAACAATGTCACAATAATTAAAACCAAAAAAGACAAAAAAAATTACAAATTATACATTTAGGCAACTGAAAATCATAATTACATAAAAATTAATAGTGCAGTCAGGTAACAGAGCCTCTAACACTTTCAGGACTCCAGGTTTGGGCACATCTTTAAAGCCTTAGGATAGGTTAACAGGGTTGAGGCCATGCTAAGCTTTGAAGGAAGAATGTTCCAAAGGGCAGGGGCTACTGCCAAGAAGGTACTTCTCTTCATCCCCAACAGCCAATGTCCCTTGGCTGACAGGACTGCAGCATCCTCAGTCTACTAGGCCAAATTGGACAGGTACTGTAGAAACTATTGAGAGAAGACAGCCCTTTTTAATTTAAAAGCTTGGGAATTCACCCAATCTCACAAGATTTGGGTATTTTCAAGTGAAATATTACACAAGTTAGGATCAAAAGCCGTTTTTTTAATAAAATTCCTTAATTATGTGAGATACTGGCCATTATTATTATTGCTGCTACTATCTTCACCAAAGTATCAATAGTTCTTCAATCATTTGCCCTAAACTAAAGCAACTCAAGAAAAGATGGGCGGGTACAGGTAATCATCAGAAGTCGAACTCAGCCTGGTGAGCATCAACAATATTTTTCAGAGGTCCTCAGATATCTATGCCCTGAAACACTTCCACATACCATTGTTATGAAGATCAGACTTTGATAGTGAATACCCACAATTCTCTTCTTTAAATAAGGCAAGACATCCCACTCTAATTTCTTCTGTAAATGAACCGATAATCACATACTTTTGCCATACAAGCTCATTCTTCTTCTACTTATTATTTCAGTCTAAAAACTGAAAGATCTTCCTTGGGAAATCTTTCTTTCTCTTGTTTTCAACAACCAATTTACCATCATATTTGGTCCAAGACTCTAATAATAGATCTACCTTTATATTGGTCCTAGAGGTCATTTCCCCTACTGGTTATTTGGAAACCATAAAGAATTAAACTTTTGGGTTTCGGTGCATTAACATTTTGCTATAGTTACACAATATAAAGTTACACAATATAAAAAGTTTTAACCAACTGTTGCAAGGATTATATGATAGCATAGTACGTATGAGCTATTAGAACAAAAATGTATCATAAGTATCATGCAGTAACTTTTGGCCCCCTCCCCATAGTTTCCTATTAATCTCCACCTCTGAAAGCTATCCTTACCAAATTTGGGAAACAAAACTTGCTCACATTCATGACTAATTCATTGAGCTCATTAGCAGAATTGTGTCAGTTTTCAAAGCAGCACCTCATTTTGACAACTGTTCAAAAGAAGCATTGAGTATCCCTAACATGTTATGTTGGCATCGTTGCAGCACAACTAAACCCTACCTAGGTTAGGACTAGTTTAATCCCTTCATCTGGATATTAAAATATTTGCCCTTGAATTCAGTGGAAAGATGCTGACTGCATGCCTGGAAGCTCTCGTTTAAGAGCCAAAATCTTTCTCATCAATTTTCTGGTGGGTCTAGGAAATCAGGTGAAAATGAATTTAGCCTTCTGGTTCTATACTAAATATCTGATCATAATTCAACAATGGTTAAAATAAACCTTGGTTTAACCTAACATGTAAAACCGTGCTTCCTTCTCATTTCAAGGAGTCCTATTAATTACTCCCAAATATATAAAATGATGAGGCAATGCAATACTCTTTTAATTTATCCAACTGACATCTTATCCTTCTAACAGAATTCCAAGGCCACTAAAATAAAAAAAAAATTACTGCTAACACTTCTCAGTATTCTAAATATGTCAAATTGTATCCCTTTACTGTAAGTAATCTAATATTACTAATCATTCATTTGAAAAGCATCTCCAAAGAAATAAGCCCTAATGCATATAAAGTAAGATAAATAATTTAAAGCTCAAAATAACGAAAAACTGTGTTTTTATTGTTCACCTAAGGAAGTTTTACAATAAAAATACCTTTTAAAAGCAAGCAAGATGTTCTTTTGTTCCAGCGTTCAGTTTCAAGCATTTTATGGAACTGTTTTGACAAAGCCAGAGGTGTAACTGGATAGATAATACAATGGCATCTTATTTTCTTAGTTGTGTGAACAGCATTTTAATTGGTCACAGTCTAAAGCAAACAATCCCTATCCACACTATCCAGTACACACAAAATAAAGAAAAGAAATAACTGCACTGGAACAAAATACCCCAAAAGACAAAGAAAAACCCATAGCAGAACTACACAGTGGTTAAAATATATTCCATCCTTTGATGATAAATTGTGCTCTATAACTAGATGGCAGGGGAAATTAACAGCACTAATTTGAAGGACAGGAAATACATTATCAAATATATATATATATACTTAAATGAGATTTAATTAATTACTCATTAGTAATAAGGTGATGTCTCATTTGGTGAAGTGTTCAAGTTGATTTGGTAGGCAGGAAGAAGAGAAAAAATGGGTATATTTAGCATTCTGTAACAATTTTAAGAATTTATAGTTTTTGTAAACATCTTCATAACTGAAGTGTTTTACACTTGCACAATGTTAATCACTTTATTTATACATGAACACCTGAAACGGGCCAATTACACAATAAGACCGCAAACAACCACTGGTATTTTTCTGCCTTCTGAAAGCCCCTAAGGGAGAAGTATCACCAAAAGTACATTTTAAAAATCTGCAAAAACATCACGAAAATTACATTTAAAAACTATTTTAAAAAGAAATCTGCAAAAGAAGTGGTTCTGGACAGTGCAACTGCTTTTTAGCAGTTTTAAAATAGCCACTAGGTTCTCTTAGGTTTTTGTGGCTTCACAGGCTTTAATCAAGAGTCACCTATCATAAATAATGTACCACAAAATATACATTAATTGGAGCAAAAAATTCCTTAGGGAGATTCTGTCTACAAGAAACCAAATAGGTACCTGTCACATAGTTCATATGTTGAGGCCAATCTCTGAATCCAAGTGTAGTCTCATGACCCAAGCCTACAAAGTCTTCTACACATCCTTAAAACCCACACGTAATCTGAATCCCACCCCATCCCAAAATGCAAGAGGATTTGTGGATGCAAATCCCAATGCACACTGGGAGACTTCTCTATGTACAACTAATTGTTCTTTACTGTATCTTATATAGAAAACTTTATAGACTTCTAAAATAAAAGGGGTATTCCATTGTTTTAACTCCTGATATCACGAGACATCTGAAAGTACATAATGTTATGTAATCTTCTGGAATGTACATCTTCTAAAATTCCAGCTGTTAAGTAAGCTAAGGGACAAGAAAAAAAATATCACAATCTTGGCAAACAAACTTGGTATACAAAACAGATGATTAAAAAAAAGACAGCTTAAGATGATTTTTTAAAAAACGAGCAAAGGTTGGAGGCCAACTGAACAGATTTTTAAAAATATATAATAAATAATGCATTCCAAAGTGTATATAAATTATTACTGTAATTTGAATTTGGGGCTACAATGACATCAAATTACTACTTCAAAATCCTCTTGTAGATTATACCATTAATATCTCTTTACAGAATTATAATCTTCTAAGGGCAGGGGGAAGAGAGATGGACATTATTTTTCTTAAAGCTATCATTCCAGGAAACATACCAAGGATCTGAGAGTAGCTATCCTAAAAATATGGAATGGGCATTATCCTCTGGAAAAAGAAATAAAATAGTATGTTAAAAACTATAAACAAGCTTTAGGCAGCTAAATTCTCAGAATTTTATATCACCCAGATACAAGACAGCAATTTGCAAAGTCTTAGAACCCTTAGTTAAATGGCAGAGTTACCACTTATTTGTAAATTCAAATCTCCAATACACCAACCGTGTACAGAATCGCCTTGCTTCATTACATTTTCCTGAGAGTAAAGCAATTAAACATAATCTTAATCCTAAAACAAAAGTGATTTTTTTTATCTTGGTTTTTAATATTTTTTTTTCTTTTTTGCAGTTGTAATTTTTGGGCTATTCCCTGACAAACTAAGTTAAGTTTGATTGCTAAACACTGTCCCATAAACAAAAAAATGCAAACTATAATGTCTATTGATCTGATTAAAAATCATAATACAAACCAATCTAAAATTACATTAACAAAACTAAATATGAAAAGTTGCATTGAAAGGGCGTGTTACATTATTTGTATTAGGATCGTGTAGAAACATTCCAATGGCAGTGTTATCAAAATAAAACTAACACATTAAGACCACCCCCCTAAGCCTAGTCATACGTGAGACTCTACCTATAACTTTGGCTAGTTTGGGTCTTTACTCTCGTACTACATGGCTCACTAACATCAGACATTATATTTGAATACCCTGAGAAATCTGATACTGAAGTCCTTACTCTATGGTCCACTTCTCCATTAGAGTTAGCAATAAAAGTCATTGGCACCCTGCTGCCCGTCTTAAACTGAGAACCAAATGCTTGTGCAAAGGTCTCTATCTGATATGTTGCTCGATGTTCTAGGTCCTTCTGAGGATCTATCTGGTTAGCTAGCTCCTGAGATGGAATGGAAAAGCTTGTTGAAGTTTCTAGGGTTTTTTGTTCCTTCTGGCTATTCAGTTTTTGAGGTGTAGAATGATAGCCTGATGACGTGTCTATGCTTTTTTGAGAGTCTATCAGGTCATCTAGTTCTTGTGAAGGAGTCAACTGTTGATGGGTTGCCTCCAAAGCAGACAAATAAAAACCCGGCTGAGATCCAAGCAACATCCCAAAGGGAGGCTTTGACAATGCAGATGGCAATACTGAGGTAACGGATTGGCTGAAACCACACTCAAGTGGAGACGTAGTGTACACTTGTTTGTCTGGAAACAAACTATGGTTATGAAGGCTTGAAGATAAACTTACAAATTGGAAACTGGGACCAAAAGTAAAACCAGTACTATTGGTTGTTCTTTCAAAAGCATGTTGGAGGTATTTTGAGTATTCTTGCAACATGCTTGCTTTGTCATTTGAAGCTGCCTGGGAACTGGGACTCAAGTTCTCCTCTTGAACCATCTCTGTATGTTCTCCTGAAGCTTGTAAGTCCACACGCTGTTCAGCGATGCTGAAGGGATCTTCTTTCTGGCCTTCTGATTTGTGAGAGTACTGATCTAGAAGACTTTGCAAGACTTCATCAGGAATGCCAGACTTATCATGACAAGATTTGATGTCAGCATTAAGAGACGCTGGGTCAATAAGAGATAATGGGGTCTCACTGTCCATAACACTTACCCCTGCGGACTGAATAACAGACGGCTGGGAGGCCATATGCCCAACATTTATAGAAAAGGCACTGTTACTGCTGGCGGTTTGCAAATATCTTCTTTTCTTTGAAAACTGCATGGCATCATCATAATTGCTACTTATTTGACCTGATTTGCCACTTGCTGCTTGGAGAAGGCCAATAGCATCTACACTGGTATTTGCGACTAGGCCAAGAGAGCTACTTGGTTTTCCAGAAAATTGCTTCTGACCAAGGAGGTCTGGTAATGGCGACATAAAATTAAGAAAGCTCTTATCTGCACTTTTCCGGTTTCCTTTTTTAAAGATTAGTTTTGGCACCTTTTTCTGTAGCTCTTCCAACCCAGTGCCAATCAAGCCACCACTGGAAGACACTATTGGAATCTCTACTGCGTAATTCTGCAAGGACATATTAGATGCAAGTTGAGATTCAGATATTTTATGACTAGGTTTATGTTCTTTGTTTTCAGTGGGTATACATTTTACTTTGCTTTTTCTCTTTGATGAACCTGTATTTCCCTGAGACAACATAGACAAATTGCCCATGCTATGATTTGATGGCCCAGGATCCATTCCAGCACCTGCTTTCCCTATGGCTTCTCCACATGTACGTCTGTGCTTCAAAAGTCTATCAGTTCTTGAAAAATACTGCTGACAGGTTTCACATTTGTATGGCTTTTCTCCGCTGTGCGTTCTCTTGTGCCTCTCCATGTGATACTTCTGGATGAATTTCATACTGCATTGGTCACATCCAAACGGCTTCTCCCTGCTATGGATTTTTTCGTGCCGTTGAAGCAAATACTTCTGAATGAAACCCATGTTGCACTGACTGCACTGGAAAGGCCTCTCACCAGTATGGATGAGCACATGCCTACGCAGATGATAGGAGCTCCTGAAGGCAGCATTACAGTGTTCACAGACATGAGGTTTCTGGCTAGGGGACAGCATGGCAGCTTCTCCATCTCCTGCCACAAGGGCCTTGGTTGAAGTGTTCGGCTTCTTCTTGGCTTTGTTTCCCTGAGATTCTGACTTTGGCCTCTTCACCTTCTTGGTCTGGGCATCCTGTTTAGGTTCATCTGAGCAAGAAGCCCCTACTTCACCACTGCTTCTGATGCCCAGTAACAAATCTCCTCTATGGGGATGATGATGCAGATGGTGAAAAAGACTGAGGTCCTGGATCACACTCTGGTTGGCCCCTTCCACTCCACCTCCTCCACCAACATGAGTGGGATGCCTCTCCTCCCCAGCTATACCAAAGAGACCCCCATAATGGTGATGATGGTGGTGGTGGTGATGGTGCTGTTGCTGCTCTTCATCCTCTTGATCGCTGGGCTTCTCCTGTTTGATGTTCATCAAGGAATGAAAGAAACCCCACGAGCTCCTCTGGGACGACGAGGAGGAGGAGGAGGTGGCGGTGAGAGGAAACCCTCCGGTCGGCTCTTTCTTGAAAGTCATGCCCTGAGGGTGGGGAGGAGGCGGAGGGACAGACGTCTCAGTGGCCGAGACAGTGGCGGCGGTGGCAGAGGAGGAAGATGAAGAGGACGATGAAGAAGAGGCGGTGGCAGAGACAGAAGTCAGCCCACAATGCTGCGGGGGCGCGGCCGGGCGAGTGAAACTAGTGACTGGCGGCAGGCGGTGATTGAACATGACCATGCTGGGGGGGAAGGTGGGCTCCATCGCCGTCCTCTTGGAAGAACCGCCGCCGCTCAGGAAGCCGCTGCCGAGTTTCATGTTCCGCTCGTAGGCAGGAAGGGGAGCCGCAAAGCCGGGGAAGAGAAAACAGGGAGGAGGCGCGGCCCGTAGGCGCTGCTTCTGCTGCCGGACCCCGCAGCTGCGCCGCTCGCTCCCTCGCTCGCTTTTGACTCACTCAACTCACCCGCCGGCTGGCCGGCCGGCCCGGTCTCTTTCGCGCTCCGTGCTTTTAACACTCGCTAGCCCGCCAGTCACGGCCGCCGACAGCCGGGCGCATCCTTCGTTGCCGCTCGGCCCCACCCGGCCCAACCTCGTCCCGCCGCCTCCGCCGCTGCTTCCTCCTGACGGCCGCCGCCTCCAGTTAAAAATATCGCCACAATGGAATTAGCAGAGCCTCCTGGAAGGCCTTTACTGCACATGCGCCACGCGCGGCATGCTGGGAAGGATTGCCCAGTCAGGAGGGCACTAATGTTGGGGAGGCAGGAAGGCGCAGGCGCGGGTTGACCCCCTGCATCTCCCGCTCCCGCGCCCCCTCCCTCTGGTTCGTTCCCGCGAGCGCATTACCTCACTGTCAACGCGATCGAGCTATACTCGGTCGTTCCCGGCAGGGCACTTGCTCCATAAAGGGGTACCGGTGGCCACGTTAGGGGCGCTTGGCCTCATGCATGTCCCATACCTCTCCCTCCCTCCCTCCCTCCCTCTCTCTATATATATGAACCCAGTTTCACACGTATGCAGTTAACACGCGTGTCTGCATAGTTTTTACATGTCTGGAGGGGGGCAGCAATTTTATCCGGCTCACAGGCGGCCTAGGCATTACAAACGTTCTTTTTGGATTTTGAATAACTGGGTGCATGTTCCTCACGTGTAAATGGCACTGAATGCAAACAGGCTTCCTCCCCACGAAAGCATGCATGAAGTGTGGGAGAAACGCTATCACTTGTGTTTCCTGCAGCTAATCACTGAAGTCCATTACATGAGCAATACTTTTTTTTTTTTTTTGCCAAATAAGGTTGAAATGTTGAAACGGCTGCCACTATATAGGTTCGACTTAGATAGGGGAAATAGTTCCTGACAAAACCAGTACTGTGTAACAGGTCGCATTGACAATAGAAATTTTGAAAACCCTTCTGTCAATAGCATTTTTCAATTATTGATGTGGTATCCAATTCAAATTGTGGACTTAAAACTTAAGGAATCTCTAGTTCCTGCCATATTTCCTGCCTCATGTTCCTTCCCTGTTTACTTTTTAAAAGGGAGATGGAGATATGATATCTAACAATCAAACCTATTTTAACTGCCCACAAATCATGCCTGAGAGGCAATTTTATATAGTAGGTCACATCCACTTTGAAACTGTAAAGCCAGATGTAAAGAATACTAATAGAAAACACTTATCCTATATTCTGCATTTCTATCTGCTCTGCAGCTTTAAAACAATGTTAGTCTAATCACTATCCTAGAAAAGGGGAGTCATGGGCAAAGCTTCAGGATATATTTCTTTGTTCTGTCAACTGCCTGAGAAAAGCTAAGAGGTATGCAAACAATTTTAAGTTCCTTCACAAATTAAAAGGCAACCTCTATAAAATTAAGTAAAGCAATATCAAAGAGCTATAGTTAGCATGAAACAAATTTGTAATGAAATATACCAAATCCCAGTATAAGCGAGCAGAAATATGTTTCAACAGTTATTAAAATAATGTTGGTGCAAGTGTAGATTGAGAAATGTGTAAAGAATTAAAAAATCATCACAAAATAACTGATTTAAATACGTCCTAATACAAGCCAATGTAGAAAGCAGAACTTCTCATTATTGTATTGATGTTCAATAGCCTCTGACTGCCTTTGCTGTTACTTTTCTAATTCAACATATTCATGCTCTAATTATTTGATCAGCTAAACATAGCTCACTTGTTTTTGCTTTTGCAACACAAAAGTTAAAGATTATATATAAAAAAGGATGCAGAGCTGGAGTATATTTTATCTATATTGATTACATAGAGCCATCAAATTAGTCCAAACTTAGTTCATTTCTGTTTAGTTCAGATAATATTCCAGTGTTCTATTTGGCATAGGAATCTACTGTATTATAAACTTAGGGATAATACGTACCCTCCAATATACTGCAGGCCCTTCTTTAAATTTTCGGTGATCCTCTCCTTAAAAGTGGAAGCAATATTCTGTACAATTAGTTAATAAGGTGCAGCTACATCCAGCTTTCCATGTTCCAACAGCAAGTGCAATAGCACTTACATTAATCACATTATTCAGAGGAAATTTCCTCTGGCTTCTATCACTCAATCTTATTAAAATCCTGTAAAATTAATTGCTTTGAAAATCAAAACTATACAATATGAAATTATTGTATAGTTTATACAACTATACAATTAAATATATTTATAGGTAAATTCATGGGGACAAATGTGCTGTAAATTGTTTTCTCAGATAAAAGAGCAAACCCAAATTCAGAATTATTGAGCAAATATAAGGTGAACCTCAAAATATTCTTCAGTACAGCCAACTTAAAAAATGAATTGCTCTAATTAAATTCTCTGTACATATTTGCTTGGGAATAAGTCCCACTAAACCAATTGGGATCTACTGAAAAAAATGATTAAACTGAAAGTGACATTATTTTTCCTCTCCTTCTTTTCCTCTTTTGGTTTTGCTATTAGATCACCAGTCAGGGTATAATAAAATTAGAAATGATTTTCTCTAACAGTTTATAACATATGTGCATCCATCTATGTAAATCACGTCAGAATCTTTTAGGCAAATCAAACGTAACTTCTGCAGCTGATTACCAAGGAAAGATTAAACATTCATCTCAGTATTTCTGTCCTATCTTCAAGCCAAGAGATCAAATTATCTGGCACAAGATTGCCTGATATACTCACAAAAGAGTGACATGGGTATGTACATGCAGTCATGAAAGTATATCTCTAGCATATGCAAAGAAGGCAATCCAAAGTGTCAGCGATCCAACTGAATTTGCATGCTGTATCATGATACCAAAGCCTAGAAGCAGGTGTGTCAAACTGTCGGCCCACAGGCCAGTTGCATCATACGGTGGCTGCGACCATCCCAGCTCCAGCAATGCAAAAAAAGTCAAGATACGTTGTGACATGTCACGTGCGGCGAGTTTGACACCCGTGGCCTAGAACATTTACATATACACATTCTAAACCAGTGTGAGACTTCATGACAATATTTGTGCCATCCCTCTTCTTCATAAATAATGTGGGAAAGTTCATCTACTGGATATAACCTGTACGCTAAGTTTGAGAAGTTTTAAGACTGCCAAGTGTAGTGAAGTGTTAAAAAGACTGAGAATTCAAAAACTTAAAGCAGCAGTAAAATATTAGTCAATGTCTATGAGAAATGAGTCTGTCCCTTCATTCAGGGTGTATGTATTTAATGGTAAGCTGGGATGCATATAAGCTAGTCCAAGCATGAAGGGCAGTAGGACACCCATATGGGAAGCCAAGTTTGTCCCTCAGTTATCAAGATAAGAAACCTGTCATTTCTCTCATTCACTCTGTCAGCCTTGAGATACTCTGAGCAGACTTACCTCTGTGTTGTACACCCCATATATCAGGAAGATGAAGAGACCCTGTAAAATAAAATGGAGGGAAAAAGCTGTTAACTCTAATCATTTCAGCAGTAGAAATACCTGAAATAAACTTTCCTGGGAACAGACAAAAGAAGACACACTTCATCAAGGTCAATTTATTTTTCTATTTTTCAACATTATAAAGTGCACCTTGAGCATTTATTTGATAACATGGGAGTGAACTGTGTACTGTAGTTGTGCTGTTGAACAATTTGGCATAAAAGAGATCAAAGATCTAAAATATTCATTAGAGAAATGCACACAATATCTAAATAATGCATCATAAAATGAATAATACTTAATGTTTAACAAAAAGCTTAATAAAATTTTGCAATTGTAGCTCAGGAGGCACAATATATACATTATTAAACTATGCTTGAAAAATACTCAGTATTGACTACTGCCTAAAACATATTTCAGTAGCTTTAAAAACTACAAATTGAGACCAAATTGGCTCATTTTTTAATTCAACAAATCTTATTGTCAGGCTTAACAGACTAATAGATTTGTAACCAAAGTATCATTCACAAAAAAAGATTACAATACAATATATTTTAATCAAGAGAACCTATTTTCTTAGACTAAAGAAACATATATTTACAAATACAAAAGAGAACTGAGTTGAATTATGAATTTGTTTAAATATTTGCTCAAATTTCTGCACTTTCAAAATTGTCCTCAAACTATGCAAAACAGCATTAAATTCACCTAAGTTTTAAGCAAAACATAATATAAATAATGTACACACTGTTTTTATAGCAAGAATCACTTCTGATTTTTCCATATAATTGTCTGAAAAAATATGTGAAAACTGACATAATGTCATGGGTTTGTCACAAATTGCATGACTATCTTCCATATTGTGGCTTTTTAAAAATTATTTTCTCCAAATATAAACACTACAGTGTTCACAGATAAAGAAGGAATAGCTAGTAAAGTGTATTCAAAAACCTGCATACAGTTTTATAGGTTTGAAAATTACTTCAACATCAAGAAGCAGTAATCTGCAGGATTCTGCACAAGTGATCTACTTCAAATACTCTTAAGACAGGAATTTTTGTCTTGCAGAAATAATTCCAGTTGTTGTGTGAGAAAAACAGTGAATTCTGACAAAAAGGCTCAACTGATTGCATCACAATCTTAAAACATGCTTTCTAAGAAATAAGCACTCTTCAGCACAGTGGACCTTCTGAGTAAACCTATTACACTCAATGTCTCCATTACATGCTTTGTGGTAAATTGGAAAGTTTTAAAGGTGCCACAACGCTCTACAGTTTAAATGTAATGCTAGCCTCTTTTAAAACGTTAAACATCAGCAAAGTAGTTTTTGCTGTTTAGTTGAAACAGGTGTATTGAAGTTTTGGTGACACAAGTTTACATTCTGTGGTAAATTTTATTTTGCACACAACATCTTTCTGTTAGCAAGCAAGGTCCAGAGTATTTCAGTTATTGTATAAAGAGGTTTCTCTCCTCAAAAGAGGATTCAAACCAAATTCTCTTGCTCTCAATGTAAACAACAAATCATAATTTAAGCTTCAATGCTTCTGGGATTTTTGTTGAAAAACGTATTAATTTTCAAATAAATACAGAATCACACTGTTAATTTCACAAAAGTAGATCAAGGAATGTCTATTAAGATTCTCAATCATGCAGGTAATGGTTGTCCCAAAAGTGTTTTTTCCAAAAAGCAACTGGACTTTGTTTTTTGTTTTGTTTTTTCATTTCTCATCCAAGAAGCTTCTTCGGTTCTGACTGGAGGGGAAATTCCCAACCAGGAATTTATGTTAAGTATGTTTGGCTGTTATAAATGCCAGCCTAAATATGACAGAGGTTCCTTTATGTTTATAAATTATGCCAAAAGATTACTTATACTTGATGCAGCTTTTCAGGATATTGCAGACCTCATTTGTAAAATCCATGTTAAAGAGGACATTGTGTCACTGATTCATCTCATATTGTCTACTTTGGGGGAACCTTTGTTATACAAGGATTCGGATAAGGATGCTTCCAGCACCACAGCTATGTCCAGGACCATTCCTAAGGAAAGTAGAAGTCCTGATATGGAACACCAGCCTTTGGTAACTATACTATGATTTGGTATTTTATTGTAATGTTTCTCAACCTCAGCAACTTTAAGTTACTTGGATTTCAACTCCCAGACTTCCTCAGCCTGCATATTGGCTGAAGTATTTTGGGAATTGAAGTTCACACATCTTAAAAGTTGCTGAGGTTGAGAAACACTCTTTATATTTTACAGTTGGGTATTTCAGAATCTGGTATATTAGAATGATGGTTAATGCGTCCTCTCAGTGTTTTCGCATCAGCTTATGCTTTAGGTCAGGGGTTCTCAACCTTGGCAACTTTAAGACTTGTGGACTTCAATTCCCAGAATTCCTCCTTTGCTGGCTGAGGAATTCTGGGAGTTGAAGTCCACAAGTCTTAAAGTTGCCAAGGTTGAGAACCCCTGCTTTAGGTGCATCAAAATGATTTCTTAATTAGCTGGTATATGGTGTGAGCTGGATTAAATTGCATTATAAATAACTTGAAACATCTAGAACTGTTAAAAACAATTACTGTATTTCAGGAGTACTGTATAGCAGCTTCACAATGTTTCTGATTTCTGAATATTACATTTGGAACGTGAAGACAGAACCTTTAGTGTCAAATTTAGTGTACCTTGCAGTGATCTTAAATGGTTTCCATGTTTACAAACTAAAAGGAAAAATCAATAATATGTTACCCTATAGTTTTGAGCAATATTAATACTGACACTTCATCTCTGACAATTTGCAATAACTGTTCTTCCTATGGGCTTAAGCAATATACTATGGCTACTTCTGACAATGCCTTAAAATTGTAGTCAAGTAATACATTTTATTACATACTGAATAGAAGTTGATGCAAATATGGATGGCATGATGATGATGATGATGATACAAATATGAATAGGATGATGATACAAATGTGAATAGGATAATGCAAATATGATTTGATAGATTGGTGAGAAAAGTTGTTACTGTATAAAAGAATGCTTCTCATCCAAGGAATAAAGGCAGGGAGATAGAAAGAAGGCAAGGAAAACTTTTCAAAGAGAAACTATTGGCCCAAAATAGTTGATTTAACAGTGTGATCTACTTTAACTACATAGCAGAGGCATTATTTCAAATGTGTGTGCAGGACAAATGACCCCCACTTCTATAAGATCATTTTTGCATGCACATTAAAAGAAAATGCACAATTAATCATAGTTCTGAATCTCTATAGATACACATAGATTTCATAGATTTAAAAAAAAAAACACCAGCTGATATTTAGCCTGGTTGGTCCTTTCACAGAGCCATTCCTACAGCTCAAAGTAAAAAGTAAAGTGACTGTCCACTACCAGACTGGGAGACTGGAACCACTACCAGTAGTAAAATACCCCAAAATGTTTTCATGCTGCAGTCACTATCACAAGATCACACAATCAAGGACAAAAAAAAAAAAGAACTATCATGGACAAAAAAGGTTTTAAAATAGAATAAAAACCAAAAATTGTGCACAGCTGATTGGCAGTCCATGATATCCTCAGTTAATGAGCTAGAGCAGTGTTTCTCAACCTTGACCATTTTAAGGCATGTGGATTTCAACTCCCAGAATTCCACAGCCAGCATTGCATTGCTGTGGAATTCTGGGAGTTGAAGTCCACATGCCTTAAAATGGTCAAGGTTGAGAAACACTGAGCTAGAGGTTACAGCATGAAATAACACAGTAGTTAGTACTTGGCCCAAAGCCAACTTAATCTTTAAAGTCCAGCTCTTAGTGGGTCCTAGAAGCAAATAGCAAAATAAAGAAATTAGAATATGACTGAGTTCGATATTTAAACCTGCAAATACTGAACAAAAGTAGAGCTACCACATTTTATATAAATGGAAGCTTTCAAACTGTTGTCAAATGCACTTTCATCATTTGCCATGAACGTCAACACCAGAATATCCTAGTAACCGCAATACTCCTAGATTACTTAATACTTATCTTACTTTCCTCCCCACAACTTTATATATAAACACTTTTTGCTGGCTTTTCCCACTCTAGAAAATAATTGGTTGATTCCTGCTTCATTTAGGGCAGGGCTGTGCTGTATATTCCCCACCATTTTTCAGAGAAATATGTTTATTGGTCAGATACCATTATAAACACTCACTGGTAGCTCCCCAGAGAGGTGCCTCTATCTTTTGTGAACAATATATGTCATTGGCTATTTTTCAGCCAATTGGCACCCTTAAGTTATTCTTCTCCCATCAATGAAGACAATACATTATGTTAGCCAGGAAGGACAGTAACCATGACAACATTTTTCTGTCCTAGTAAACCATTAATTTTATATGGAAGATCTGAATAATTCAAAGGATTGCAATGAGAAAAGACAAAACTTTAACTAAAATGCTTTGCTATAATCCTATTTGAAGATAAAAAGCAAAGTAGAGTAAAATTGCTTTCTCCCAGTGCATATAAGTGGTGTATCACAGACTTCTTTCAGATTCCAAAAATGAGTCTTGGAGAATGTATCAGAGACCATACAAGCAAGGGGAAAGTGTGATAAAATAGGAACAATAAGAGTTAAAAACCCACTTTTGGATTAGAATTGAAAAAACTCAAATTCCCCTTTGTCATGGGAACCCACAAGGTGACTTTGAATCATGATCTATCAAGATCACCTGCTTCTACTTATTTTTCCAGAAATATAATGAAGAGAGATATCATTGGAGGAAACAGCAGAATGTTGGTAATGCGATATGATGAAACAGAATCTTATGTACCCTACAGGTTAAATATTATAGAATAAGAAAGTAAATTGACAGCACCATTTTCTGAGTTCTGCCTTCCAAATAGGCATTTGAATTTGATTGTTGACTGAAAATATCAATACCTAAATTAGAAATTACATGTCCAATTTTTTAATTTCAATTCTCTCTTGTTAAAACTTTTAGTGTTAGTAACTTCACCTGTTCTTTAATTCATTTACAATACCCCTTGCATGTGTTACCCTTTTGAGGATTTATGACCAGAACTCCTTCCATTACACCAGAAACTGCTTTCAAAGACTCCTGTAACTTCTTGGAACAATGTTTTTCTGAACATAATAAAAATACTGGCCATTCTCAAGTAGCACTTTTAGGCATGAATTGAAATTGCTAAAGAGAAAGACACATTTTATTCACTTCAAGGAAATTTGTGTGCACATGCATACACACAGATGATCAGTGAATTGCATCATTCTAATTTTTCATGCATTTTGTTTTCAAAATAATTTCTCAAAAAAAAGTGGCAGATAAGATTTCTATAGAATCATATATACTGTCAAAATGTTAATTGTATGTATGCTTGGATGTAACAATATTTTACTTGTGTAATTGACCAATCAATTGAAAACGGGTCACATAAAACATAGTGAAGATTTTTAACTGTTGGCAGCCTTAATTTGAATGCTTACATTTTTCAAATACTAAAAATAAAACAGGAAGGAAATTACACAAAGTCAGAATTTCACTCCTAACAAATAAACAATCAAAATGAATAAATGAATAAGACTTTAACAAATGTTTTAAAATTGACAATCTAATAAACCTGTTTTTTTTTTAGAGGAAATAAATTGCTATACTGAAACTTAACTTGCAGTTATATAACTGATAAAATGGGGAATTAGACAAAGAAAGACAAGAGTTTATATGAAAATACACAGCATTAATTATATTCATTTACTTCATGATCTAATGTGAGGGCACATTTTATCTTAGCATTTATCAACTATAATTTTTAAAAACACTTTATGGATAAATAAATTATTTGTCATATATGCAGAAAATACAGTTGATATCACAGGAAATCATTGTTAGTCATTAACTTTTCTTAAATTTATGTTCATGCTAGATCTTCCTAGAGGCTGTTAGGAGAACAGTAGTAAAATGAACTCCATTATTTAAGTCAATTTAATAAGCAAATAATCCCAGTTCTCAGTTTTTGCAATCCAAAAGAAAAAAAATTACAGAATTACAGACCAATAAACATTCTGCTCCTGAGTAAGTATGCATCACTTCTAATGGTTTGGAAGCACTATTATTTATTATGCTGAATGCTTGGCGATCCCCATTCAATTCAGCCATTTTGATTTGATGAGTGGGTTACCTCTAAAGCAGGGGTGTCAAACTGCCGACCCGTGGGCCGGACGCGTCACAATGAAACCGCGCCCACCCCATTGCCAGCAATGGGGAAAAAGTTCCGATATGTCGCGCAACGTCACATGACGTCGCGAGTTTGACATGTCTGCTCTAAAGTAAAAATAAAATGAAAAGAATTTTAGGAAGGCTCCTCCACAGCTGAATAATACTACCTCAGCAATGTTTAAACTTACAGTAATAAATAAATGTTAAAAATCCTAGTTATACACCTGGCCTTGCTTCGCCTTGCCTTGCCTCGCCTCCCCTTCCCTTTCCCCATTCATGCTAGCTTTCCAAAACTACTGTAATTCCACATTTCTAGAATTAAGCTAATAAAAAACTAAGAGCTTGCTTAAAATAGGGGGAAACTAATGGCTGGATGGATATAGCATGCGTCAGCATATGATTTGGTGCAGTAGAAGGGAAGTTCCAGTCTGTAGGACAGATGCAGCTTCTGAAGCAACCATCACTTTCCCAAACCATGCCATTCTTCTACAGGAGAAAGAAAATAAAACCATTGTTCCTTTTTTTTCCCCTTTGGCTTTCAGAATTCTCGAAGCAGAGGGAGAATTGATTCCATATGGCATAGGGAGAAGGAGTTGGTGGCAGAGAAATTCTGCCTTTCCTTACTCAGAAGCAGCAAGGGAGAAGTCACTTAAAGTTTAAAAGCAGGAGGATTCCTGGAGGATATTAAATACTAAGGCTTCAGGTCAGGAGTTTTCTCAGTATCACACAGCTCATCAGAAGTTTGAAGGACACAGCCTTGACTATTCTAGGTTCCGTTCCTTGTCTCATTTCACTATCAAATACGTAGTGGAACAGATGGAGTAGAAGATTAGGATCTAAATTCTACTGAGCCTAAAGGTGCTAGCAAAATGGTTATAGCCGAATTGAGCTATGACTTCTAACCTATTAAATATTGTGTAAATAAAGGAGAGAGGGGAACTCATTGTGTGCCCTCAGTTTCTTGGAGGAAGATTTGGATAGCAAGATATCAAGAGAATATGTTGTGGTGCTGAGAAGTTTTTCTATGCAATCAAATGCTTAACAATATTGTGGGGTTGTTTTTTTTTTACTTTATGTTAGTGATACTAGCTTTTATATTTATAACTAAGATTTCTAAAGCACGTATTCATAGTTAAAATTGCTTTACCTAAAATATAATACTTGCAATGCACAATGAAATATATTTTTGAGTTTTTGAAGGTTCTGTGTCATCAGGATTATACAGTCAGCAAAGAGCAGGTGGTTTCATTTCTACAGAAGCTGCAAATACCATAGCATCTTATTTTCATTTCAGGCTTCCTTACTTTCACTTCCCCAGGTGACACATATTCAAATAAAGTAGCTTGTGAGTCTCCATGTTTATCTTGCTCCAACTGGCCTTTCTAACATTTTATTTCTATGAAAAGCTCAGCTGATCTTTCAGAATAATAAGACAAAATATTACAATAAATGTATTTCATTTTAACTTTTTTTTTAAAAAAATCAAAAGCATTTTCTGCTATAAAGCACTTTTTTTCTTGCACACATTTTTAACATGCCACAGTCATGTGCAGTGATTTGAGCCAAATACATGGAGGTGCATCTACCGTTCACACTCTGTGTCTTTATCACAGCAAACCCTGGACTAGTTGAAGATGCCACATATAATATCAAGCAGCTCTCTGCCTTTGTCTTCAGAGCTTTCAAAAAACCTTTGCTATCATTTCACCTTTCTGCTTTCTACCATTGTGCAAAATACTGATTTTATAAAATAAATATAATCCCCCAAATTAAGAGTTACCAAGTAAATAACACATACTATGGAAGTAATTTAAATGAATTAAATTCCTGGTAACTGCACACACCTATCACTTTTTTTAATGTATGTCAACTCCACAGTCCAAGAAAGTAATTCACAGAAGTGGTTCAACTTAATTGCATTTACAAGCATGTTTAATATATTAATGTATCTTTATTTCCCACTCCATCTAATAACCTTATTCAATGATACTGTCCCATCCTCAAAAGAAATGTAAATATATATATATATCAGCTGATGGCCTTGCTGGCTGAGAATATTGGGTCTCTTAATCCCACCCCATCTGGCAACACCATGATGTGGAAGATTGGGTTATATTAAAGCAATGATCGCCAAGATTCAAGACCAAATTGTACCAATACTCTGCATCGGCATTTTTGTTTTCTCTTAGTGGTACTACTGTAGTAATAATTTTGGAAGGACAGCTTAAACTAAGCAAACAAGATAAAAGAAAACCATCAGTAGTAATCAATATTACTAGTTCATATGAATCCTATCTTCAGAATACCAGGAGACATGCAATACAAAACACACTGCTGCTAAAATTCCAGGCAAAGGCAACCATTAACTAGTTTGGGATTAACATATTGATCATGAGGATAAAATTTATAAGAGATAAGGACTTTGCTTAATATTTTTTGAGATGCTTAAACTTCTTTAGATGTCAACCCTCAATATTGCAAACAGCGATTGTCAACATATTTTTGTGTGTTTGTACCACATACCATACTAATTGTATTCATAGAGTAAATGAACCAGGGTTTTCATTGGCCAATGGATTAAGAAGAGCAATACTCAGTTAAATAACAATTTGATGGTTAACTCATTATGGAACTTGTTCTATAAAAACACTACACTCCCTCTGATCCAGCACTGTAGGGCTGCACCAGAATTCTCCATGATTTGTTTATGATGTAGTGATGATTGACTCTGTCAGTTACTAATAAATGGTAAATAAAAAGTAACCTATGATATTAAAGTACTACATTAGCTAGATCATGATTAAATTACAGTAACATCATCAGCTATAAACCTTTATAGAATCTTCTCAACCGTGCAGTAATTCTCCTAACTATACGATTATGTAGAGCACAAATATTTCTTTGTAAGTGTGAAGCCATACATCAGAAGAGCATTTACTGCTAAAGCTAGATTGAGAGTAAATGCATCTTGGGTTGCTATGAATAAAAGCTCTAGCTTCTCATTACTTTATGACAAGACACAGAAATTCACTTTACTTTTCATTTAAGCTTTTCTGCTCCAGTTTATAGATGTATGCCTTCACGCTTTTATTCCCTTCTCGCTTCAGACGTACGTAATAAATGATTATAAATTTTCACATTTGACCACCTCTCTGCTAGTCTCATGCTTAATGCACAAAGTTAGGAAGCTGCAGGTAAAAATTTCACAAACACTTTTATTTATGATGTTGTCCTTGGTAACGGAAATTTCAATGTACTGAAATGAAAAGTATGATTAAAAGGATACAACGACCTGACAAGGATAGTAGAGGGCAGCCTTCTATTTCCCACAGAAAATATATAATACTTTTTTGACATCAATTTCATAGAGAATAGACATAGGCTATTCATGAAAAAAAGAGACAAACATGTTTGTAACTTCAGCGCTCTTGTCCCTTAAATGAAACTTCTGCCAAAGCCTGTCGTGACTGAATTAATGAGCTTCTAATCTGAAAATTATTCAGTTGGAAACATAACTAATTTTCAATAAGTGTAAATGCCAAAACAATACAAGATAAATAGAGAAAAGCAGTAGTGGCCTTAAAGCCAGTCTATTTAAAATAAAAAAATAAATAAATATTGTATGCATCACTATTTGGTTTCTGTAGTTTATGAATAAATGGGTTTTTTTGGTTTTTTAAATTATCTTATACATTTATATACATTTTATATACATTTTTATATATCAAAGCAACTGGTTCCCCTAGTTTGCAATTGAGTTCAAATTAGTTCAATTAAATTATAATTCACATAACTTATTTGTATAACTGTACCTTTTACCTAAAGCTTTTGTATTTAATTATTATTTCCATTTCTTTCCTCTTCAAGTACATCTGTTTTCTGGCTTCAGTACATCACTGGGACTTTAAAAATTCATCTCCGTTATAACATTCTAATAGTAAAGTAATTAAGAACAAATAATAAATTTAGTCTCCTTATGGTACATTATTGGTGAATTAAAGTACATATAGTATGTCCATCCAATACTCTTCTTGTCAGCATTCCAGTTATATTCCATTATGAGGACAATGATAGACTAGATTTGCACATATCTTTAATCTACTGTGTATGTCTATATGCGCACATTCAGAAGCATGTGTTTACACATGAGCATATACATATAAGTAAATAATATATTGATTTTTTCTTTATATTGTATTTTATACATCTGTAATATATTTATATAACTCCTTATCTTATATATAATACCACAAACAAATAACCAATGTTTTCCAAGATTATTTCTATTTTTTTTTAAAAAATTAACATATAATGGTATAAATCTAAAGTTGCTTATCATTCTACACGAGCATCAATATGATGATTTTTATAATTTCTAATACAACAGGGATGAAATCATACTTTTCCACAGTACCCATTTGTAGATGGATTAGCTCTATAATCTATTTGTTCTGATAAAGTCTCTAATTCTGATTAGCCAAATTGGTTTGGTTTATTTGTTCAAAGAACTACAATGTAGTTATGAGAGAAAAAGTTGTTAATCTGGCTGAAGTTAACATTTTCCTTAGATTTAGTAGATTAATAATAATGGACTAAAATAGTTGACTAAAAATAGTCCAATTTTTTTTTACAAAGTATTCCAAAAGACCACAACCTACTACTTGGTAAGATAGAAAAATGTGGGCTAGACAGCATCACCACCAGATGGATTCGTAACTGGTTGACCAGCCATACTCAGCATGTGGTCCTCAATGGAACTGCATCTACATGGAAGGAAGTGTACAGTGGGGTGCCCCAGGGCCCTGTTCTGGGCCCAGTGCTCTTCAACATCTTCATCAATGATTTGGATGATGAGATAGATGGGGAACACATCAAATTTGCCGATGACACCAAGCTGGCAGGAATAGCCAACACTCCAGAAGATAGGCTTAAGATACAGAAGGATCTTGACAGACTTGAACATTGGGCACTATCTAACAAAATGAAATTTTGGTGAAAAAAGTAAGGTTCTACATTTAGGCAAGAAAAACTAAATGCACACTACACTATAGGTGGTATCTTGCTCAACAGTAGTGAGAGGGATTTTGGAGTCCTAGTGGATAATCACTTAAACATGAGCCAGCAGTGTGCTGCAGCTGCCAAAAAAGCCAACACAGTGCTGGGCTGCATTAACAGAGGGATAGAATAAAGATCACGTGAAGTGTTAATACCAGTTTACAACGCCTTGGTAAGGCCACACTTGGAATACTGCATCCAGTTTTCGTCACCACAATATAAAAAAGATGTTGAGACTCTAGAAAGAGTACAGAGAAGAGCAACAAAGATGATTAGGGGACTGGAGGCTAAAACGTATAAAGAACAGTTGCTGGAATTGGGTATGTCTAGTTTAATGAAGAGAAGGACGAGGGGGGACATGATAGCAGTGTTCCAATATCTCAGAGGCTGCCACAAAAAAGAGGGAGTCAAGCTATTCTCCAAAGCACCTGAAGGCAAGACAAGAAGCAATGGGTGGAAACTAATCAAGGAGAGAAGCAACCTAGAATTAAGGAAAAATTTCCTGACAGTTAGAACAATTAACCAGTGGAACAACCTGCCTTCAGAAGTTGTGAGTGCTCCAACACTGGAAACTTTTAAAAAGAGACTGGACAACCATTTTTCTGAAATGATATAGGGTTTCCTGCCTGAGCAGGGGGTTCGACTAGAAGGCCTCAACGGTCCCTTCCAACTCCATTATTGTTGTTGTTGTTGTTGATGATGATAATGATCATCATCATCATACTCATCATCGCATAGTCAGCCAGATGTTCACACTGGATTTGGCATTTTTGTCTACCTATCGAGTCCTTACCAAGAACCTGGGATAAGCAGATGTGGATGTTTGATGGTGTTACAGATATCATTGCAGGATGGAAGCAGTTCCTAGTAAGGCCTCCTTTTGCAATTGACTAATGGCGAATTTGTCAATGCCAATGGTGTTCAGGTGGTGCTCCAGTTGTTGTTGCTGTTGTTGTTGTTGTTGTTGTTGTTGTTATTATTATTATTATTATTATTATTGCCAAGGGCACAGAAAAGCTGAAGAAGAATGCAATATGAAGTAACCTGCAAATGAAAACCTGAAGAAAGGCTAAGTGATTTGGTAATAAACGCAGAAAAAAAGGAGACTGGAAAGAAAAGATGCTTAAATAAGGAAGGTTTTAAAAAGATTGTAATAAGTACCTAAATGTCAGCAAGAACTGGATGACAGAGAAGGCAAGAGTACTCAGGAGATGGACACCAATCCTCTCTCGCAGGGAGCCGGAACCGATTAAATGGTTCCGCCCCAGATGCCTGATGGACCCTATTGGCTTTCAAAGGGCGCTTGGGGAATTGCCGGATTCGCTCGTACACAGTTCAGCAGAGTCCCTAGTGACGGCCTGGAATACGGCCACTACGGGGGCTCTAGACCAGATTGCGCCGTTGCGACCTCTCTGTGGTAGCAGACCCAGGAGATCTCCTTGGTTTACCGAGGAACTCAGGGGGATGAAGCGCCAGAAGAGACGTTTAGAGAAGCAATGGAGGGAAAGCAGATCCGAATCTGATCGAACCAAACTGAGAGCTTATATCAAGACCAATTTGGAAGCGATCACTACGGCAAGATCTCAGTATCTTTCCGCATTGATCGTGTCTGCGGAATCTCATCCAGCTGCCCTGTTTAGGGTGACTCGCTGTCTCCTTGATACGGGGAGGAGGGAGGAACCTTTGCAGGGCAATGCCGAAGAATTTAACAGCTTTTTCGCAGACAAGGTCGCTCAGATCTGGGCTGACTTGGACTCCAATTGGAATGCAGTGTCGGCTGACAATGAGTCAGTCGAGATGACAGAGGCCCATCTTAGTCCTGTTGAATGGGAGGAGTTTGACCTGGTAACTCCTGATGATGTGGACAAGGCCATTGGAGCTGTAAGTTCGGCCACCTGTTTACTGGACCCGTGCCCCTCCTGGCTGGTTTCGGCTAGCAGGGAGGTGACACGGAGCTGGGTCCAGGCTGTTGCTAATGCTTCATTGAGGGAGGGATCATTTCCGGCTCCCTTAAAGGAGGCACTTATGCGCCCCCTCCTCAAGAAGCCTTCCCTGGACCCAGCAGTTTTAAATAATTATCGTCCAGTCTCCAACCTTCCCTTTTTAGGGAAGGTTGTTGAGAAGGTGGTGGCACTCCAACTCCAATGGTCCTTGAATGAAACTGATTATCTGGGCCCTCAGCAGTCTGGGTTCAGGTCCGGTTACAGCACAGAAACTGCTTTGGTCGCGCTGACCAATGATCTCTGGCAGGCCCGGGATAGAGGTTATTCCACTATCCTGGTGCTTCTTGACCTCTCAGCGGCATTCGATGCCATCGACCATGGTATCCTTCTGCGCCGGTTGGAGGGGCTTGGAGTGTGGGGCACTGTTTTGCGGTGGTTCACCTCCTACCTCTCTGGCCGGTCGCAGTCAGTGTTCGCAGGAGGTCAGAGATCGGCTCCGAGGTCTCTTCCATGTGGAGTGCCTCAGGGGTCTGTTCTCTCACCTCTGCTTTTTAACATCTACATGAAGCCGTTCGGCGAGATCATCCGTCGACACGGGGTGAGTTATCATCAATATGCTGATGATACTCAGCTTTATATCTCTACCCCGCGTCATTATAGCGAAGCAGTGGAAGTGATGAACCGGTGCCTGGAGGCTGTTGAGGTCTGGATGGGTGCCAACAGGCTCAGACTCAATCCCGACAAGACCGAGTGGCTTTGGGTTCTGCCTCCCAAGGAGAATTCTAACTGTCCGTCCATCACCCTGGGGGGAGAAATTTTGTCCCCCTCAGAGAGGGTTCGCAACTTGGGTGTCCTCCTCGATCCACAGCTAAGTCTAGAACACCATTTTTCGGCTGTGGCGAGGGGGACATTCGCCCAGGCTCGCCTGGTGCGTCAGTTGTGGCCCTACTTGGACTGGGAGTCACTCCTCACAGTCACTCATGCCCTTGTCACCTCGAGATTTGACTACTGTAATGCTCTCTACATGGGGCAACCTTTGAAGAATGTCCAGAGACTGCAGGTGGTCCAGAATGCGGCCGCACGAGCTGTCTTGGGTCTCCCAAGACATGCTCATATCACTCCAGCCCTTCGTGAGCTGCACTGGCTACCAATTGGTCTCCAAACACAATTCAAAGTGTTGGTTATGACCTATAAAGCCCTTTATGGCAATGGGCCAGGATACTTGCGGTACCATCTTCTGCCTCCTGAATCCCAGCGACCGGTTAGGGCACATAGGGTTGGCCTCCTACGGGTCCCGTCTGTTAGAAAATGCCATCTGGCGGGGCCTAGGGCTAGGGCCTTCTCCATTGCTGCCCCAGCCCTCTGGAACCAGCTTCCCTCAGAGGTTCATACTGCTTCCTCCCTCCTAGCTTTCCAAAAACTATTAAAGACACATTTATGCAGACAGGTTTGGGGCGTGTGAGCTGCACTCTGCCCCTGGACCTTTGATTGTGATTGTGTGTGGTATGAGTGTTATAAATTATTCTGTTTTTATATAGTATTTTAAGTAGGAATTTTAACTGATCCTATGTTTTGTTTTTTACTTGTATTATTGTTGTGAGCCGCCCTGGGTCTGAGGAGAAGGGCGGCATATAAGTCTGAACAAAATAAATAAAATAAATAAATAACATACACCCCATATAATAATAGAATACTAATGGACTTGGCAGTAGAACATCCAGATTTGTATCAAGATAGTTTTATAGGAGTAGACAGAAAAGAACAAGAGATTGTTGTAGTACAAAAATATCTTGATGTGTAAAGTTAAACAGTAGAAGAGATTACCCATGAGTAAAACAAGTAGTATGTAATAACAAGGAGATGGAGGATAGCTTACGGCAGTGTTTCTCAACCTTGACAATTTTAAGGCATGTGGACTTCAACTCCCAGAATTCCACAGCCAGCATTCTGGGAGTTGAAGTCCACATGCCTTAAAATTGTCAAGGTTGAGAAACACTGGCTTACGGAATTCCCTTTGGCTGCATCCTTTTTGCTCAGCATGTCTGATGGCCCTAAGGATACTTATCGTTGTGAAGTCTATGAAACACCATCTTACTAGCACTGCAGAAAATCAGTGGCAGTGTTTCCTATCATTTCAAGAAACACACACACAAATATTGCACCGCATAGCCTAATATAATTTTAACAATTAGCCAAAACTAAACACATACCCAAATTCTTTCCTGAAGCAAAATGGTGATCACTATAGTATAATGCAAGCCACCACGCTATTTTATTGTGTTGCATGCAACACAAGTTTTTTTTTTTAAAAGTGGCTAGTTTTAATTATGCAGTTGTGGCTGCCCTCTTAACTTTTTTGAAAGATCCTCACAGATGCCCAGGCAAAATACCATCTGATGAATTCCTTCCTTTGTCAATGAGTTATCTGCCAATGTCTACAGCAGTGCACTAAACTATGTCTCCTTCATTAGGGAAAACATGTATGGTGGCTGGATACAACCATCAGCACTGTTCTGGAGTAAATTAAAGGGGGAATCCAACTCAGGTTTCCTAACACTCTGCTATGTTATAGGGCAGAGGTATCAAACTTGCAACATCACGTGATGTGTCGCGATGTATCGCGACTTTTTTTTCATTGCTGGCAATGGGGTGGGCACGGTTTTGCTATGATGCATCCGGCCCGCAGACCGGCCCGCAGTTTGACACCCCTGTTATAGGGGTTCTAGCAGCCAACAACACATATGTGATATTACATGCAATGCAGCTATTCCCAACCTGGTGCTTTCAAGATACACTGAGCCACAACTTTCAGACTTCATAAGTCTTTCTACCCTATCATATATTTCTGACCTCTGCATTCTTCATGCTTAATCTCACTATCATAGCCAGGTTGGTCATTGGACTTTTTGACAGGAAGGATTATAAATACCTTTCCATTTCAACTGGGTTTCAGCACAATTTACCACTTCATGAAACATACGCACTGGCACTGTGCAGATCCTTCAAAACAAGTGTTTTGCAATGCACAGGAGTGCAAACAAAGCATCTCACTTCTAATTGTTCAAGCAGACATGCTTTTCTAAGTTGTCTCTGCATACCTATTCATTTCACTGGGAATCTTGATCACTCTTGCTCCTCCCACACTTGGTGAAATACCTCTTTCAAAGGCATTTAATGATTGATAATAGAACATAGAATCATAGAGCTGGAAGGGATCTTGGAGGTCTTCTAGTCCAATTCACCACCCAGAACAAATAGTTTTTGAAAACCTCCAGAAATGGAGCATTCACAACTCCGGGAGGCAAGCGGTTCCACTGTTAAATTACATCAATAATTGATATTTGTCATAATTGTGTGTCATTTTTTCAGTAGTATTGCTCACTCAGGGCAATTTGCAACAAAAGGACTAAGTGAAGCAATGACTTCACCAACGTTTCCATCCCAATAACAAACAATTGCTTTCTCCACGTTCTGAAGTATCTTGAGCAGCCCCACATGTAGCACTTTCTAGCAGTCAAGACTGGATATATCCCTGGTTCAAAAACAAATCAATCAAATCACCGTAATAACATTTAACAATAAAATGCTATAAGATAAATAAATGGATAAAATAAAGCACAAAGCAGCTAAAAATTTAGCTTTAGAACGTTCAGCTATATGACATTAGTCTACAAGGTCAATGCATTTGACAATTTTCTCAGTTTAAGTTGGCAGCACGCAAGGTCCAAATTTGGAAATAGCTTATAATGTTACATCTAAAATACAATTACTATTTTATGTGGGACTACACCTTTCTGTTCAATATATAAAATAAGTACAAGCATCATTGATATTAAGCAGTTGTCCCCACTTTGGTAGTAGGTTGATTTGGTCAAATCAGTCATTGAAAGAACTGGCCGAAGCGTGTGTGTGTTTTTTTTTCCTTCCTAGCATTTTCCCACAAATGCATGATCTGGTGTTTTTTTTTTTTTTTAATCAACTGAGTGTTGATCCATTGGCAATAGGAATTGACTGACCAGCTTTTCTCCTGAGCCAGATGTTGTGGGCTGAGAGAGAGTGATTGGTCCCAATTCACCCAGCCAGTTGTCATGCCTAAGACAGGACTAGAACTTACAGTCTCCTGGTTTCTAGCCTGGCGCCTTAACCATTAGACCAGACTGGCTCTCTTAAGAAAAATTGATAGAGCGTTTAACAGAAACTGTAATCTTTCAGAAAGGCAACCCTTGTCCTGAAAATAAGATTTCCTAATATCATGACACCATTAGGATTTGGGATTTGGGTTTTATTATGTCCATCCAAACTGGTTGATATGTACTGCTGAGCATAGAGGATGCTTCTGTTTGCAGAATGAAAGAGCTGCTGATCTGAAATTATGTAAAATATACTACCGCTGTTAGTAAAGTATAATGAATAGGAATATTGTGCTGAATATGTCTGTAGTTCTTATTACTTATTACTTAGAAAAATATTTCATGGATATCTGTATTAAATAATTGTGGTATGCAATTGTATTCCAGAGTCTCACAACCTTCACAAAGGGAAGCTGCAAATATTTTCTGACAGATTCCATTTGTTGGCTGGCAATTGCAAAACCTGGGAAACATATTATGTCTCATGTCAGCCATAAAAATAACACCACAAATTACAATCCAAACAAAATTATGTAGCAATTATCATGCTGGGATCCATTTTAATCCATTTCAGATTTAATTTAGGATTTCTTTCTTTCTCTTTCTTTTTCTTTCACACTAAAATTATGATATCAAAACAGCCAATTATAAGCTTCTGCAGTGCTTTCAAGTGTTCCTTTTTAATAATTTTATTATTGAATGAGTATTGTAAATTGCTGGGCATTCTGTGTAGTGTCCCAATCCAAATGTGAATTCCTTTCTAAATAAATCTGATTTTTTGCAATATGATAATTGACAAGAAATGCTCTACAAGCCAGCATATGGGATCAATTATAGAAACACATCAAGCAAACAGGTTAAAAGTGCAAAGGCAGAGCTCACACACTCTTTTAACTTCCTAATGTTTCTGACCCCTTCTACAAAAGTACTTTAATCAACAATGTGTGTGTGTATGTGTGTGTGTATATGCATGCAGATATTATATTTTAGACTTACTATTTAGCCATCTGTAAAAAATGTTTGCCTATCAATTATAGACATCAAGTTGATATGATCCAGGACCAAGGGGCATTTACTTTTGCAATTAAAGTCAGTAGAGTTTGGGAAAACCCAGATAGAAAAAGAGGTTTCAGCTCTCTTAAAGTAAGTTTATAAAGTTTGGAACAAGAAAAGGTGAATATTAATTGAGACAATTAGTTCAATGAATTGGCCTTTCATTGAGGTTCTTTTGCTCCCATTTTTAAACCCCTGTTACAATGTATAATTCACAGCTATGACAAACAGCAAAATCATGCAATTGCCTTAGATACCTTTTGGGACTAGATTTCATTGTGAGGCCCTAATACACTATTGGAACAATAACCTGCAACTAGCTACAGATAACCAGTATAAGATATGGGTCACTGCACATAAGTACCCAATTTGTAACCATAAAAGCAAGATAATGTATAGGATGCTAAACCACTGCTTTACATTTACTTCACCTTACAAAGAAATTGATGGCCCATGTTCATTCAAGTAAGATGAGAAAAGAGTGGCCATTTAGAAACTTGATGCTTAGTCTGGCAACAGGCAGTTTCCAAGCTCCCTTGAACGTAAATTCTTTTTAAAATTGTGATTAAGCAACTATTGCAAAAGAATCTCTACAACTGGAAAAAGACAATTAGAAATGCACAGGACAACTAACTGTGGGACAAGAGTTATACTAATATCAAAGAAATGATGTAACAGAATCCTTAAAGAAAGGATGCAGAAAGATAGCAGAATGAAATGTGAATGGCATTTTTTAAAAAAAATATTTATTTTAAATAACTAAATAGAATTGTTAACTTGTCCCGCAGCAAGTTGTCCCATGACGAGTTGGCTGTGGCAATTTGTCCCATTCCAGTCCTATATCATCAGACTTTCCATAGGAGAACAAAAGGCAGGAGAACCAAAGAAACAAATGTCAGAGAGAGGGGAGAGGGGGAGAGGGAGAGGGAGAGAGAGAGAGAGAGAGAGAGAGAGAGAGAGAGAGAGAGAGAGAGAGAGAGAGAGAGAGAGAGAGAGGGAGAGAGGGAGAGAGGGAGAGAGAGAGATTTTATTTCTTGTTGCAAGATCAGTGCTTTGAATTTGGCCCATTTTTTTTTAATTTCTGATTTTTCCCTTTGGTCATTGATTTCTTGTCAGATTATTTTATTAAGGATCGAGCGTTTTGCATGGATAATTGCTACCGGTTATTTATATTTTTATTTCACAATTGAGAATTGTTATTGCTGAATTAAAGATTTTAATAGAAATCTCTAGATGAGTATGCTTCTGAATATGGAATAAGGAGGAAAACATGTTGGCTTTTAGGGGCAGAGAGAAGCTTTTCCGAGCAAGATACAAACTGGCTGTTTTGACACGAGCCTTGAAAACTGAAGTTACAAGTAGTCTTTTGGTTATAACCACTCAATTCAGTTAATGTTACAATGGCACTGAACAAGATGGACTTACGGTCGTTCTGCAAAGTCGATGGGCAAGCTGACAGGAAATCACAAGTGACTTTCTTGCTGCTTTTTCACTTACCTATGGCATGCCCACACTCCATAGCACTTGCCCACTCTCCTGCAACACCTGTACACCCGCTCATGCTCTGTAGCATGGGCCCACAGCACTCCCAATAGCTTTCACGTACAACTGTCATCCACCAGTCTGCTTGTGAGGGACTCTTCCTGCTTAATGACCTGGGGTTATGATAGCAACCGGCACTGCCAGGATTGCTATCGCTAAGCAATATGGTCACATGATGTCATGTTTTACGACTATATTGCTTAGCAACAGAATTCTAGAGAGACATCTTCTCTGTAGTGACTCCTTTTCTACAGGACTAACTCTTATTCTCCCCATTTTACATAAAGGAGCTTTAGAGATGTAAGTCTTTTGGTTTTTGGTTTTGACTTTTCTTCAGTCTTTAACTTCCTTTAATATTTATTTTTCCCCTGTCTTTATTTGTATAATAAAACACTCTAGGCTTCATCAGATCAGAAGGAATACATAAGTCTTTTAATTATGAAATGCATGGGCCATTGGTCAGATCTAGCATGACTCTTCTTGGGTTATGGTACTTGAGATGTACTAGCTGGTGTATATTTTTAAGTCTTGAATGAGAGAGATCTCTTAGTCACATGGGATTACAAAAACCAAGTATGTTTACCTTTTTCTAGGGAGTCTAAATCACTACAATCCAAATTGAATAATGGCATCGTCACAATGATGAAAATGATGATGATGATGTGAACTTGAGAAGATGAAGATGATCACAACTTGGATTAAATAATATTCAGCTCCTTTTATTTTAGCCTAAACAATGCCAAGGTTGTATACGTCAGCAGTAAAGCTTCCATTTCATTAAGCGGCCAAATGCATAAACATTTTAATGAACTGTTTTACATGGTTCATTGGAAAGCTCCCAGTCTTCTATTACATAAATCACTCAGTCCTCTCATACAATGCTTACATTTCAGTTTATAAAATGATAACTGAGTAAATATACAAGCAGAAGTTCCACAAATAATGATGTAAGGTAAGCATCTCAAAGAACTGAAACAAAGGTGATTATTTAGATCTTAAGATTGATCTCCTAGCTCTTCTTGACTTATCCTTGCTTCTCCGTATTATCTGACTTACAAAAGTGCTGGCCTCAAACCACTTCATTCAGAGAAAAGTGCCAACAAGGGCAATCTGACTCACATTCCTCCTTAACAGCTTGTGTTATCACAGAGGACTCTTCAGAATTATCACTTTACTCAAGTGCCTTCAAGGACATCCAATAGTGAATGATAGCATAGTCCAAAGGGGAGTCTGATCATCCAACAGTTTTAGTACTCCTGGTACTCTCTTTCACAGCTGACCGTCTCTTTAAAAGACTGCATGCTGAAACAAAGCTCTAGTGTCATATGAAAAATGTAGAAAAGGGCATGTGTATTATTATCAACATAGGTTTGTCATTCCCATCATTTTCAATGATACAAAGACTTAAGACAATATGTGACAGAATTACCATACCATTCTTCATAGAAAGGACTGTCTCCCCAAACAGGTATTTATTTTATAATGACCTGAAGGCAGAAATGAATTTTTAAAATCAACATCAAGAAAAAACCCTTTAGAATAATTAAAG
This sequence comes from Bothrops alternatus, assembly GCA_034064705.1. Classification (NCBI taxonomy): domain Eukaryota; kingdom Metazoa; phylum Chordata; class Lepidosauria; order Squamata; family Viperidae; genus Bothrops; species Bothrops alternatus. The sequence goes on along the minus strand of JARGCV010000049.1, from coordinate 23,168,484 downwards.
AATGTTAATGGGAAACATTTTGGCACATTCTTTTTAACCTTCCATAGCTACATGAAAAGCTCTGGAAACTTATTATCATCTTGGGTGTATATGTGTGTGCATTTCAATAAGCCAAAGTATTCATTTGAGTGATTAATATTTTACTAGCATTTTGCTAGTTGCTCTAATGTCCAATCTCAGATTCCGTTCTGATTCCAAAATTAAAATTGCAGGTTAATTTTATATTTTGAAGATTAACAGTCATGATAACAAATGTTGTACAAATACATACAATATAATTGTAAGGATATATTATAAATTTATATTTAACAACCATGCACATTTCTTAAGCTCAACAGATATCTAGTTATTAATAGAGACTGAGTGACAAATGACTTCATGATCATCCATCACTCCAACTGAGGATCTGATCTTTTATCCTGATGTGACTTTTAAAAATTTATATTAACAATGAGTAAGTCTTGTGTTAACATAGGCTTAAAATGAAGATTGCTTATATCTGAATCCACAAAGCAATAATAGATATTTATTTTTATTAAGAAATCTATTTGAATATTTAAATCTAAAACAAAAATTCCAAAATATTCATTTCTAAGACAGGCCCAGGATTAAGTAATACTAACAGTACTATAAAGTTATTATATGGTGTAATGTAAACTGAGTATTAAGATCATAATGGATTTGCTATTTATAATCTGCTAAATTTTGCTTCAATATCCCGAAGTTAATTCTATGTCATTATCAGTAAATTAACATTTATTCCCTTCCGTTTTTTCATCCTACCTCTCATTATTTCTACTTACTACATGCATGCAACTCTGTAGGTCTGATTGTATAGCTGGACATGACTGAATACAACAGAAAGTTGCACATAAAATTACATATTTAGACCATTCATAAAATCAATACCAAAAGACAATATAAAATCTAGCTATACTGGCTATAACATGTACAAAATAGTGATGTAGATCATCCAGTCTATCAGACTGAAGGTTACAAGAGCCAGAAAATCACTTGAACTCTTAACCCACTCACCAGAGACCATAAAATCATCTCTGCTGTCAGCTAGAGGTTCTGCAGAATTCATGGCATATTTTGCTAAAGCCACACTTCAAAAACATAGCAGGTGGAGTTAGGGAAAAACCTTAATGTGATGTTCATTCACATTTCAAATGTTAATAAAAATTAATAAGGTCAGTGTTCGTATATTCGATAAGGTATTTCATCAGCGACTGTGAGTTGACTGTGCTTGTTTGCTGTATGAATGTGATTAATTTTATTGTATAATTTTATTGTATTGTTTTGTAAGCTGCCCTGGGTCCTAGGAGAAGGGCGGCATATAAGTTTAAGTAATAAATAAATAAATAAATAATTTTCTCCTTCTAACATAATTTGAGGTCCAAAGAGGCACATTAAGGGCTTTTAAGAACAAACTACAATTCTGGAGCTTTGAGTAATAGACATCTATCCTACCACAGGAAAGTGTAACCTGATAGCCTCAATCCAAATTTAACAGCAACCCTTTGGCTAATAAAAAAGCCTTTTACAGGAACTCAGGTTCAGACTGATAGTACAAAATAATCTGTTACTTTTCCAACAGCCTGGTTAGGAAAGAGACAAGAAGGTGTTCAAAGTGGATCACAGGGTGGTTAATTTTAATTAAGTTCTGGCATCTCATCTAGTTTCGGTCCGTCTTCCACTGGTGTATGATCTTCTACAAGGGTAACTCCATAGTTTGATTTAATTCCACATGTCCCATTGGTAGTAACCAATGAAGAAAATGGAGAATCAGCTGGTTTTAGCAAGAAGCTCATGGAACTTAGATTATGTTCTAGCTCCCTTGCATAACATCTAGAAGAAAAGAAGAATATATTATTACGGTACTCCCTTCAGTTTGGGATGCCATTTCTTCCCTCCAAAAGTCTGGATGACCATTAAATGACAGCAGCAATGACGTAACATGCTCTATATTTCTGTTGCCTTCTAGCGGTCGCCCTGATTTTTGCAGCTCAGATATGATAGTCCTAGTGATCGCTCTAATTCTAATATTCAATTTTATATATGGAGGGATTGGATTGTTAAAATGTGGTTCTGATGGGATCATCTTCTGTCTGTTCCCAGAAAGTATATCTGCCCATTCATCAGATTGGATAGAGGAGGCCTGCTCCAGGCCAACCTTCCCTTAATTGTTGCCATCTAGTGGGACCAATAAGGCATGCCTTTTCTGTGGCAGTTCCTAATCTGTGGAACACAATTTCCCTGGGACCTCCACCCCCTTAAGCTTCAAGAGAAGTATAGAAAGAAATGGCTCTTCCCCCAAAAGCTGGAATAGGAATTAAATGTTTTCCTTCCATTGCTTTTCTTATTCCAATCAATTAAGGAGGAAAAGATGGCATAGACACCCAATGGCTTCATATTAGAAGACAAAATACCTAATATGTTACCGGTAGAATAATCCATTTTGAAGCCCCGTCTTTGCTTAGATGAGAAAAAAAATGGGGAAAAATCAGAATCCAGAGATTATGGTGGAAATGTCAAGGTTGCCAGTATTTTCAAAGCTGCACTGGTGGGATATCTATTTAGATATTCTGGAAGGAGAGCAGAAAGGGAGAGAAGGGGGGGAACCCTGCCTACTAAATTAAACAATTCAGTATATTTAAAATAAGCATCGAAAGTGAGGTTGCTGCTATGCCAACATGCTGAGCTGAAAACCAGCCTTAATAATAATAATAGTAAAGTTGGAAGGGATCTTGGAGGTCATCTAGTCCAACCCCCTGCTCAGGCAGGAAACCCTATACCATTTTGGACAAATGGCTATCCAATCTCTTCTTAAAAACCTCCAGTGTTGGAGCATTCACCACTTCTGGAAGCAGGTTGTTCCACTGGTTAATTGTTCTAACTAAGGAAGTTTCTCCTTAGTTCTAGGTTGCTTCTCTTCTTGCTTAGTTTCCACCTGTTCCTTCTTGTCCTGCCTTCAGGCACCTTGGAAAATAGCTTGACTCCCTCTTCTTTGTGGCAGCCCCTGAGATATTGGAACACTGCTATCATGTCCCCCCTCGTCCTTCTCTTTATTAAACTAGACATATCCAATTCCAGCAACCGTTCCTTATATGCTTTAGCCTCCAGTCCCCTAATCATCTTTGTTGCTCTTCTCTGTACTCTTTCTAGAGTCTCAACATCTTTTTTACATCACAGTGACCAAAACTGGATGCAGTATTCCAAGTGTGGCCTTACCAAGGCATTGTAAAGTGGTATTAACACTTCACGTGATCTTGATTCTATCCCTCTGTTAATGCAGCCTTCATGTTCACAGGAACGCCATTTTGTGTCTTTCATCATAAGCAACCATAGAGGGGGGAAGGAGTCAGGAATATAGGTAGGCAGATAATTTAGATGTAAAAGGTAGCACTAAGTGAACTAGAGCAGCATGCAAACAGCAGGTGAGGCTTAAACCGCATTTTCATGCAAGCAAGAATTCTCTTGCTATTTCAAATGCAATTGGAGGAATGACAGAAGAGAACGGAAGAGAACAGTTTCTGCAAAAAGACACAGACAAAGAAGGCAACTTCCCTGAGGAGCTAACATGATAAGTAGCCACTCCAAGAAATGCTGTGATCAGTCAGAAAGCAGAAGAGTTATTAGCTTAGCCCTGAACCTCCTACTTAATGTGGGACCAGTGGTGATAGCTAACAGACCCTGGCTAAGGTGACAAGCTTTGGACCTGCTCAAGGAAATCCAATTGAAAAGCAGCCAAGAGGAACAACCCAGTTAGAAACAGATGTTCCAGCCAGAAGGATGTGCACGCATTTAAACAAAACATGTGCTCTTTTTTAAAAAAAAAAAGATTCTAAACATAGGTTTTCATCTCTTCCTGTGGTCGTTTTATTATGAAATTCTGTTATCCTCTGACAGAGGAGTTAGGTGAGGAGAATAAGGAAGAAGGTTCCCTCTTGTTTTGAACTATATCTTAAGCCACTTTGTTGCCTATGTGACCATTTTCGCCAAACCAAGATTCTTGATGCCCCAAATACAGTTATAGAATTCTGCACATTAACAAAGACACTGACATATATGCACATGCAAAACCCACATAGAGTGTCTGTTTTATGAGGAAAAGAAATATTACTGTTCATCAAGAGAAAATAAAAGTTTCTCTATACTCAGATTTTAACATATAAGGTCAGAAAAATATTACTTCATTTTTTATTTCCTTACAGTCTGACAGCTGTATTTGAATGTCAATATATATGTATGTCAAGAGGGAGGGAGAGAGGGAGGGAAAGAAGGAAGGAAGGAAGGAAGGAAGAAAGGAAGGAAGGAAGGAAGGAAGGAAGGAAGGAAGGAAGGGAAGGGAAGGGAGGGAGGGAGGAAGGAAGTCAAAAGAAGGTAATTACTGTATATTTGAAAAAGTAATCACCAAAAAAACCAAATGAACACCTTAATTTAGACCTTTGCATGTATTTCAGTTGTATAGCAGGTACTTATCTGCCAAAGTTATTAACTGCTGCCTGTAACATATGTTGGACTATAATTATCATTAATCAAACTGAGAATTGCACATGCATACTAATAGGAATAGTGATCATTGATAGTGTGCTATATATCAACTGATCCCATTTGAATAAATATTCCAAATAAACTGTAATTAGTTGTCCAGTAGAAGATACAAAGACCAGGTTATAACAGGAAATGAAATAAATTATTTTCCCATGATGGCCACTGTAAAGAGAGGAAAGATTCAATACCCTGCCTGTCTAAAATCAGACCATATACTGAAATCAGGATAGATTGGCACCAGGCTACCATATTGGGCCTACCTTTATTACACATTGTTGTTAGAGTAGGACATATTAAGAGCCACTTTGCTGTAGTAGTTAAGGCATCTGGTTAGAAATATATCTGCAAAAAGTTGGATTTCTTTGATGAATAGCAGAGAGATGCTTGGTTTTTGTGAACCCTGGGGCAGTTCTTCCTAAAGATTTTTGAAGCATGTGCAGCCATAGAGAATGAGATTGATGATATAGTTTTGAAGGACTGAGGTTTTTTGGCAGAAAGGCCATCTAAACAAAAGTTGGAGGGCTCCTACTATTTTACTAAATAGTGCTCAGCCATTTGGCATGGACCTATGATTCCTTTTCTGTTTGGTGCAGGGGTGTCAAACTCAATTTCGTAGAGGGCCGCATCAGCACTTTGATTGCCCTCGGGGGAGGCGGGTGGGTATAGCCAGGTGGGCACGGCCTACTGGGTGGGTGTGGCCAGCTCGACATCGCTCGCATCAGGGCTGCCTGTGTGAGGGCCTGGGCAGGACTGGGGTGGATACGAGAGTCTCCGGCGGAGGGAGGTGGGACCAGAGTGAGCACCAGGGCATAGTCCACTGGAGGAGCCTTACTGATCCTCTCAAACCATGCGGGGGGCCTGGATGGGCAGCAGAGGTCAAGCACCCAGCCCAGCTCCAGCGGCACCAGGAACCACAGCCCAGCCTAGCACAGCCCCATTTCCCCAAGAGGGCACCCAGCTGTGCTTACCTCCTCCTCAAGGCTGCTGCTACTATGCTCGCTCTCCTTGGCCAGGTTGCTCATGGTAGGTGCAGGAGGAAGAAGGGGCAAGGGGATGGTGAAAGAGCAGCAGGGCTGCTGGGGGCCACGTGCTAAGGCAGGACTTACCTCAGACCCTCCCTCCCTCCCTCTCATTCCAATCTCCCTTTCTCCTTCCTTCCTTCCTTCCTTGCTTCCTCTATCCCTACCCTCCTTCCTTCCCTGCCTCTCTCCTTCTCATTCCCATCTCCTTCCTTCCTTCTCCTCCTTCCTGTTTCCCTCCCTCTCTTCCTGCCCCTCCCTCTCCTTCCCATCTCCTTCCTTCTCTTCCTTCCTGTTTCCCTCCCTCCTTCCTTCCCTGCCTCCCTCTTTCTCATTCTCATATTCTTCCTTGTCTTCCTTCCTGTTTCCCTCCTGCCTCCCTCCTTCTCAATCCCATCTCTTTCCTTCCTTCCCTTCCTTTTCATTTCCCTCCCTCCCTCGGTCTTTCTCATTCCCATTTCCTTCCTTCCTTTCTTTCTTCCTCCCTCCATGCCACACGGAAGATGGGATCCGGCCTGTGGGACAAAAGGCAAGGAGATGGGAGCATGTGGTGGCACAAGCCAAGCATCAGCAGGGATCGCCTTCTGGTTGCCTTCTCTACCAAGTGGTAGAGCCGGAGAGGGGAATGTGGCACTCACACCGCAAGCAGAGCTGTAGCCTGGAACTGCCAGCGGCTGGCAACATGTGAGCCACTGCGTCAAGGATGGCTGCACCCCAAGCCCAGGGGCGCAAGACTGACAGAACTTCATGGCCCAAGCGATGAGAGGTGAGGCCCACAAAGTTTTCACACCTATGACCATTGCAACATCCCCATGGTCACGTGATCAAAATCCAGACACTTGGCAACTGACTTATATTTATGATGGTTCAAATGTCCCGGGGTCATGTGATCACCTTTTGCCACTTTCTAACAAGCAAAGTCAAAGGGGAGGCCAGATTCACTTAACAAACATGTTACTAACTTAACCATAGTGATTCACTTAACAGCCATGGCAAGTAAGGTTGTAAAATAGGGTGAAACTCACTTAACACATGTCTCACTTAACAACAGAAATTTTGGGTTCAGTTTTGGTCATAAGTCAAGGACTAGCTATATACCGGGAAGGTGTAATAATTACATCTTTGTTTAGTTCAGTTTTCTTGTTCTGGTGAGTGACCCTTAAAACAGAAAATTATAACAAACAACACACAATAGTTTGCACAGTCAGGGAAGGAGGGAAGTATAGGAAAAGAAAGTAGACAAACTGGATCTATGTGGCATTTATACCAGCGGTTCTCAACCAATGGGTCGTGACCCCATTTGGGGTTGAACGACTGTTTCGCGGGGGTCACCGGACACCATGTTCCGCCATTTTGTTTTTGTTTTTGTTTTGTTTTTGTTTTTTTCGTCGCACGCGCGCATGCGCGGATCAGCCCGTCGCGGTCTGCCATTTTGTTTTTGCTTTTTTTCGTTGCGCGTGCGCTGCACATGCGCGGATTGGCCCAGCGCGCACGCGCGTGCTGGGGTCACACCATGCATGGGCGGGGCAACTGGGGTCTCAACCTGAAAAAGGTTGAGAACCACTGATTTATACTATATTTTATAGATTGGAAATGTGTCTCCCTAAAATCTTCTGGCATTCAAAATGTGTACTAGGGAGAGAATATGTACTAGTCCTATACAAGGTAGATATGGAGAAAAATTGGAGAAGGAATGCTGCTGTTTGCTCCTCAGAATGACTCAATTCCCTTTCCGTGTAGGGAGGTGAGATAAAACTGGAATGTATTTTAACAAATTTTAAATATCTGAATGGCGCTAGATGTTTTAAGGGAGAGATTATTTTCTTTAGTACTGATGGACTGTGTATGATTTTCCTATCCAATATACATAATATATAATCTATTAGAGTATTTTTATTCTGAAGGATTCGATCCAATACGGTCTGTGCATAAAGGGTGTAATATTTCAGGCCACAGACCAGCTGAAACCAGTTGGTAGTTATTTATCAGCAGATCTCAAGTAACTAGCATTTGTTTGCCAAATTATTAAATCTAATGAAGTACTCACATTGTTTAGATATTTTTCCCACATATGTGCATAAAATATATACATGTAAATCTCTTGCAAGTGATTGGTGTGTATAAAGTACCTAGCTGATTGACACATGCTTTCATTTAATGAGGGTAATTACAAAGAACAACAATTCCAAACCACATCTGTTCAGTGTAACCACCCTGCAGCACACATTGGGAGCCATCAAAAATGCCAGTTTTACCAGAAATCATGCACAAGCCCACTTACTAGACAAGAAACAGATTAATAAGCATCAACACTTTCCCATAAACACTTGTTGAAGAGAATAAAAGCTGCTTCATGCTGAAGGGAATTATTGGAAAATGAACACATTTCCTGGTTTGGAGCAGGGAAAGAGACATGGGCAGGCAGGAATAACAGGAAAGACAAAAGTGGGTGAGAAATTGCATAGATCTCCTTTTTTCTCATAAGGGACCTAATATTGAAAAATCAAGATCTTTGTTTCACATGGGGAAAAAAAATCCTTGATTTTCTCTGAGTTTACAGACCTCTGAACTAAAATCTTCATTTAATTAAAGCGAGTGTAAACGTAAGTTTGTTTATAGAAAATATTTGTGGTTTTAAGTTGAAATATACTTCATGAAAGAAGCTGAGAATAAGAAAACTCTAGCTAATCTGACTCCATGTTGCACAGAGTTTGTAAGTTTAAATTTCCCACCTGTAATAAAGCAGTAGCTAAAGATTGGAAATGAAGGTTGGACAAAAGGCTTAAAACTCAACAATTTCAATACCAGCACTACCTCTGGTGCACAAAGTTGATTTCTTATCCTATAAGTAAGTGACTCAGCCAAATTTGGATTTTGTCTCCAAGGTGAAGAAATGTGTATTTCATTCCCAAGAAACAGTTGTATATTATAGAAATTTGAAAGCAGTATGAAAGAAGTTTCATGAATGTTGTTAAAAACTTGCAAACTTAAAAGACAGTAATCCAATGCATACTTCCTTGAGCAAAATACATATATGGGATTTAATTCTGAGTAAACAAGTACACAATCGGGGTGCACATCTATGAAAAAAATGAACTTATTGCTATTGAATTTCAATAACGTTCATGGGACGCATGAGATAATTCAAACAAACACACACAGTACAAACACTGAAATCAGAAATAATCTCTTCAGCTTTTGTAACCATGTGCAAAATGTAGGTGCTTTTATTCAAATGCTGCTTAACATTCTGGGTCATGTTTTTAATAGCAAAGGGGCATGGAATTATAGCCAGTCAGTCATATGATCTCAGACAAGGCATTAATGTAACATGACTTTGTTTGCTTTTATATGACAGAAGACATTACAAGACATGGCTGACACATGCTTTATGCTTGAATAAATAAATAGTTTGATTTTGAAATACAAAGGTTCTCAGATATGTTTTGTAAAGTAATGTTCTTTTTTAAAGCCCAAGATTTATTTGCTTGTTTGATGCAGAAATAGTTTTCCATCAAATGTGTCTTGCTCAGCTACAAATAACTAAAGTAAGGTTTGTCATATGTAAGTGTTAACATACGCTATGGAAAAAGTAGCAAGCAATTTTCCTACAAAAAAGGAGCAAAAAAAACCTATAACAGCAAAAGGTTCTAATGATAGAACAGGAAATAAGTTACTCAATTTGAATTTGGTAGCTGAAGAATCTAGTCATTTCATTGAAATAAGAACAGACAAAGCAAAATGTAGATCTGGAAATCATGTTTCATTGATTTTAGTGAGATAATCATAAGGTTGTACTCAGCTCTCCCAATGTATTCAGTGGAAATTCCAAGTTGCAAATTATGGATAGATAAGGTTCTTGATTTTAAATATATTGAAAGGCTAGAATTTAAAGAACAACCTCTTTGCCATTTTAACTTACATGAAAAATGAACTGTTTCCAGATCTATAGCACATAACAATATGCTTTTTAAAAGCTCCATTCCTTTCATAAATAGAGCTTATATGGTACTTTAGAGAGGAGGCGATGTGTGAAAAACACAAATCCATTGATTCATTAGATTCCAAATATTTTTAGTCTATCATAAGTGCTGTGTATGTGAAAAGGAGGGAGTGTGGGAGAAAGCGAGAGAGAGGTGGAGGGAGAATGTTGCTGTTCTTTCTGAAAATCCTTACTTACTTTAAATCACTAAAAATGTCCATCTTGTCTATCTATATATAAAAATTGTGCTCTTATAATTTTTACATGTTTACAATTTACAGTTAACTACCTCCTTAAGCTCTCCTTAATCCATCAGAAACTCAGAACTCATTGTCCCTTCTCATCTTCCAATATGTTTCTGTGAATATCAAAAATAGTATGTGATATGGTACAACGTTGCCAAGAAAATAACATGGACACATCCATATAGACATTCAAGAGTGATTCAGTAGAGTCTTCATCTTATTAATGAAGAAAAGACAGTTCTTGTATTCAGTCAAAAATAGTAACATTTCATCCTTAGAAATTCATTGGATCTCAATTCTTTTATATATTACACTAGTATTACTCTTTACTTCAATTCCTATCATTTCTTTGATCATGTTCAATGTGGGTGGGGTATTATTCTGAAAGAATCATAGAATTTCCATGGCTGGAAAGGACCTTAGAAGCCTTCTAATCCAATCCCCTGCCCTAGGCAGGAATTCTTATTCCACCCCAGACAAGTGGTTGTCCAATCTTTTCTTGTAAACCACGAATGATGGGGCACCCACAATTCCAGTCCTAGAAAAAATGCAGAGAAGAGCAACAAAGATGGTAAGGGGTCTGGAGCTTAAACCATATGGTAAAGAACTAAGGAAATTAGGTATGTTTAGCCCAAACAGCATTCTTCAAAATGAAAAAGGTCTTCTGCAGTCACGATATAAGCCTAAGATTGAAAATCAGGCTTGTCAGATGCTATATTTTTTCTATCCTGCTCTTGGAGTAGAGAGTTGGTCTCTGACAGAAGGCCACCTGAAGAGACTAGAAGCATTTGAAATGTGGATTTACAGGCAGCTGTTACGTATAAGCTGAGTTGACAAGTTCAGAAATGAGGAGGTGATAAGCCACCTGGGAAAGCCAAGGGAAATCATCAAAACAATTAAAAAAAACAAAAATTAGAATATTTTGGACATGTGATGTGACACCCAGAAAAATATGGCATACTCCATTTAATCCTCCAGGGAAAGATTGAAGGCAAACAAGGTTCAGGCAGAAGAAGAACATTGTGGCTTCAAAATCTAAGGGACTGGTTTGGACAAAACTCAGCAGCACTTTTTCGTGCAGCTGCTGATAAAAACAGGATCGCCAACATGATCGCCAATGTCCGATAATGGATATGGCACAAGAAGAAGAAGAAGAAGCCTAACAAAAGAGATGGCTTCAGGTGACATTAGAGCCATCTTCCAATAGTCAAAGAGCTGTCACAGGGAAAAGGGGGTCAATTTATTCTCCAAAGCACCTGGAGGGCAGGACAAAAAGAAATGGGCGGAAACTAGTCAGAGAGACATTCAACCTGGAACTAAGGAATTCATTCTCCTAGCAGTGAGAACAGGCTGATTCACACTCTATTCTGCTTTCAAAGAGCTTAGAGTGACCTGCCTATAGTTTCTAACTAGTTCTCATTGGTGTAGTTCTCACATGCTTCCAGTTCCAAATCAATGCTATCTATATGGTGGTTGGGGATAACAGTGGATGCATTCTTGAATCTCTGGGTAGCAAACAGGAAAAGATTAGAGACTTAGTAACTTAATACCTTCCTGCATTTTGAATATATAATTCCATTGCACTCATTCAAAGAGTAAAAAAGATTTTTAGAACGGATTATTTATCTATTTATTTATTCAATTTCTATAGCCACTTATCTCAGCCAAGTGCCTCTTAAATATTTACTATTCAAGTGCACATTAAGAGATCAGTATAGTATTCTCTGACTAGTGGGTCCACTGACACCTATGGAACAATTCTCATGAACAAAATTAAACATCCATCTGAAACAAGCCCACCTGTTACCGTAACTTCATCTTCCAGGCAAAACTTGCATATGTGGAAAAGCAAACACTGATTCCATTCTGTGGAACTTTCATTACATTTCAAATTCTGTGGAACTTTCATTACATTTCAGTGCAAGTAGTTTATCTCCAACAAATCAACGGAACACACATATTCATATATTAAATATTGTATCATTTTATGAGAAATCCAAAAAGGGAGCGCTGGCACTTGTTCCAAATTGCTGTCTTTTACAAAACCACTTTTGATAAACAAGAATCCTTAGGGCTCCCCCATACCCTAGTCACCATTTCCACAAGGAGTCATTGCCACAAGCAATATTCTTACCCATACCAAATATGTAAGCCTGAAGCAAATTTCCAAAGAAACAGCTGTTTCTGGGTACCTTGGCATCTGGTTAAATTATTTGCTAGAAAGAAAAAGGAGGTATTTTAAAGGCTCCCAGAGAGACAGATAGGGTTAGAAGAGTAAAGAGATGCAGCTGTGACAGCTGAAACTAGGATAAGTCCACACTGATCTTTTTCCCTGCTTATCACAACATCCATTAATCAATGGCAATCTCAGCAGGCCCCCCAGATCTACCACACGCCACCTCTCAAAAAGTGACTGCTCAGCCCTGTAATCCACTTGAAAAACTGTTCATCTGAGGAAATGACAGCAGAATTGTTGTTCCTACTTATAGTCAAAATATTAATGCAATTCTTCCTTCTTGTCCTTTTATTTAAAAAAAGGGACATATTTACAAGCCTTTTAGCTTGTAGGTCTGTTTTGCGCTCTCTCACCATTTCTTTCAAAAATGTCTCATTTGATTTCCATGTAAAGGGTGGGGGGTGCTTGTCTGCCTCTGCTGTACGTGTTACTGCAGACTTTTCATTGTTGGCAGCCTAAATCCCATCTGTTTACTGTGACTAAATTACAAGCTAACCTTTACCCTAGCCAGAATGAAGCGAGTCATTAAAAATATATCCTAGGGGTATGTAAGGAAATTAATTAAGGCTCGGAGATCAAGCTATGAAAATAATATCACAAAAAAATACGTCAGCAATTATGCACCAAGAACTGTCAACTGAGAACACTTGAAGTTGAATAAAAGACCACAGGCAGGCAGTGATGGATTTTTTTCTCTCTCCAAGTGTTGTCCAGGATAGGAGCCAATTCATACATTCATTCCACTGTAATTTCCATTAGAAGGTCTTTCATGATGTCATGTTTTCAAAACTGCAAAACTTGTTTGAGTAGGGTTGATAGTGGGACAATAGAAATGTGTGCCTACCTCTGGGATAATGATATCTCTATTGTCTTAGTTGTTTAACAACACCAACTCCCAGTAAATGCTTTTCTCTGCAGTTTGACTTCTTAGGGATTTTAGCACTATTCACATAGACACGACTTAGTGGCTGGCCAGCAACAACAATAAAGCTGTACAAAGCATTCAAGAGAGGCACTTTACAATGTGTCTTTACATTCAAGAGAGGCACTTTACAATTAAAATAGCCATGTCCTTTGGAAGGTTCACAGGCTGCTTTGAATACTACCCACAATTGTGTTTATACATGCATGGAGGGACAACCACTTAGTTTGCAGTTCTTTAGAATCAAAGGTGGTGTTCCAGGCAGGAAACAGAAACCAAGGCCTTAAGCACAACAATATTTCCTAGTTTTAGTGAGATTTTCTGCCCTCCACTCCTGCAAAACAGCATTGCCATAAACTGCAAGTTTTGTGGGATGTCAACAATCATTGCCTAATTTAACTGGGAGAAGTACGGTATGATGCCAACAGACCTGTAATAGCATGTTTTCTGGCTTCTGAATCTTGCATTTGGTTTGCCGCATTTTAACTACAAAAATGGGATTTTAATGTTTAGTATGAATAGGGCACATTCAATAAAAATAAAAGGGGATTGAACAAATAAGCTTATCAGCATAAAATGTGTTATGCAGCTCAACTCAAAGATATTCAATATCAACACAGGCTTAATCTGTGATTCTTAATCAAAATTAGATATCTACTGCCTTCCCCGTTTGCCTTTAACCATTCCTTGACATCACCTTTTCCCCCTATAATGTTGCCTTCATCTTTCTCCAGCCCCTGAGAGAGTGAGGCTTATGTCATCCTTAGCTGAACTGGGGTTAAAGTCATATTTTCTCCCTTATTCCAACAACACACAACAGCAGCCTCAAGGTATGTAAAACCTGTTATATTTTATCAGACCTGACTGCAGGTGAAGTTAAATGATCATTGGTGGGAGTGATCTGGGAGAGGCCTCACAAGTAGTTCTCGAGGTACCACTGGTTGCTTAGCAACTGTTCAAAGTTACAATGGACCCTCAAAAAGGACTTATAACACAGATTCAAAGTATCTGTGTCTGCCCTTCCCCCACAGTTATGTGACCGCATTTTGGGCATTCAGCAACTGGCCCCGTCATGTGACCATGTGTCATGTCATGTGATCATGATTTACATTTTGTTTTTGTCAGAAAACAGGGTTTGCTTCCAATTTCTGGCAAAAAGGACTGCCAATAGCAAATAATGGGTTTGGCTAACAACTGTGGCATTCATTTAACGATCACCAGAAAAAAAGCTCATGAAACCGGAATGCAATCATGGCATGACCTGCTTTATGAGCATCACAATGTATGACCAAAATTGCAGGCTCACTTACGGTTGTAAGTTGAAAACTATCTGTACTGGTTGTTTTAGGCTCTTCCCCTTCGGTCCCTGTTTTCTGCTGCTATTCTGCTTTGTTTTGTTTTGTTTTTGGATTGGCAACGTTTTTCAGAAGTGGCTTTCAGAAATATTGCCTCCTTCCTAGGGCTGAAACAGAGTGGCTGGCCCAAGGTCACCCAGCTGGCTTCATGCCTAAGGCAGGACTAGAACTCATGGCCTTCCAGTTTCTAGCCCAATGCTGCAAAAACACTGCACCAGACTGACTCCCTACTATTCTGCTACCCACTCTTTAAAAGAGATTGGGCTTAGCAGCATGAGAAACATTAAGGAAAGACTTGGCACGTAATGCTGATCTTAAAAGGCATAACAGTCTAATAGTATAACTGTGAAATAGAATAACAGTATAATAGCAGAAGGACATACTGTAATCATGTAACAGTCTGTAAAAGTGTAACAGTGAAACATCAGGCCAAGTCATCCCCTCCCTCTTTTGCTATCAAAGGAACTATGGGGAAGGGAGAAAAACAAATGGTGATGAGGGGGAAGCAAAGAGAAAATAAAAAGAAACAAGAGAAGTCTTAAATTAGAATGTTCTTCCCAAAGTTTTGTTTGGGAATTTTATATTGTTTTCTCACTTTATTGATATAATGGGGTCTAGGGGGAAGAACTTGAGGTGCTTGACCCATTCTGTTCCTGTGGCAATTAGCCAATGCTTTACCTCTCAAGTAATGACATGTTGCAGGTAATCCTCGACTTACAACCATTCATTTAGTGACCATTCAAAGTTACAATGGCACTGGGGGGGGAAGTGATTTATGACCAGTTTGCACAATTACAATCGTTGCAGCATCCCAATGGCCACATGATCCAAATTCAGGAGCTTGGCAACTGGCATGTATTTATGACAATTGCACTGTGCCAGACTCAGTTGATCACCATTTGTAACCTTCCCAACTGGATTCCAACAAGTTAAGTCAACGAGAGAGGCCAGATTCTCTTAATAACCACATGAGTCACAACTGCAGTAATTTGTTTAACATCTGTGGCAAAAAAGGTCATAAAACGGGCACAATTCACTTAACAGCTGTCTTGCTTAGCAATGAAAATTTTGAACTGCTAATGGTCATTTATAGTCATAAGTCAAGAACTACCTATACTAGAATAGGACTGGGAAGACCCAGTTTCAAATCTACTTTCAGATATGAAAATTCACTGAGTGACTTTGGAGCAAACACTGCCTCTCAGCTCAACATCTTCCATCTTCCTACCGTGGAGTGGTAGGGAACCAATAGAATAGGGGGAGCTACAGTATGTATGCCACCTTGAATTCTTAGAGGAAAGCTGAGATACACATCTAACAAATTAGCAGTAATAACATTTTGCTTGGGAACATAGAATATCTACCAATTTCCAACTTGGAACATATTTTAACTTACCCATGAATACCCATAAAAAACAATTGATCATTCCAAAATAAAAAGGGCTAAATTATTTTACTCTCTTTTGAGGATCACAGTCTGTTTAATATCACTGGTATTTTAATGATGCTGACATAAAGATAAGAGCAACTGAAGTCAGTGAAGTCATACCCCAACTAGATATTTTGCTATTTTTGGAATCAGTGCTAATGATTCCATAATTATTCACCCCATTTAGTAGCCAGTTCACCTTTTACAAGAAAAGAGGCAGGTAGGGTATTCTGCAGGATAAAGTCAGGAAAGTAAAGATGGTGGCCCCAACAGTGCAATCAAAGAGTTACCTGTTTTATATATATTGAGTGCACCAAGTGAAAATAGCAGCACACACTCCACCCAGCTGCTAGTTCATATAGCAACACTGCCTTAAGTATCCACAGTCAAAATATTTTCTCTTAAATCAATTAAAATACAAGCAGTACAAAGAGGAATAACTTGTGATAAAGGATTTAAAAGGAATTTAAATGTAATAAAGGTAGGGGATTTGGGTTTATGTCTGCTGAATGGAAATAATTTCAGCTAGGAATATCTCTTAAATTTAGCACCAACATCAATCGATTAAAAAAAAAATCTTAAGGGGTAGAGATTGAGGAAGCAAGCAGTTGCTGGGAAAATTTAAAGTTTTCAAATCCATGCACCAGGGCCCAAATTAGGGTCTAGTCCTGCCATTTAATATCTGAAACACCCAACTTCAAATTTCAAGGGTAACACATAACTCCAAAGCCCTACAAAAATTGTCCACAAATGCTAACTTTGCAAATATCATAAAGGTTTTAAACATATGGAAATAAATGGATGAATATTATTTAACTAATGCAAATTTAAGTAAAACTAAAAATCATTAATATTAAATCAGATGTAGTTATTCATGAAGTCTATCTTTTTTTCCTGACCTTTTCAGCATAATGTTTTACATTTTTATTTAAATGAGATTCATACACTGGATTCTTCCCCCCCACCCCCAGCTGTCTAATCTCATCCCCTGGCCAAGTTCTCTGCAGAAGCAATATATGATCCAGGATATCTCTGGCAGTCCTGCAACAACCCTATTGTTAGTCTTCTTAGCGATTACAAAGGAGAAGGAACTACTTCTTGGTATTTGTTTGTTTGTTTCTTTGCTACAGTGAGAAAAACCCATTTTAAAATCTGTGATTCAAATTTGAGTCAGCACATCCATGAAACCCATATCCACTTATTTGTCCCTTTATTAGCCCCTCTCAAGTGGTCACAAAGGGGAGAAATGACCACAGAAATGGATAGTAGGACTTGTCTCAATCACAGATGTTGGAAGTTCTTTATATTGGGTTAAGCAGTTCACAGAATAGAGTGGCAGTTTATTGACTGGAGAAAATTAAATTAGTGTCAAACAAACCTGATTTGGGGGGCTAACTAACTCCTTCAGTGTTAATTGGCTGAATCAATTATTTTTTTTAGTTCACCCAACACACTAACTCACCCTTCCATGCTCAGTTAATCATTCCATGTGAGCAGTGCTGTATGCAGGATTAAGAGGAATTAAACCTTCCCCTCATTTCTCCTATTGGAATCTGTAGTTTCCTTGGTACCTGCAGGAGTATGTAGACCTTCTACATTCTGGAAACAACGTATATAATGCTGAGGTTGATATGAATAGGGATGAAATTCTATTGCAATTGACTCATTCGCATTTGTATTCATTTTTGCACTGATTTATTCACATAAGCCTGAATATACGATAAGCCTTTAGAACAGTAAACAGCCCATATAGTACACTTATAACCTGCATATTTACTTCTTTAAAACCATTACAAGCTAGAAAATAAGTTAGTGATCTCTGAAACCGCATACAGTGCTGTTGTATTAAGTACATAATTAAATACCTAACCTCAAAAATAATTTCAGACTAATTATCTAGTTGACTGCCTGCTTCTTAATTCAGTCATCACTCCATATTTTAGGTGGTAAAGAACAAACAGGTTTGAAAATCATAATATCTTTTCTGAAGAGGTGGATTCTTGCAGTGTCAATTATGGATCATTACTCATTCCTCAGAATCATTTGAGCACTTTGTTAAGATAACAGAGCAAATTCATCCTATTTTCAGAGCTTTGTAACATGCTTTATTAGGTAATTGATACACCAGGCTCATGCTTACACATCATCAACTCAGCTGACAGTCTGAGGAATGAAGAAAAGCTCTAACAATACTGTCATTGACGAGCAACATTTATATCGCTAGCACTAAGCACTATATTCCATAAGTAAATAAGATGCAAGAAAACCCACAGAATCTAGTTAAACATTCAAAGAAGGTCAAATCATGAATTGGACAACCCGCATTTAATATGAAAACTCCCTGGGGCAAAGGATATTTTTATAATTCAGCTCCAACAATGTAATGTCATGCAAGAATATTTATGCAAGGGTAGGAATATGCAAGCCCAACTGAGTTCTCAGTCCACGGAATATAAGTTTTCTGCTTTATATATTAGATCTGAATATGGTGACATGGTTATAATCCAACTATTAGTACAACTATGTCTATGTATTCAATATAATGTCTCTCTTGGGGCCCTCAAGATATTGTTGAAATCCAGCTCTCCTTGGCATGGAACTTATTATTCAAAGACTAAAAATCAAACTTTTCCCTTAGGAGACGGTTCACCCTTATGGTACATTTTAAGCTGTGAGCTGGATTGATACAAAAGAAACAACTATTCAATAAGATGGAGGAAACAGCAACAAAATGTGATGTTCTGTTTGTAATCTTCATCATATTCATTCTCAAAGATAGCATCTTAGTAAAATGTACTCCCCACATGCTGTAATTTTAGCAGGCATATCATCCAAGAAGAAAGAACTAGAATTTCCATTTGACTTAACATCCACCCGTTGAATTGTCTCTACTTCATTTTTTAAAATTGAATTTTACATCTGACTACTTCTTTGCAAACCTTCAAATAGGATTTTATGCACACCACAAGCAAGTCAGTGCTCGCCTTCTTTTCTTCCAGGTTACCGACACCAGAAACCAAAGAACATAATCCAATCAGAGTCCTGTCCTCTGAGCTATCACAGAATAACAGAAAGCTCCTCACCCCCATTGCCCAAAATGAAAATAAAATACATTTCTAATGTTCTCCAACCTTGTTTTCTGTATAAGTATTTGTCTCCATTTCTCTGATGGTTTCCAAAAACAAAACAAAACCAGAGAAGCTGCTCTTCCAGAAAGCTATGCAAGGGAAGCTATATACCGGTATTTTTTAAAATGCAATAAAATTATTTAGCTCATCAAACATTTTTTCAGCCGCTTTTCTTGCATTCTAAATGCTCCCCTGATATAGAAGGGTGAAATGATAATGTCTCAGCAATTTTGCAACCAGGCACTTTTCCAAAATAGCTGTGCCCATAGCTCTGTTTTTTTATAATTTGCACTGGGAAGGTAGGTTGTGAGAAAACATGCTGGAAGAGGAATAGCAAAAGGGAGACAGTAATGAGCAAATGAGGCAGAGTGAGGCAATAACCGAATAACATTCTGTTATTATTAAAACTAAAAATAGTTTTACATTTGAGACTGGTGCTACCTCAGATAACTCAGATATTCCCTTCCTCTTTAAACATTTGAAAACATGGTCAATCATTATCATCAACAATTTTAGGATTTCAATATATTTGTTTAGGTAATAATGATGGATGAAATTGCTTTAATTAAAGAGATGAAATTATTGGTGGAAGTGTTCCATCACTAAAAGAGTTTGCCTGCTTGTTCTAGGGCCTATGCTTTGGGTCATTTCTTAATAAAAGTAGATATTGATTGATTGATTGATTGATTGAATATGTGCCATCAAGTAATTTTTGGCTCCTAGCAACCACATAGATTTTTACAATAAATAATAAACAAATAAATAAACAAATAAAGTAGAACCCTAGGATGTATTGTATTATAAAGAATAATTTGATACAGTAGTATATTGGCATGTAAATATTTATAAGACTGTATTCCATATAGGGAGGTAGCCTCTTTTGATCCACTGGGACATATACAGTATACTTCAGATTAAAAGGTACTGTTTAAAGTGTCCCTATATAGCATAGGTTTTATTCTACATAAATTGCAGGGCCCCTCAGTGGAAACCACTTTATCACTGAATTACCTACTGAATATATTACACAGCTGTTGGCAGATAAATAAATCATAATTATTTGTCAACAGGTTCTGTAGATATTCATAATCAAAAATATTTATTAAGCATATTTATTATTATAGTACCAGAACTGTGGGTAACTAGGGCACAAAACAAATTAGTACAGTATTTATAAATTTATAACATACAAAAATTACAGGGCAGCAATTAGTGTTTTACTTCCTTTCTTATAAAAGCAAAAGAAGCGACAACAGAAAGACAAAATTTGTCCCTATTATTGATGAAATAAAGAACCAGTTTGGTGCAGTAGTTAAACGCACCACACTAAAAACTGGGAGACTGTGAATTCTAGTTCTGCCTTAGACTAGGAGAAAGTGACCTTGGATGGGTCACTGTCTCTCAGCTCTAGGAAGGAGACAATAATAAATCACTTCTGGAAAACCTTGCCAAGAAAACTACTGGGATTCATCCAGGCAATTGACAGGAGTCAACAATGACCCAAGTTTGTGTGTGTGTGTGTGTGTGTGTGTGTGTGTGTGTGTGTGTGTGTGTGTGTGTGTGTGTGTGTGTGTGTGTGAGAGAGAGAGAGAGAGAGAGAGAGAGAGAGAGAGAGAGAGAGAGAGAGAGAGAGAGAGAGAGAGAGAGATTGTGCTTCCTATATTCCAACCCCACATACATGTTGAAAGTACATTTACCAGAAGCAGTTATAGCCTATCATGGGATCTCAATTCCATTAAGGAGATTAAATGGAGGGTGGATCACACTTCAGTGACAGATCACATATTTTGATTCCAGATTTTTTTAGCATATCCATTTTTTTTCTTTTGTTTTAAATTTAAGGAGTAGACAATTTGAAAAGGTCTGCTAGAGCCCTACAAAGTGACTGCCAATCAAAATAAGTAATATTAAGCTATTTGAACAAATAACGTGATCTGGCTGCTAAAAATATATTGTCTGTATGCTGACAGATATTAATAACAGAACGGCAAAAATAGCTATTCCCTAACTATAGAATTTGTCAGGGTTTTTTTTTACTTACTTTCTTATGGGATAGGTTAGAGTGTGGGTGTTTTAAAAATAAACTTTTTCGATTTGGGAAAGAGATGGAGGCGGAAAGAGGTGATTTTTCCAGAGCTTTGCTTATTTTTATGAGAGAAATAGAAGCGCTCCTTAAAAAAGAAAGGAACGGAAATTGTAGCAGTATATTATGAAATGCTTCCATCTAGTGGAATAAAACTGAATCTTCATGGTCTTGAAATAATGCCAAACGTGTTTTTTAAAACTTACCATCAAAATACCTCCGCATATTGGTTATATTGTACCTTTCTTTTGTAAATAATTTTATCTCCTAATCAAGATATAGCATCTACTTCGATTTTGTTTTGCTCTAGCAGCTTTAACAGATAAATGAACCATAAGAAAAGGAATCCAAAAATCTACATTGAACCAATGAACTTTTATCAGGATAAACTGAAGATAGATAAAGTAGTTAAAGAGAGCGAATTTGGCCTAGTGGTTAAGGCACCAACTAAAAACCAGGGGACAGTGAGTTCGAATCTTACCTTAGGCATGAAAGCCAGTTGGGTAACTTCTTCTCAGTCACTCTGTCTCAGCTCAACCCATCTCAGTCCTCCTAGGAGGAAGTACTAAGTATGTTTGCTACCTTGAGTTATTTGTAAAAATAATAAAAGTGTTATATAAATAATTTTTAAAAATGACGTACCAGGAAGGAAAGGTGGGATGGTGGAAAATGTTCAAGATATGCCAATAGCACTTTTCATTCACATTGGAGTAGTCAGGAAATACACAAACTTGTCTAGAACCAAATCAAAATTACCACAGATTCTTCCAAAGACTTTTGGGTAAAACAAAACAAAAAAAAGCAAAAAATTATTCTTCCTGCATTTTGGGAAGCATAAAAATCAACTAGTAAAATAAAAAGAGTTTTA
Organism: Bothrops alternatus; assembly: GCA_034064705.1. Classification (NCBI taxonomy): domain Eukaryota; kingdom Metazoa; phylum Chordata; class Lepidosauria; order Squamata; family Viperidae; genus Bothrops; species Bothrops alternatus. Next base: position 23,146,660 of record JARGCV010000049.1, on the reverse strand, counting down.
TCCTTACCTTTGGAAAGTGGAAGATTTTTAGATGGAAAGCAAAGCTGAACTAATTTAAATATGTACTAATTTGTGATACATAAAAACGAGAATAGAAAACATAAAAGAGAGGCCACTTTATAACCTGAGAGAAAAATCTTTATAAACTTTCTTTTTACTTAATAAAGACATTGCCTGTGTATTACTTTATACTGTAATCTATTAGGAAAATTAAAGCTCCAATCTTACTATGTTTTTATATTTGTAGAGTCAGTCTTTAAATGAGGGAGAGCAAAGATACATTCAGAATTAAGCAGATTATCTGCAGTATACTTTTTGAATTGATGGTATTTTTATGTCAAATTAAACTAGCAATATATTTCATTTAATGTTTCAGCTCCATTGCTGTCTCCTAAAATAAAATTCCTTGATCTGTGATCTTGTTCAGTAGATTTCTTTTTTTTAAAAATGCAAACAGTTTGAATGCCTGCAGCTGAGCAGTTTTACCGATGGACAAATTTGCTCTTGTTCCACATCATATAACCATGCCTGACAGCTTAATTTATCACCAGATATTTAAAGTATCTAGGACATTTCCTACATTAAGAGCTTCCGTCTATGCAATATTTGTTGTCTATCATTGCTGGATTTAAGCCCCTTTTGGCTTCAGTAAAAGATACTGAAGTTATTGGGTGGGGCTGTAAGCTGCAGGCAATGCCATATAATTCTTGTTGAAGAAACATCATTCAAGTGCTTCTAGCTTAATTAGAAATACCAGTTTTAAAACTTTTAAAATGCACATTCTATGCTTGCCAAAAAGGAAATGGATTTTAGTTCAAAATGACTTGAAATAAAAGCAGATGAATGCTTTTCCCCTTGAATGTTTAAGTATTAAAACAAATATATGACATCACTATCCTTGCATTTCCCAGTAATTTTTTCCAGGATTGAACTTTTGTGGCTGCAAACTTAATTTTTTAAAGAATACCAGCTGCATTTCAGTGTCCATGTACAGTACATGGCTCAGTGTGTATGTGTGTGTGAGGGGGGGGAGGAAGAGAGGGGGGGAAGAGGGAGAGAGAGAGAGAAATAGAAATAGCCACCCCCTTTCAAGCTAATAGCTGTAATAATATTATTATATCATAAAGGGCTAGCTTTCATAATTTTCTGTTATGATATCATCAAGAATCTGGCTTCTAAAAATTGGCTACTTTGCACAGGTAGTCCTCAACTTATGACTACAATTGAGCCCAAAATTTCTATTGCTAAGCATGATAGATAAGTGAAGTTTACATCTTTCCTTGCCACAGTTGTTAAATGAATCTGGCTTCCCCCACTGACTTTGCATGTCAGAAGGTCACCAAAGGTGTTCACATGAGTCCAGGACACGGCAACTGTCATAAATATGAACCAGTTGCCAAGCATTTGAATTTTGGTCATGTGACCATGGGGATGATGCAACAGTTATTAAGTATGAAAAACGGTCACACTCTTTTCAGTGCTGTGATAACTTCGAACCATCACTAAACAAATGGTTATATTTCATATAAAAGTGAATGTAAAAACAGGGGATTTGGCTGAACCTGAATCAAATTGAAATACAGAACTTTGAATTTTAGACTCAAGATCCTAATCTAATCGTTTTCCGTTGTTATAAATGCAAAGCCATTCCCTAGCCATTATAAGTAAGAAATGAAAAGCAATAGTTTGGTTAAGTGTATCAATGGTCAGATTCTCAATTTGAAGGGTGGAATTGAAAAACTCTCTTCGTATTTTACTCTAGAAACAGAGGAGCAAGACATTATGTTAAGACATCTGGAAAGGGGATAGTAGGAAGAAAAAGCTACTTCTGATGCTTACCATGAACTCTGATAGAAACCTCTTATTTAATATTCAGTTGTGTAAATGATGGATTGAGAAGGGCTTACTTTTCAATAAAAAATGTCTAGGCAGTTTAAAATGCTGCCTACCTGGCTGAAATTAGACAATTATATCCAATATATGTCAGGGGCAACACTGGCCTACATCAGAAATATCTCAAGAAATCCATGGCAGCATTTGTAAACTACAAATAAACTGTAATTATATTTAAATAATATTTAAATCATAGATTTTACGGAGCTGAAACCTTACACCTAACTTTCCACAAAGAAAGTGTACATATGGCAGGATTTATTTTTTTAAACAAAAATGTACTTCTAGTTTTCCAAATTTGTCAACAAAATTGACAAAACACTCATAAATACCCAAAAAAACACAGTTCGACAAGACCATGTATAAATTTAATTTACTAGAAACAGCAGATAGACCATATATAAAAGAAACACCAATCAAATAAAATGTACCAGGCGTATAGTTGAGGCTTGACGTGAGGAGTGAGGAATGTTTACTACACCAGACGTTCATAAAAACTGATCCTTAGAGTTGTATTGCAGGATATATGATGATTGCTTTTTAATATGAACTTATGTTTAATGTTGATGGTTTTAATAAAATAATTTTTAAAAATTAAAAAAAAGTAATAAAAACTAAAAGAAAGAAACCCAAAAAGTTTTTTAAAAAAGAGGAGAAAAAAGAAAAAAAAATTAATATATTAAACTTAACATTAAGCACTGGTTTACTAATACCATATATAACACAATATCACACATATCACAAAATCTTTTCTATAGTAGTATTTACTGCTTTATCCTTTGACTGATAGAAAATATCACTTTATCATAATAGTTAGGTCGTGCTTCCAAAAGCCCACAGTCCTTAACATCAGGAATAATATAACTTTTCCAGTTTTTCAATAAAATTATTTTATTCAACCTCCAGGCTCTAAGCATATTACAAAGTTGTGGTATCTAGTTCACCATCACCTTAATATGTTTAACATTTAAAGATTTCCATGATTAAAGATTAAAATACTACTCCAGAAAGATACCAGATGATCATGGGTCAATGAACCCTTATATTATCTACATTTCTAACAAAGAAAATTTGATGTCCATCCTTTCAAATATATTTTGGGGGGTCCAATATACTCAAAATACATTCTTAATTAGTCAACTTTAACTTCAAATCATTTTAACATTTTTAAGAATATGAAACCATTGATCAGGCATAATTAGAGATCTCCGTTCTTTTCAGTTTACATGCAGTTTGAATAATTACTTACAACTATTTTTGTGGGTGTTATTAGCATCTTCCAAGTGCGTATTGACAATTACATTATAGACAATTGTGATCAAATTTGATCAAATTCCTGCAAACAGAGCAGACCTAGATAGAATGGAAAATAGATGTAAGTCTTTCTTTTACCATTGGGTGGCACTATTACTCTAAAGAGAAAGTTGAAGCAGAACATTACTTTATACAATATTTAATATTTGAGGGTATAAAAACCCCCTAATTCCTAAATGTGGATTACTTTCTTTTAAAAATAAAAAAGGTATTGGTATTCATAGATGATTTAACTTATACAAATTCTCTATTTTACACTTTCAATTCAACAGTGCTATTGCATTAAGAGTTCCAAACCAAGTGAAATTGTTCCTACAGAACAATTTTAAACCCAAGGATTTTGGGTTACTAGCCAATAAAACACACATAGCTAACTATATGGAATTAATGTTGACCCATTTAGAAGTGATGGAATCAACACTAATGAAGAGATTTCAATTAAACTAGCCCAAATTCATTACACAGTAATGAAGTCTTCATAGAGCCAGTTTGGTATAGTAGTTAAGGCATTGTGCTAGAAACTGGGAAACCATGAGTTCTAGTTCTGCCTTGGGCACAAAGTCAACTAGGTAACCTTAGGCCAATCACTTTCTTTCACCCCTAGGAAGAAGAACATCATGGCAAATTAAAATATTGCCAAGAAAACTCCAAAGACTAGTCCAGGCAGTTGCCAGGAGTCAAGATTCTTCTTTCCATAGACAAATTGTACTATTCAGCTGCGAATGTGACACTCACTTTATCTCCTAAGATACATTTATTTTCAACTGATAGCACCAGCCCTTCAAGGTAGGCCAGATCAAGTAACCAGTTCCAGAAGTCTGACTGGAACTGTTTTACTGATTTAGGCCACAGTAAACAGAATTTTTAAAGCCTGACTGTATTTTCCTTTCTCTCCATCTTTTATCCAGGGAGTTAGGATAGAGCCAGTCTGAGCTTCTTCCTAACATTTTTGTACGTTTTGATAACCCTGTATGCCTAATTTCTCCAGTTTTATCTCCGTGGCTCTCCGCAGGCCAAAACACTGAAGAGGGCAAGCCCAGGAATACCAGTGCAAAACTGGAGGATTTTGAATCCAACAGGACCTTCATAATCTCTGGGCCAGATCAAGCACCTGGTATGTAAGTCTTCCATTTTAATTATCAGGAGCTCCCTAGGCTACATACCCTATAGTCCACAGAGACATTTCTACATTCCTCTTCTGGTGGATAACTGCCCGAGTTTCCTGAAAACTTAGTTCAAGAAATGCTGACTCACGAAACAAAAATTCACAATTCCAGTTCTGCACTGCACTGTAAAGGTAATCCTTGACTTACAACTATTCATTTAGTGACTGTTCGAAGTTACAATGGCACTAAAAAATGACTTATGACCAGTTTTTCAAATTTACAATCATTGTAGCATACCCTTGGTCAGGGGTAGGAAACCTTGGCTGTTTTATGACTCGTGGACTTCAACTCCCAGAATTCCTGAGCCAGCCACGCTGAGGGGAAAGGGAGAGGTTTCCAAGCTTAGCCATGCTGGCTCAGGAATTCTGGGAGTTGAAGTCCACGAGTCATAAAACAGCCAAGGTTGCCTACCCCTGCGCTTGGTCACAGGATCAAAATTCAGAACACTTGGCAACTGACTCATATTTATTGACGGTTGCAGTGCCCCAGGGTCACATGATCACCTTTTGCAACCTTCTGACAAGCAAAGTCAATGGGGGAAGCCAGATTCACTTAACAACCATGCTACTAACTCCAGTGATTCATTTTAAAAACTGTGGCAAGAAAGGTTGTGAAATGGGGTAAAACTCACTTAAACTCACTAAACAACTGTCTTGTTTAGCAATAGAAATTTTGGGATCAGTTATGGTCATAAATCCGAGGACTACCGGTATAAATCCCAGCCAGAAGCATAATACCAGTCTGCCTGATGATAAATACATTCAATTAATGTATTTATTACAAAAGTTGCAGATAAAATCAATCCATACAAAGTAAAAAAATTAAAATATAGGTGTATGAATAAAAAGCAAGGCACATATTTCAATATAATAGTTTAATATGAGTTTTGCACAGCATTTTAAATATGTACAAAGACAGTTACGTTATAAAGAAAACACTTTTTATTACGCCTATAATTTCTGACGACATGCAAAAATTTTATAATTTAACTTTAATGCAACAGACATTTTACATATATACAGTATATGTGCAAATGTTTGTGGGAAGCATAGGCAGGGCATGATTATGAATACAATTACACACTCAAACTTCAATCAAGTTTTTGCTTTCAAACTGTGTATGCACTATAAAAAGAACAGCTGAGGGAAGGACTGTTCAGAAACTATCTCCCTCCTTTAAAAAAAAAAATACTAGTCCCTGAGATGACAAAAATATATGTGGAGGTGTTTAAATCACTGTACTGTCACATCATATTTACCCCATGTATCACCTGGGACCCAAATTGCTATGTATAATCTTTCCACCGTCCTTTTGTCAATAAACCATTAAAAACCATGGCTAAAGGTTAAGGCAACCTCCAGTCTACCTTTATATTAGGGTTAAGACATTGCTACTAAATGGTAAACCTTATGTGCATTTCGCACTTGCTCACAAATCCATTTGCTGTATACTAGGCTCAATATGCTGTCAAGGAAAGTCTAACTGCCAACAGAGAGCATATTCTTCTCTTATTAATACTGAATGGCACAACATTAATCTAAGTAACAATACCCTCATTTTGCAGAGAAAGGGGGAAACCCTTGAATATAGTTGGCCTAGTTATAAGCAGTAAATAAAATAACTCTACCTCATTAGACATTCATAAATATAAGACCAGTGCTGAATTAAGTAATACATCTTCTTTGATATGAGCTCAGAGATTTAAAATAAACTTACTGTGTTCCTGCAGAATGAACTGAATTTTGAACAGTACATTTTTCTATCTAAATTTCATTTGCAATGAAAGCAAGACCAGGTTGTATATTTATAGACCAAGGGCCATTTTTCATGGCATTTTCCTCTATTTCTTTAGTGACAAAATTAAATTAAATCTACACAAAGCCATTGGTTCATACAATATTTTACATGCAGTATATAGAGAAACACATGCATTTGCTTTTCCACGTCCCAGAAAAGCAGTGGCAAGCATATGAGCCAATTGTGAATTGAATTTCAGTTCTCCTGAGATATTCCTTTGTGACACCATTATATCAGGATATAGAAACTTTACAGTATGCAAATATAGCTTTCTGAACAACCCCAAATCTAAAGCAATAATTTATCCACAATCGATTCATATACAATCTCAAGGTAAATGTGCGATTTATACCCAATGTGAAGTTTCCCCTAGGTTTTCAAGGGTAGACCTAAGTTTTTTGAAACTGTTTTTCGCTTTGCAAAGTTTGTGGGTTCACTTCTTACAAGATATTTTCCTGCAGATTGAGCATTAGGCATGCAACCATCCTGAAGGTGGAATGAATTTTGTCTCTCTTCAAGTTCAAAACTTATAATGAGTGATTGTGCTACACAGTTAAACTCATTCTGGTTCACCACTTCTGGAATTTCATGAAGAGGACAGTCCGTTGAGCTAACAGGCAAAATAGGCAATGGATAGAGAGCTGTGAAATTCCCAGTTAGGGTGCAGATCTTTTTAATAAGAAATCTGAATGGACTTTTGTTTGTATAGGCACCTGCAGAAAATAACAGAATAAATCAAGTCTAAAACAACCGAAAATTAAGGAATTGAGTAACTTATGTGTTATCTGAAAAGAGACAAAAATAATTTATATTCTTTAGACTTAGATTTTTTTAAAGGAAAAAATGTACAAAAGGCACAATTATTAACTATAGAAATGACTATTTTTCAGGGCCATAATTGTTCCAATATTTGGAAATCAGCTTAGGGCTCCCTCAATCATCAACCATAAAGTTATTTTAAAAAAACTTCCAATAAATAATAATATGTAGAAGCTGTTCAACAGGCATCTATTTTGATAAAGTTCACTTTTTAAGAAGGGTTTTTATGAAGCAGCTACATTTCTGGAAAGAAAATTAAATTGCTTGTATATATACATCAGCAAACAAACTCAAGAATAAAAGAGCAAATCAAATACAAATAGACTATAGTAATTGTGAAAATACATTCCTTGCAAATTAATCTTAATGATAAATACATGGTGGTCATAGAATTGGGAACAAGTTATAGCTATACAAAATTATTTGATACATGAGATTCCGAAATGTGAAAACAAACCTAATTTGGAAACATTGGTTGAGATAATATTATGAGACAACATTAAGGAAAAAAAAGATGAGGTCCAACCCAAATTAGCTTTCCCTGACAAAGGGACAAATTCACAGCCATTTCAATTTACTGGCTCGTGACATACTGTCTTGACTGGAATCAAAGCCACAGCGACACAGAACAGTAAAAATGTTTAATCATCATCTGCTTTCTTATCTCATATTTCTTTTGCTATAAGACTAATGAAGCATACCTTTCAAGCATACTCTCTAGAAGTACAACTCCTAGAGTTTTCCCCCATTCCTATGTTCTACTAACACAGGAGAAGCCAGAGAAGCAAAAATAATAAAAAAAAGAAGAGAAAGGTTATAAAAATCTATCTGTCTGCCTGTCTACTAACCTATCTACCTAATACAGGGGTAGGCAACCTTGGCTCTTTTATAACTTGTGGACTTCAACTCCCAGAATTCCTGAGCCAGCATGGCTGGCTCAGAAATTTTGGGAACTGAAGTCCACGAGTCATAAAAGAGCCAAGGTTGCCTACCCCTGACCTAATACTAATACTTCTGTGTTAGAAGCACTGAAGTGCTTCCCTGGTGAAAGGATCTGGCATTGCCTGGGGGACACCCAGTTGGGGGGGGTCCTTTCATGTCCCCCTTAAGTTGCCAACCAAAGTGGTACCCATTCATGTACTCGCAGTCACCTGCTTTAAGCTGCTGGGTTGGCGGTGGCTGGAGAGTGTGATGGGAGCTCACTCTGCCCTGCAGCAGCAACGAGCCTCGAACACGAGTCTGCCCTGCGTCCTAACCCTTGTGAGCCACCATGCTCCATCTACCTACTTACCTACCTACCTACCAACTAACCGATGGCTAAATCAAGTCAAGTAAACTTTCATTTTATACTCTGCTACAATTAGAATTTACATTTTTATTTTGCCCTTCTTTTTCTTAACGATCCTGTGATGTATGTGAGACATGGAATTTGCCCCTTTTCCTAAGCTAACTTTCTAACTCTGGAATTTCCGGTGGAGTGCCATTAACTATCCGTGTGTCTAATTTCTCTCTTAGAGCCCTCCACTTTGCTTCTATGCATCTAGGAGTTTTTAAAACGTAAGATTCATCAGAAAATATTTTGCTTTGTAAATCTCTGAGTGAATTCAGCTAACCAATAAATACTCTAACAGCACATGATTTAAAAGCTATGTGTCCCTGTGCTTCAAAAGTGGGGAAATTTAAAAGGAGCGAGGGGAGAGAACAATGCACACAGATACAACGGGAAAGCAAGACTGCACAGTTTTTTTTGCAATGCTCCTCAAATGAAATATATGTAAGTAGAACAGTAGTTGACCAACCAAGCTAGGCCACAGAATGCTCCCTAAAGTTTTAATACAGAGGTTAACATTAGCAACACATAATGCACAAGGCATGTGTGTACACTCTTATGTGGCCACTGAGAATAATGGTAAGGAAGCTGCAGATGTTGCTAATCTACAATTCCCAGCAGCTTTAGCATGCATTCGGAGAGGAGCGGCATATAAGTCCAAATAAAATAAATAAAATTAATAAATAACTATCACCTACGAGATGCTGGGAACATTTGGAGGTTCACTCCTATTTGACAATAGGACTAGCTATCATATATAGGTAGTTCCTAGGTTAAGAATGTCCAACTTAAGGACAAGCCCTAGATGTGAATGGGCTGCCTATTACTAAAAACGGTGTCCTTCTTCCAGCTGGTGAAATGCTGAAGCTCCAGAATGCCTTCAGGAATACTGAGAAGAGGCTGTATATTTAAAATATGCAGCTTCCATGGTTCCTGAAAGCATTGGATGGCTTTTCCCTCTTGTCAACTTAAGTAAGGAGAATATCTTTCATGATTTTTAGTAATAGGCAGACCATTTGTAAACATAGGTTCCAATTTAAATACAAATGCAAGTTAAAGACAGAGTGAGGGAACAGAACTCAGTCTTAACCCAAAGACTGCCTGTAAATAGAAGAGGAGATCATGCTAGCCTTTGGTGCAAATACAGTTTTCTGAGATTCCGTATATCAATCAAAATTGCTTTTGTGTATTTGCTTTTGCTTTGTATCAATAATTAGTACATCCAGTAACAAATCATATTTTTCATAAGATGCAGGGGAATCATTAGGTGGATAAAAATGTCAAATCCAGTCTAAACATCTAGCTAACTGTGTAACCAACCATAATAATAATAATGGAGAAAATCACAAAATACAAAAATCTGCAAATAGAAGTAGAATGACTGTGGCAAAAGAAAGCAAAGACTGTACCAATAGTAATCGGCACCTCGATACAATCCCAAAACATCTGGAGCAATACTTAATCACCAATTGACATTGACAAAATCACCATCAGTCAGTTAAAAAAAGCAGTTTTACTTGGAACAGCTTATATCCTGCAATGATATCTTTAACACCATCAAACAACAATATACTGTATGCTTATCTCTGGTCCTTGGGAAGGATACAATAGATGGATTAAAATGCCAAATCCAGTCTAAACATCTGGCTAACTATGCTACCAACCATAATGATTATAACAGTCAATTTCCATCACAACAAAATAAAGAATCCCTGCATCGGTTTCTACAACTTTGTGGCCATATTTTCAAAATGATTTTGCGAGATAATAAAAGTAAATACCTTCTAATAAATGAATAATCATCTGGTGGACTTGATCTAAGCAATGTTGTAATTCCAAGAATTCAGTAGCTTTATCATGTGCCTTCTTTAATGCTTGATCAACAGATTTTTCTTCTCTTAATAGACTTACTACTTCATTCTGTTAATATGAATAAAGTTTTCAAGAAGATTAAATAAACACTTTTGAAAAAATAAGCTAGTATGTGAAAAACTACTTAAACTGGTAAATATCAGTAAGATAGATTGTTGTTGTTGTTAATTGCGAAGTCGTTTCCGACCCATCGCGACTCCATGGACAACGTTCCTCCAGGTCTTCCTGTCCTCTACAATCTTCTGGAGTCCATTTAAGTTCACACCTACTGCATTTATTGTCATTTCTTACTGTGAGCACATTGCCACACATTAAAAATGAAATTTAGTTGCTTGCTCTCGAAGTGTACACATACATAACACACATTTAAACATACTATAAACAACATATGTATAGACCTACACCCTTACTTATAAATAACATATAAATATTAATCACTGTCCATCTTGAATACATAACAGAAGGAGGAAGCTTGAGAGTTCACAAGGTTAACACTGTATGGAACAAAACTGTGGCCGAATCTGGATGCTCTGCTTCGGATACCATGGAGCCTCCTCCCAGAAGGTAACAAGGAAAACCAGTTGTGAAGAGAATAGTGTAACAGAGTAGTGTAATGCAGGGGTCCCCAACCCCCGGTCCGTGGACTGGTACCGGGCCGCAGCATGCCAACAACCGGGCCACAAAAACAAGCAAAGCCCCATCTGTGGGATGCAGATGTCATGTGTCTGACTAACGAAACACTTCAAAGAACCTTCAGGCATTTTTTTTAACCTAAAAAGCCTTTATTAGTGTTACAGAGATGTCAGCACAGCATGGTGGAAATGCTAAGATCTGAATTTCCCTTCCTTTGCACATAACATTCCAGGCATTTCCCCTCCCCTATTTTGGGGTCATGATTCACATCTTCCAATTAACTTGGAGGGCAAAGATTTACTTCCGTTTCTCACCCCCCCGCCCCCCCCCCGCTTTCCTTATATTCTCCTCCCCTTTCACTGTCACCTGATTTAACTCTAAAAATACCAGACAGTTCTGCATATATTGTCAAAGCAAGAATATTCAATATTAGCAGCGTTGACAGCAGTCAGCACATAAAACCATACACTCTCCAGTCCGTGGAAAAACCTTTCTCCATGGAACTAGTCCCTGGTGTCCAAAAGGTGGGGACCTCTGGTGTAATGCACTAAATAAAGCTTCTGTGGCCATTTCATTTACGCTTAAAAACTATAAGGCCCCCCCCCCAAAAATGCTGGAAAATGAATATGTCATGCAGGTGTCAAAATTATTGTGAAAAGTTATATTCCAACAGTATAGTGATTAAGAAAACTTCATTTCAAATTGTGCTGAAAAATGTAAAACAGGTAGTTCTCGATTTAGGATCCCAACTGAGCCTAAAATTTTTGTGGCTAAGTGAAACATTTGTTCAGTGAATTTTCCCTCACGGTTGTTAAGTGAATCACTGCAGTTGTTAAGTTAGTAACACGGTTAAACGAATCTGGCCTTCCCCATTGACTTTGCTTGTCGGAAGGTTGCAAAAAGAGATCACATGACCCTGGAACACTGCAGCCATCATAACAATGAGTCAGTTGTTAACTGTCCAAATTTTGATCACATGACCATGGGGACGCTGCAACCATTGTAGGTAAGTGTGAAAAATGGTCATGTCACTTTTTCCGGTGCTGTTGTAACTATTGTAACGGTCACTAAATGAATAGTTGTAAGTCGAGGACTACCTATAGCTCACTTACTTTTTTATACTCAGACATGATCTCTTCAAGGTGTTTAGCCAATTCAGTCGCTTTATTCTTCATTTGATTCTGAACCTGAAAAGAAAATATTAAGGAGTTAGTATTTGAGCAATTAAAGCAGCCTTTCTTTCATGTGAGTTTTAAAACAGCTGCATCGGTTTCCAGCTGCTTTAACACGTATCAGAGAGGTATTGGGCTTGTGCAAGGTTCAAAGCAGCTCTTCCAAATAATTTTGCAAGTATGTACAGCCTAGCCCCAGAAATTGCAAACTTCCTAGAGGAACTGCAAAAGAGGAGGGTACAATTGGTACATAAATTAAATCAATCAATCGGTAACTATTTGTTAGATAAGTCAAGATATATGAACACCTCATAAGGGGAGGCTACATACACTACAGACTGTGCGCCCAAATATCACTCACAGATTGGTCTCTCCACAAGTCATCCTTTGTGAAGCGTGCAAACCAACGTCTGCATTTCCTGCATCGGATGAGGAGAGCACGTCTTTCTCCTTCTGTCCTGGCCACTTTTTATAGAGGCACGATTGAGAGTATTTTAACAAACTGCATCACTGTCTGGTTTGGTGGCAGCAGTGCCTCAGATAGAAAGTCCATACAGAGAGTGGTAAGGACAGCCAAGATCATAGGAAGCTCGCTTCCTGGTATTCAGGATGCTGCTTGTAAGCGCTATGTGCTTAGAGCTCAAAGCATTGAGACCCCCACACACCCACTTTACGATCTGTTTCTGTTGCGCCCCTACAGGAGGATGTTTCGAAGTATTTCTAGCAGGACTACCCGATTCTGTAATAGCTTTGTTCCCTATGCCATCCATCTGGTAAACTCACAAGATTCGTTTTTCTCACCACGTACATGTATTCATCTGAACTAGACTGTGTTGTTTTTCTGTGTCATTATAATATATGTGGGTATATGCATAATTCTTTATTTATTTTTGTCATATTTGTTGGAGGTGGTGACCCTTTGAGAGCTGTATGGAACGAAATTTCATTTTAATGTATGCCGATTAGTGTACATTCAAAGTGACAATAAAGTTATTATTCTATTCTATTCTATTCTATTCTATTCATATTAAGTGAATAAGGGAAAAAAAGGCATTTACAGCTGCAATTCATCCTGAGAAAAGGATCATACATAACTTAGCATGTATGAATAGGCTATGGCTTTAAATTCAATAATTCATAAAAACACAAATTAGTAGGATAGGGATTAAAACAGTTTTTATGGAACTTAAATTTATCGTAACTACAACTATGTATCATTTAAAATTTAGCTTAATCTATATGTTTTCGTATGGTGTAACAGATGGCATAATAAGACAAAAAAAATCCTATAAAGAATTACTTATGTAGATACATATTCTAGAAATTCTCAATAAAATCAAGGTGAAGCTTGTCACAATATTATTAAATTTGTGAAGACTTTAAAAAAAACACTTCCCCCAAGATGTTGAAAAAAAAAAATTATTTCCACATTACCTCATTCTGTGGGTACCATTTTGAGAATTCCTTCTGCATTGTCCTGCATGTTTTTAGTATATAATCTAAAAGGCATCTCAGTCCCAAGTCTATTCCATCACAGATATCTGGTATGAACTGTTTCCAACACAAAGAAAGACAAAATAAAAATACAAAGTAAAAACTCAATTATAGTTTTCTAATAGCAATGAATGCTTACCATGGTTAATAATTCAGTGCCCATTCATTCAAACAACACCATGGCTATTTGAGAGAACCATCTTTTAAAAAATTATTTATTACATTTCTATGCCACAATCAAAAAGGTAAGCAACATAATCCAACATCATGAAACATAAATGGAAAAATAAATAAAACATCTGAGGTAAACAATAAGTGGTTATTAGGGGAAAAAACCAAAACCAACATCCTTTCTAAAACAACATACAACAATCTAGCTGTACATCATATCTCTTTAAACCAAAGAAGCCTTTAAGAGAAGTTCTGTCTTAACCAGCTTCCAGAACACTATCAATGTTGGGCAAATCAAGAAAAAAAAATTCCACCTGTTGGATTCAACCCCAAGTCCCAGCCCAGATTTAACGGAACCAAAAGACCTAGAATAGTTTTCCTGTGATATGCACATTGGGCAAGTCAATTCTGGCTGAAGATGGAAAATCTGCAGGTATCTTGGCACTACAGGCACTCAACTTACAACTGTAAATGAGCCTGGAATTATGGTTGTAAGTTATACCAGTCATAAAGATCCCCGGTGGCACAGTAGTTAGAATGCAGTATTGCAGGCGAACTCTGCCCACAGCCTGGAGTTTGATCCTGATGAGGCTCAAGGTTGACTCAGCCTTCCATCCTTCCAAGGTTGGTAAAATGAGAACCCAGATTGTTAGGGGCAATATGCTGGCATAAACCACCAGATAGTGTTGGGTGGATCATCATGCCCAATTTTACAAACTTATTTTTGTGCTCATTAAGCAAACACAGCAGTTATTAACAAATCCATTTTCCGCAATGAGCAGTTTTTGCTGGAAAACCAAAGTATTTGCTGATTTCCAGCAAAAAAAAAATATATTGTAAATCATGGCAGTGTGATTGTGGGAAGCTGCAAATGACTATAAATGCAGGCTAGTTTCTGAGTGCCCAAAATGTGACAGGGGAGGAGGGGTGGCTATCAGAATTGGGATCATAAGTAGCCCTGGGGTGATCTGTTGATGCTTCAAACTGTTACTAAGTGACTAATTGTACGTCAAGAACTACCTGTCTACACATGCACACACACACACACACATACTGAACACATAAATACACACACCCTTACTTTACTTTACCTTTGCATTGCTTTCATCCCCTCTGTCTCCATCTGTAAAACTTAAATCTGAGCCAGTCACTGCTGCCAAATGCCCTATGTATTTAGCAAGGTGTTTCAATATTTGCATTATTTTCTTCTCTGCCTCTGCTACTACTGACGACAAGTCTGCACAGCCACCCTGGAAGATAAACCTATAGCATGAGGAAGTGGTTGCTGTTTGAATTTTCCTCATTCATCCCAATTCACAAGGTTAAAATAGTACAAACTAAATTTAAACTGATGATGTGTATAAATTCATTTAAGCAGTACTTCCAGTACTGATATTTATAAGGGCCACTTGCAAGATCCCTTACCTGGAAGAGCAATTGCAGATATCCTCCCAAATGTTTTACTTCTTCCCTTAGTTCATCGAAAACTTTTACAAATTCATTATTTTTTCGGAAATTCTTCAGCCACTGATTAGTCAGAACAACAAACTGTTGGAAAGCTGATGTAATTGCTATGCTGCAGGATTGAGCAGCTTGATCAACGGTGAAAACTAAACACAGATGGATGAAATCCTCAATTAGAATGCAAATTGAGAACTGGGAAAAACTTAATAGCCCCTTATGTTTCAATTAAAGCAATCTGATTTGTGTTTAATAAATAGAGCTTACAGTTCTCTGGATTTTCTTCAGCTTGTTCATAAGCTTTTGTCATAGCTGTGACTCGACTATATATTGTAATCAAAGTTTTTAAAAGAATTTGTGCCGTGCTTTCTTGTTCTTCCTGAGCCTGTCCCAGCACATCCAAAGCCGAACTTAGCAGTTCCTTACAAATGCCTGGTATAAATGATTCAGGAGAATCTGAGATCAGCTTGGCCAATGTATCAGTTGCACCTAGGATAAAAGAAAACTTGAGCATCATGATAGCCAGTATGATTTTCCTTACTTTTAATCAAGTTTTCCCTCTGCAAAACAAATAATTGTTTAAAAAAATCACTTGAAAGAGGGAAAATATATCAAAGGAAACATAAAATATACTTTTTAAAAATTTTTATAAAACTTCAAGGACTTTAATAGGAGGCCAATAAAATAAAAGCAGTGATTAAAAACACTTTTTGTAGGGCAAAGCATTACAATATACATATATACAATATACATATATACAATATACCTGTTGCGCATGAATTGTGAAGTTTCACCTTTATCCCAGACAAACACCCAGAGATTCTCTTGCTCTTTCTCAAACTTCTACTTCTCCTAAAATTGTGCAAGAACCAAGTAAAAAAGATCATATTTAGTTTCCAGTAACACTTCTAAAAATGCCAATATTATTTCACAGTCTGTATTCCCAGGGTATCAGGTTCATGCCAATCAGTCTACTTTCATTCCTAAGGAGGATGGCTTTGGGTCTCACACAGAGGTAGTGTCTTTAAGGCATCCTTCCATGCTAGAGATAGGAAAATTAGGATTCCTTTTAAACAAAAGCAAAGATAGAGAAGGGGACAGAGGAAAAAACGGGGAACTGAGGGTGGAAGAGTGAGATTTACTGTCTTTCCCAAAACTGGAATCTCCAAGAAACTAAGTAAAAGAACTAAGTAAATGAGTTCAAGAAAACTGAAGCTGAGAAACAGATATTTAGGTGAGGTTATTTCCCAAGAAATTGATTTGAACATTTAGCATGTGTGTTTTTTGTGTTTATGACTACAGTGTGTTGTCTCCTGTTTTAAATTTAATTTCTCGGCACAAGGTTGGTTTTTTGAACCCAGTCTTTCTATTCTTCAGACTGGGTATTAAGATTTTTTTTAAGTAGATTTTTTTCTGATCTATATTAATAAATTTGAAACTTCCCTCAACATTTTTTTTTTTTTTTTAGATTCTGGCAGAATCTTCAACCGGAATAGGCCAGCAACATCTGGCAGGATAACATATTCTTTGATGAATTTTAAGTCAAGCTTTTATTGTTCTCGTAATCTGAA
This sequence comes from Bothrops alternatus, assembly GCA_034064705.1. NCBI lineage: Eukaryota > Metazoa > Chordata > Lepidosauria > Squamata > Viperidae > Bothrops > Bothrops alternatus. The sequence continues at coordinate 23,129,967 of JARGCV010000049.1, read as the reverse complement.
GAGATCCATGGCTGTATTCTTAAAAGATAAGACTGTCTGCATTTTAATATTTAAAGTTTAAAATTTGACCTTTTTGTTTTATTTCTTTACAGAATAAAGTTTGATTTTGTTTATTGTTAATGAGATTTCCCTCCCATGTAGGGAAAGAAGGGTTGAAGCCTCTAGTAACATGCTTCTCCTTCTACTTATAACTTGGCCAGGAGGTAGCATTCTTGAAATTTCTTCCATTTTTAACATTTTGATATTTGATTGCCAGAAAGACAGCATTGTTGTGAGAGTTTTCTCACACACATTCTAGGTTTAGGGGCTGGCTCCCCTAATAAAATAGGCAATGGCAGTAGGAAGTAAGGAACTGTTTCTACAAGCTAAGGCTATGGTGTAAAGACCCAGATTTTCAGGAATCTCTAGCCTTGCACTGGATGGGCTTATCTCTTCGATAATAATTAGAAATATCCTTTACTAAATGTAATGATCAATACTTATGGAATTATTCAGGAACATCATTAGCTTCCTTATAAAAAAATTAAGCATCTCAACAACAATATTGACATCTATTTCCTCTTACTTTGGGAAATGCAGTTTGGTGACCTTGAGACACAATCTGACCTAATCTGTTCTACTTACCTCCTTGTAGAATTGGAACAATTGGATGCATTTGAAAAATCAGGTTCCCACTCATCAGTGGGATCATAAAAAATCTCATCAGTTCCCTCAGTGCTGTTCATCTGGAAAATAAAGGAATTTGTTTTCGTGAAGGTCATTTCCACAGTTTAAGACTCAACTTGTACTAGGATATGATCACATGTTAAAATGCAGGCTCAACCTACTATTTTTAAAACTCATACTCAAGATTCATATTCAAAATTCATTACTCTTTCCACAAAGATTAAAGCCTATGGAAGAACTTTTTTCATATATCATATTTCCAAATGTAGGCCTGCCCTTCACAGTATACTATATATCAATAACTGATACTTAAAAGTAGCCATTTATTACTGTACTTCAGCTAACAAAGCAAACCCATACCGGCCCTCGTAAAAAGTAAATCAGTACTTTTCTGCAGTTTTTTTTCTTCCTTAAATGTGTTTGATCAGAAGTTCAAGTGATTTATAAGAATATAGAGACATTCCTTTCTTTGAAACTTAAGGAGCCTTCTGGAAGTCAGGTGACCTTAACAAATCTTAATAACTAGTAAAATAAAAAAGAAGAAAAGTGCACACTGATATTATGGAAAGGTATGTGGGTATCTCTGATTTGTTTCTCCATAGAAAAATGTTTTTCTGAATGAGATTCATGTGCTTACTTCTCTTTGCAAAAGTAAAAGGTCATTCACCCATCTCTCACTGATACTTCTGTGTCACATATAAAATGTTTTAAGAGTCAGCCGAACGTTGTAAAATGCAGACTCATTTCAAAGATAACTAATGGCTACCTATGTTAAAATATTTCTTCTGGATGTCAAAGCATGTTCTTATTTTTCTTGCACTTCTGCAGAGGCAGGCAATGAGATGGTACTCACGTTGGCAAATTCTGAAAGTTCCTCTACCTCTCATTCATAAAAGCAATAGGAAGCATTTCAGGCTCTTTTTTTTAAAAAAACAAAAACAAACCTCATATGCTTCTTTCATCGCAGCCAGCTTGTCTTCAAATTTCTCAAAGCTCCAGTATGTTGCAACACCCAGCCTGATGTTACGGACCTGAACTTGGAGGCCATTTTCTTGAGCCATGACATCATGTCTAATAAAAGAGCATAATAAACTTATACCCAGAATATAAAGGGACAATCACCATCTGATGCACCATCCCTTTTATAATTGACGGCTAGGGGTCAAGGTAACAAAATATCTGTTTCAATTTCAGAATGAAACATTTTAAAAACAGCAAAAGATCTTTTGGTGTTATTTTTAGAAACTATTCAGACTACAAAGGCCACTCTGAAACATGGCTTTAATTTGATGGCTTAAAGGCAATCATCAAATTACAGTAATTAAAAGGAGCAACTTCCAATATTTTAATCCAACAACATACCTACAAAAAACAGTGTGCTTGTCAAGTTTACTGCTGATTGTGTTGGCCTCTCTAAGCATCATAGACAGTTTCAAAGAATCCCAATTTGGTTCTGCAAAATGTTTTTTGAAAAGAGTTATCAATTCTGGAAATTAAAGCAAAAATTCCTTATTTATAAGAGCACTCGCATATTATTTGTTAACCCCTCTAAATTTTTCTAGTTTTTTTTAATCAATAATTTTTTTATTTTATTCAATACGTAACATTTTTTCAAGGTTTTATATCTCTCTGGATATAAATGCAAATATTTAAAGATGTAAATATTTTTCTGTATCCTTCCATATACAGAGACAATTCTATCATTTATTCTTTGAAATTTATCCTGGTGTAGCAGATACAATATATTTTGTCTTTCCCATTATAAACAGAGGAAGGGGCCCTTTCCAGAGCTCTGCTAAAAAAAAAAACCAAACACTTTTGTTACTTATTTAAAACGCACTAATATTTATTTATGGGCAACTACCAGACAGGTAATTTCATAACATTATAGCCATACCTTTATTCCTATTTCCCTGACTCTGCTGAAGAATTTCCACTTCTTGAGCAATTTTCTGCTTCTCAGCCTCCAGAGCTTCAAGAATCTTAACATGACGAACTGTATGATCTTCTAAAATCTAAAACAAAGTCAGGATATGGAGCCTTCTTGTAAAAGCTTTCAAAACGGGAGGATGCATTCTAATAGGATGGTGGGCTCACAGGAGAACAGATAATTCTCAACTTATGACCACAATTAAACCCAAAACTTTCATTGCAAAGAGTGACAGTTGTTGAGTCCTGCTCCATTTTACAACCTTTCTTGCAACAGTTGTTATGTGAATCTGGCATCTCCATTGACTTTGCTTGTTAGAAGGACACAAAAAGTGATCACATGATCTTGGGACACTACAGCTGTAATAAATATGAATTAGTTGCCAAGCATCCAGATTTTGACCTCATGACCAGAGATGCTACAAGGTCATGAAAAACGGTCATAAGTCACTTTTCTCTGTGTCAAATTGTAACATTGAACGGTCACTAAATGAATTGTTGTAAGTCAAGGACTACTTCTGTCAAAAAAGTTGACAAAGTGGGTGGAGCCTCAATCGCACTGTCATGGCTGCAATCTTGATTTTGACTACACCAACCCCTCAGGACACAGGTTCCAACATGTAAGAACATTTTAGGGAAACGTTCCCTAAATATTTATGTGCATGATTGCCTCTCCCTAAGGCAGTGGTTCTAAACCTTTTTCAGGTTGAGACCCCACTTGCACCGCCCATGCGCGCTGTGACTCCGACCTGGGCGCGCGCACGCATGCAACGAAAAAATAAATAAATAAATAAAACAAAATGGCGGACCACGACGGCCCGAACCACACATGCGTGGCGCGCCCGACAAAAAAACAAACAAAAAAAACCAAAAAAAAAACCCAAAAAACCACAAAATGACGGACCGCGATGGGCCGATCCGCGCATGCGCGGCATGTGCGACGGCCCGAACCGCGCATGCGCGCCATGCGCGCGATGAAAAAAAAACCAAAAAAATTAAAAAATTTTAAAAAACCAAAATGGCGGACCGCAACGGCCCGATCCGCGCATGCGCGGCGCGCGCAATGGCCCGAACCGCGCATGCGCGGCGCCCATACAGTGCGCACGATGGCCCAAACCACGCATGCGCAGCGCCCGCGCAACAAAAACAAAACAAAAAAAACCAAAAAAACCACAAAAAACAAAATGGCGGACCGCGGTGTCCAGCGACCCCCGCGAAATGGTCATTCGACCCCAAATGGGGTCGCAACCCATAGGTTGAGAACCTCTGCCCTAAGGGAATCTGCTTGTCCCAGTACATTAGATAGATTAGATGAACTCCAGGCCTTTTCTCTAAATGCTCTTGCATGGTGGGATCTCACAGGCACATCTTCTCTGTGGCTACCTTAGCCTCTCAGCTGAGATTTGGGGGCAAGAGGGGCCTTATCCTCCAGAAGGTGTGAAGACCTGGCTCTTCTCCAGGCTTATGTTAGCAGTATAGATGGTTCTAGAACCTTGGCAAAAAGAGTATGAATTTTTTTTATTACTGTGAGCTGCCTAGTAACACAATGTGAGATAGGTAGCCATGTAAGTTCTTCAGATAAATAAACAAATCTCTGATGGTGCATCATTTCAGATCTGAAGGCAAAAAGGTGTTTCAGAGAGGATAGTCATGCATATGTACCATCTGCCTCTAGCTCCTTACACCAAATCTCTAATTTTCCTGAGATTGTACAACAGATGCTATGGGAAGGACAATGATCCCTAGAAAAGATCCAGCTGTTTAAAAAGTTGAGAAAAGTGCTAGAGCGATACTCCCACACACCCCTGAACATCCTTTGTCCTTCTGAATCCAAAGAGTTGTTTAGTTGTATTTCGTAGTTCCCTGTCTCCATCATTTCTCCTTGAAAAGAGGTTGACAACCAGCAAGAGACATATTCTGAGGAATATCAGTGTTGATGACCCCTTTTATCCAGCTTTATAATACTAAAGAGTTTTATTGCTTTAAAAGTTTATTACAGTTATTGTTCCTATTCTAAATGTAAGTTCCATTCAAAGACAGATGTGAGTCTTTGATTTGAGAGATAACTATTTGATGGTTCCTTCCTTGAAACATCCTTTAATGCCATTAAGGAGTCCCAAGAAGTGTGCCTTCTCTGACATGGTGCCTGCCCCCTGGAATGGTATCCTCCCTGCATTCATATTCCCCTGATCCCACTGCCCTTTGAAGGGAATCAGGGGAATGTGAATGCAGGGAGTTTTTCCGGAGGCCCTTTGATGAAAGCTATTTTTTCTTTTATTGTCTTGTATTATTGGATCTTGTTCTTTTTAAGATGTTATCCATTTCATCAAATTGTGCCGTCCTTTTGGATATTCCGTTATTGGTGGTAAAGAGTTCATTGAGTAAAGAGTCAATTAGTCGGGCAGCTCTAGAAATGTGATCATTAATTAATTCTGATTCCTGCTAATGGGACTCTAAATATCTATCACTGCAAACTTACAGCCTCAACGTAAGCCTGGATAATACATCAACAATGTTGTTAATTTTTCTAATAGTTTCATGGATTTCATGGAAGAGATCAACTCAAGGACATCTGAAAGTCGCTCATTTTCTTGAAGATACTGGAGAAGAGTACTAACAAATGAAGTTAAGTCCATTTACCTCTTTGGCAGCCAATGTCTCTATTTCCAGTCTCTTCTTGTTGAAGTTTACTTCTAGCTCAAGGCCTCGCTTTGCTTTCTCCAGTTCCTCAATTTTGCTTGCAGCCATCTGATTGCTCATCTCCTGTAATTGTTTCCTATGGGATTCCTCTTCCTAAAAAACAAAAGAGACCGAATCATAGGTACGAACATAAAGATTTTATTCCATAAAAGCCACTGCTCAAAATGAACAATATTTTATTATTCTACATATGTACATAGAATGGAAAAAAAGATTTCTATATGACTATTTCCCGCCCTTTCTTCTACATATCTTCTTTTAATACTGTGTAGTAGTCCTATCCTCATTAACAAAGAAGCAGACCAAAGATAAAGATACAAATCCCTCCGAATTGTTGTCACAGGAACAAAGGATGCTCACTGTCCTGTTGAAGACGTTGCAATTGGACACAATGGAACAACAATTGAAGAAAAATATGGGATGGAGAATTAGCACTTTACAGCTTTTATTATTTGGCTGTGGGAAAAGCTGCTATGAAGTTAAAGATGTTTGGGCAGAAAGGAGTCCACTTTAACATAAATGTAAACTTTTTAATTTCAGGGATAAAATACATAAATATCACAGATTACAACTGACAGGAAGTTTTGAACAAAGAAAAGGTTCCATTTCTCTCCTGAAAGTATCCTGATTTATGACTTCATCCATTCAGAGAAGTGGATGCAAGTGGTCCTCTTTATCTGCAGTGTTATTAGACATGTGAGTAACGAATTCCCACTTGGTAAATGCAAACCAAATTGCCTTATCTGCAGCAAAGAGTTTCAATGGTCTGCTGCTTTCAAGCATGGCTTCACTCTGAAGGAGAACTTGTCGACTTGTGTTTCTTGTATAATTTGCACATTAATAAAGTCCATCTCTTCAAGGTCCTATTGGGCTAGAAAAGAACTCCTGCAAATAACAAGGTGCCCCTCTATAAGATCAAAGATCAGGCCCTGCAGAGATGAAAGGCTGGATGAGAAAGTTGACTGCTAAGGCTACATACGAAATGGATAGACAGCTTCAAGAAAGAGGCTTGGGGGGGTGAAAATGTATCGCAGTTTGCTTGAAAACTCACAACCTAGTTTTATTATGGGTTTCTACCTTTATTCTCTTACTCGTATGGTCAAATGCATACAAACATAAGCTTACTTACATTTCAAAGTTTATCACTTGTTATTGCATGTTAGATTAAGATATGGCTTCATAAAAGTATCAGTAATGACCTACCAGTTGTGCTTCTAATGATTTTATTTTGATCTCATAATTTTGTTGCTGAGCACTGAGTTCTTCCTGAGCCATTTCTTTGGCAAGTTGGATCCCTTGCATCATTTCTTCCTTAGCTTTAAGCCGTGCTTCTTCTATTTCTGATTCAAGCCTAGGAGCATTTTGAAATTAATGCTAAGTTTATACCTAAAAAAATACTACATACGAAAGAATAAAAATCTATAAACGCTAATATAATTTTTGAATATTCCCAAGAAGTAAGTGTTGTTTTCAAGTTCTAAAGAGGGCAGACAATATACATATTTTATACTTATAAATTATGTTTAATCTCAAATACGTTATGCTGAATCTCTATCCTTTCATCTAGAATTCCTTTTTAACTTTAGATCTAAATTAGCTCTGTTGGGAAATGAGTTCAAATTTAAATCTCACTGCTTTTTGGAATAAGAGGACATACACAAACCAAATGAAAAAAATAAATTACAGGTAGTCCTCAATTAACAACAGTAATTGGGACCAGGAACTGGTTGCTAAGACCCAGGTTGCTAAGAGATGAGGTCATAAAGCACAGCATTACATGACTGACCTAACTTACAATGGCAGTTGCAGCAGTTCCAGTTGCCATTGTTAGATGAAAAATGTCAAATGATCACCATTTGTGACCTCCTACCAGATTCCCCATCAACTTTGCTTATCCGAAGCCAGCAGTGAGGGTCAAAATGTTGACCATATGACTGTAGAAAGCTGTAATGCCATAGTTGCAAGCCCACTGCCAAATGCCCAAATTGTGATCACGTAACTGCAAGGACACTGTGACAGCCACAACTCCAAGGACCATTCATAAGTCTCCTTGCTGAGTTCCAGTGTAACCAGAAATGGCTGCTGAACGAATGGTCATTAAACTAGTTCAGGGGTAGGCTACCTCGGCTCTTTTATGTGCTGACTCAGGAATTCTGGGAGTTGAAGTTCATGAGTCATAAAAGAGCCGAGGTTGCCTACCCCTGAACTAGGACAACCTGTAATGGTGATCAGTTTTGTTATACTCCAGAAGCATTTTTGTTGGTGCCACACAGAAAACTATGCTTCATTTTCTTCGGCTTAAAAAAAAATCCTTGCAGATTAGTACTAATGTGATAGACACTATTATCAGCCAGCAATGCCCCTTTGAATGCTCCTTAGGTCAAATGGGATAAACTTTGTGTAAAAGAATTAATTGAGACAAGTTTGACATCAAGACTCATGACAAGAACAAAGTAATATGAGAGCATCTCAGTCTCCCAGGATACTTTACAATTTCAAAGTGCTCATTTTGGAGACACAAGGCTGGCAACAACAACATTGAATGAAAGACTGTTGAAATCATATACAATACCTCAGAGGATTTAGGCCCTTGGTGACCAGCCTTGGCAACCGTAAAACTTGTGGATTTCAACTCCCAGAATTCCAGGAGTTGAACACATCACAAATATTAATTGATTAAGTATTTCTAAACTATGTCAAATGTAACATGTGTCTATATAACCCCTCCCTCTGGCCTGTACTTGATTCCAATTTAACTTCTCCCTCAATCTAACCACTCTATGCATCCGATAAAGTAAGTAGTAGCTCCCAAAAGTTTAGGCCTTTTAATGCAGCAATATTTACTGAACAAACTCCCCCTGACATGATTTGGTTATATTTTTATACAGGCAATCCCAGGTTACATAAGTTCTGACAAATGTTATCTTGGTTTTATGAACAGGATGCAAAAATATGAGCAAAATGAGCAGCTGTGGTTTTGCATATAATGCACAGCATGCAATCAAACCCTCGTGTAACCCCAACTGCCTGTATATGAAAATTCTACAAGCCAGCGTGCAGCATTCATATCATATGCAAGAGAAAATACAGGGACTATTTAAAGCATAATGTCTGCTATTACTCACTGAGCTCTCTGAGCAGCCAGCAATTCATTTTTTGCAAATTCAAAGTCCTTTGGACCATCCTCAGGAAATAAAGCTCCACAAGACACACTTTTTATCTTCTGAACTTCAGCTGGATGATTAAATCGGAAATAATGGTCTCCTCCAAGGATGATGCGATCACCCTAGGAAATCCAGATAGCATTGAATTTAGGTCATCTTGTATAAAATTTCGGCAGAGTATTATTTATTATTATTAATTTAGTTTAATTTCTATGCCGCCCTATTCCGGAGAACTCAGGGCGGCTCACAACATGATAGAAATTACATTATATACATAAATATAAAAACCCTTAATTAAAAAAGAAACCAATCATTCCACAAACATACACTGGCTAGGGGCAGGGTGTTAGCTGCCCCAGGCCTGCTGGCAAAAGTGTGTTTTAAGCAATTTACGAAAGGCGGAGAGGGTGGGGGCGACACGGATCTCCGGGGGAAGTTGGTTCCAGAGGGCCGGGGCCGCAACAGAGAAGGCTCTTCCCCTAGGCCCCGCCAGGCGACACTGTCTGGCTGACGGGACCTGGAGAAGGCCCACTCTGTGGGCCCTAACCGGCCGCTGGGATTCATGAGGCAGCAGACGGTCCCGTAAATAACCTGGTCCGATGCCATGTAGGGCTTTATAGGTCATAACCAACACTTTGAATTGGGTTCGGAGACCAATTGGCAGCCAATGCAGCTCGCGGAGTGATGCCGAAATGTGGGCATTTCTAGGCAAGCCCAACACTGCTCGCGCGGCTGCATTCTGCATTACCTGAAGTCTCCGAACATTTTTCAAAGGTAGCCCCATGTAGAGAGCATTGCAGTAGTCGAACCTCGAGGTGATAAGGGCATGAGTGACTGTGAGAAGAGACTCCCGGTCCAAATAGGGCTGCAACTGGTGCACCAGGCAAACCTGGGCAAATGTCCTCCTCGCCACAGCCGAAAGATGATGTTCCAGATTTAGCTGTGGATCGAGGAGGACGCCCAAGTTGCGGACCTTCTCCGAGGGGGTCAAAAGCTCCCCCCCCAGGCTAATGGACGGATAGATTGAAATATCTTTGGGAGGCAGAACCCATAGCCACTCCGTCTTGTCGGGGTTGAGTTTGAGCCTGTTGGCACCCATCCAAACCCTAACAGCCTCCAGACATCGGCACATGACTTCCGCTGCTTCACTGAAATGACACGGGGTGGAGATGTAAAGCTGGGTATCATCAGCATACTGATGATATCTCACCCCGTGTTGTCGGATGATCTCACCCAGCGGTTTCATGTAGATATTAAACAGCAGAGGGGAGAGGACCGATCCCTGAGGGACCCCACAAGGGAGGAACCTAGGGGTCTACCTCTGACCCCCTGCCAACACCGACTGCGACCGAGCAGTGAGGTAGGAGGTGAACCACTGCAAAACAGTGCCCCCAACCCCCACCCCTCCAGTCGGTGCAGAAGGATACCATGGTCAATGGTATCGAAAGCTGCTGAGAGGTCAAGTAGCACCAGGATAGTGGATAATCCCTTATCCCGGGCCCGCCAGAGATCATCCGTCAGCGCGACCAAAGCAGTTTCCGTGGAGTAGCCGAGCCTGAATCCTGACTGTTGAGGGCCCAGATAATCGGCTTCATCCAAGGACCGTTGGAGCTGGAGTGACACCACCTTCTCAACGACCTTCCCTATAAAGGGAAGATTGGAGACAGGACGGTAGTTGTTTAAAACAGCTGGGTCCAGGGAAGGCTTCTTGAGGAGGGGGCGCACAATTGCCTCCTTGCAGGGAGCCGGAAAGGACCCCTCCCTCAAAGAAGCGTTGACAATCTCCTGAACCCAGCCCCGCGTCACCTCCCTGCTGGCCGAAACCAGCCAGGAGGGGCACGGGTCCAATAAACAGGTGGCGGAGCTCACAGCTCCAATGGCCTTGTCGACTTCATCGGGTGCTACCGGGTCAAACTCCTCCCACACAACGGGATCAAGACGAGTCCCTGTCATCTCGACTGAATCATTATCAGCCGATACTGCATTCCAATTGGAGTCAAGGTCCATCCGAATCTGGGCAATTTTATCCGCGAAAAACTTATTAAAGTCCTCAGCACTACCCTGCAAGGGTGCATCAACCCCCCCCCCCGATTAAGGAGGGAGCGAGTTACCCTGAACAGGGCGGCTGGGCGGGATTCCGCAGATGCAATCAAGGCGGAATGATACGCGCATCTTGCCGCCTTGAGCGCCACCTGATAAGTCTTGATATAAGATCTTACAAGTGTCCGGTCAGATACGGATTTACTTTTCCTCCATCGCTTCTCTAGGCGTCTCTTCTGGCGCTTCATCCCCCTGAGTTCCTCAGTAAACCAAGGAAATCTCCTGGGTCTGCTACCACAGAGAGGTCGCAGCGGCGCAATCCGGTCAAGAGCCCCCTTCGCAGCCATATTCCAGGCCGTAACCAGGGACTCTGCCGAACTGTGAATGAGAGAATCCGGTATTTCCCCAAGCGTCCTCTGAAAACTCTCTGGATCCATCAGACGTCTGGGGCGGAACCACCTAATTGGTTCCGCCTCCCTGCAGGGGGGGAGTGGAGCCTTAAAAACAAGCCGTAGCAGAAAATGATCTGACCATGACATAGGCAAAATATCTAAGCCCCTTAAATTCAGATCATTGCTCAACTGTTCTGAGAGGAATACCATGTCGGGAGTGTGTCCCCTCTCGTGAGTCGGACCCTGAACTACCTGAGTCAGGTTCATGGTTGCCATGGTGGCCATGAACTCCTGCGCCAACCCAGAGGATTCGCCGAGCGATGGAAGATTTAAGTCCCCCAAGACAATAAGCCTGGGGAACTCAACCGCCAGCCCAGCAACCTCCTCAAGTAGCGCAGGCAGGACTGTTGACACGCAGCTGGGAGGCAGGTACGCGAGCAACGAGCCCACCTGAACCCCTAGGTCCAACTTCACAAGGAGCAACTCACAACCCGCAATCTCAGAAACAGCAAGCCTGCGTAGGCTAAAGGTCTTCTTGGTTATAATAGCCACTCCTCCCCCCTTCCCTGGGGTCGTGGCTGATGCCATACCTGAAACCCAGCTGGACACATCTCAGAGAGAGGAACTCCTCCCTCCGGGCCCAGCCAGGTCTCGGTCATACATGCGAGGTCGGCCTCCTCATCCAGGAGAAGATCATGGATGAGGGGAGCTTTATTTACAACCGACCTGGCATTGAGCAGCAGCAGCCTGAGCCCAGGGTCCGGATTTCCCCCATCACCAGTACTTCGGGCTGAACTCACAGGGTCGGAGCAAGGGATCGCTTTTAAACAGCGAGCTCTTGTTCCCCGGGAATGGCCTACCCTGTGGCCCCCGCCATATCTGCCTCTCCCCAGGGATACAGGGATAGTTTATTCTAAACAAGTATATGAACTTAAATTTGAAAACCACGTGTAAATAAATATAATTACAGCTGTGTCTATTGACTTACATGATGTAGAAGTGTAGCTCCTGAAATGCTTTCCCCATTAACATATGTCTTTGCTTCTGCAATAGGAACAATACTCACAACTCCACCCTTATGTCTGATAACACTACAAATAAAAAAAAACATTCCAAGAAATAAATGTTGTTCGCATCTGAATAGCAGTAAGCAATAAGCTTTTGTGAATTTGATCGAAAACAGTGGAACATTTTATTCCTTTGCTGTATTATAAATCATGTCCTTTGACATGATTGCCATTTTTATAGATCATACTGTTGTCTAGTGCTACTGTTTTTGGCAAAGCATGTTGGAAGAAAACTTTTGCTTTCCCAAGTTTGCAGGAGTCACAGCTATCATTTAAGAAATATGAAATGAGTAGATTTTAGAAAAGTCATAACATGTCACAAAGACACCGTGAACTGATAGCCAGAGGTGGAAAAGCTCGTAATAAGGAACCAGGGACATTCATGAGAAATAGGCTGCTGACAGTCTATTACAATGAAAGAATTGGAAAAGGAATTCAGAATTTAAAACTTGGGACACAAAGATGGACAGATATTATTAGATTCTGAAGAAGCTGATCTTCATCGTTACCAAAGTTGCTTAGTATCTGCAAAAAAAAAAAAAGCCTGAACTTAGCTAACCAATTTAAGTCCTTGACTCTCTTGCAAGAGTTCTTGAGTATGAAGTGAGTTCCTTCAAGAGAGAATTATTATATAACAAATGTGTTAGCATTTATTCATAGCAGTCTAATTCCATACACTGCATCCAAGACAACTTTGTTGTCAGAATTTAATTCTTTTTCATGGGATGTTCTGCTACCTAATTTCTCAGTATTCTTTTTTGCCCTCTGCTTATGTTCAGAAGTATAATGTCAGTCCTGCCTTAACTTCTACCTTGAAGTAAGAACGGCCCTTGACTCCATTTGTTGAGAAAGGTGTCGTTTACTAAAGGTCAACTGCATTACAGTAAAGCAAAGTCAAAACTGAGGTTTGCTAGACAAATTCCTATAATTTTTCCCTCCCAGACACTTCCCATTGCTGGTTCCCCACCTCCACCCCATTGTCCAATCAGTTTTGAAACAGATGTTTTTGAAACAGTCACTTCTGCAGCTGCATTCTTCTCCCAGGGAAATGGCCTTGAAGACTGGTCTATGAGAGGCATGCTTCTTTCCATCAGTTTCATTTTCCCTCCCCCCCAAAGCATCCACCTTCCCCAGAGTCCATGGGAGAATGGCATGAGGTGGAAGTTCTGACACATACGCTCTTTCGAGAACTCCTGCTGAATTCAAATCTCTAACACAAGGAGACACAAGACATTTCTCATTCCTTAGTCCTTCATTTAGTACATACCAGTGGTCATCAGCAATTAAGATGCCAGACAGCTGAATATCGTGACATGAATTTGGCTTGCATTTCCCAACTGTAGTTTTTCCTTCCTTAATCATGTACAATAACATCTCGGACAGTTGAGGATCTTCATTGAGATTAACCAAATTAGGCAAACTGTTATCCACCTTGAATGTAATGCCGGCTTTCTAAAATGAAGAATTAAGAAAGAGAGCAATTCATATTTGGGATTTGAAAACGGTATATTAGTAAAAGTTGAGTTGCTATATTATTTGTAACTTTTAAGAATAAGGCTTGACTTCTGCAATTTTGTACCTTCTGGACATATTGAAATTCTACTCCCACTTTAATATAAATAATGGCTGAGAATTATGTGAGCCAAAGTATCTGAAATCTATCTAGCCAGCAAAAGCTTCTATAGATAAATAAATTTATCGAGGATTATTAATAGCAACTAATTGTAACAAAGAATAGTACCTGTAATTCCATTGTTTCTTCAAACTTCTTTTTTTCTACTTGTTCAAATTTTTCTTTCCAGGCCCTTTAACACAAAATGAAAAGATTGCCTGGTCCAACTAAATAATATACTTAAAACATATTACAGGTGCTATGGTAAGAAGTTGAAAATGAACATGTAATCCAAAGAATGGAATTATAACTGCATCCATGTGTATTATGGAACCATAGCTTTAAAAAAATTAAAGCAGCATAATCTTACGACATTTTTTTTCAACCATGCAGGAAAAATATAGGAGCTTAAAACAGAATCAGTAAGTATGTACTACTTTGAATTTAATTATGTGAAAAAATTGAACTATAGTGTAATATGCAATATGTACACAGATTTACTTTGCAATAGCCAATGAATGTAATGAAATAGATATTAAAATTCCCAAGTAGATTAAATAAAATTTGGTTTTAATATCCATAACTATAGATCTATCTATCTATCTATCTATCTATCTATCTATCTATCTATCTATCTATCTATCTATCTATCTATCTATCTATGTAGATATATAGATATATTACAATCACTACCATAATAAAGTATAATGGTTAAGATGTCAGTCATGGGCTGAAGCAAGACTTAAGATTATCATGAAATTTAATCATAAAGCTCTATTGACTTGCATGTCAAATTGCAATAAGCAGTCTGAATCAAAACTGATTATTTAAATTGTTAAACTTAATACCTAATGTCTGCTAGGGTACACAACTTATAATATTTTTCATTAACATTTCTTTTATTGGGCCACATGCATTACATATTACAGTGAAAAAAACAGAACTCATTTCCTTTACAAACTTACAATATCAATGATTCATGATCACATCCTTATAATTAATTGTACTGTATGATCATTATCACCTTTGCATCTCGGCCATCTCCCGCTCTTGGTGATGTAGCTTCATTCTTAAAGATGTAATTTCCTGCACGTAAAGTCTCTGCTTTTCAGGATCAACATTCTGAGCGTTCTTCTGAGCCAATTTCAGTTTCTCAATCTCAGCTTTCAATTCTAGATCGAACAAAAAAGGCTCAGCGATTACTCAGAAGCCAACGCTCTGTTCGCAGTGTTTTGACAACCTTTCTCACAGAGATGTTTTAAAGTTCATCTCATTAAAAAAATAGTTGTGCCAGATAAAAGTAACAATTAGGTTGCATTCAAAAGCAGATCTCAAGATGCAGAGGGCATTTTATATTCATGTGAGAGTCATAATTAATTACTCCCAACACATACACTACATACAGGTAGTCCTGTAGTCAACTTATAACCATTCATTTAGTGACCAGCACTGGGAAAAAAGAGACTTATGACCGTTTTTCACACTTATGACTGCTGCAGCGTCCCCACAGTCACAGGATCAAAACGCTTGGCATATTTATTGGTTCATATTTATGGCGGTTCCAGTGTCCCGGGGTCATGTGATCATCTTTTGTGAACTTCTGACAAGCAGAGTCAATGGGGAAGCCAGATTCACTTAATAACCGGGTTACTGACTTAACAAAAGCAGTGGTTCCCTTAGCAACCGTGTCAAGCAAGGTCATCAAATGGGGCAAAACTCACTTAACAAATGTCTCACTTGGCAGCAGAAATTTGGGCTCAATTGTGGTCATAATTCAAGGATTACCTGTACATTTATTGTGCCTCTACCCCAAATAACTACCAGCCTTCTTCGGATGCAGCATAAAGTGTTGGGTCTTCAGATATGAGATACATATACGAGGAATCTACAATCCTGTTTCTATCTTGAACAATCTGCAGTCCAAACCTATGTTGAACTCAAACTGTAGTTAATCTTAAGTGTGGTTTTCTAAAATAAATAGCCAATGTAGGAGAGTAGACAGGACCAGGGAGGCAACGTTTCTATCCAAACTTGACCATTAATTGGGTGATTTTGGACCATCACGTTCTCTCAACCCAGTTTATTTCAAAGGATTATTTTTATGGATATAAAACAGCAGTTCTCAACCTTTTTCAGGCCGAGACCCCACCTGCGCTGCCCATGCACAGCGCGGCCCCAACCTGCGCCGCCAATGCACGGCGCGAGGGCCTGCATCGCGCATGCGCGGCGTGCGCGCAACAGCCCGAACCACGCATGCGTGGCGCGCGACGGCCCGAACTGTGCATGTGCGGCGCGACGGCCCAAACTGCGCATGCGCGGCGCGCACGCGATGGCCCGAACCACGCATGCGCAGCGCGACGGCCCGAACCGCGCATGCGCGGCGTGACAGCTCGAACTGCGCATGCGTGGCGCGACGGCCTGAACCGCGCATGCGCGGCGTGCGCGTGACAGGCTGAATCGCGCATGCCCAGCACGCACGCAACTGCCGAGTGGAAATGGGGAAAAAAATGGTGGACTGCGCTGTTTGGCGACCCCCGTGAAACGGTCGTTCGACCCCAAATGGGGTCGCGACCCACAGGTTGAGAACCGCTGATATAAAATAAGGGGAGGCCTGCATGTAGAGCAATTTGAGCTCCACAAGGAAAACTGGGATATAAATACAACACATTCAATCAAACTTAAACTGGCATTTTAAGAAAATATAAAATGCAGATATAATTCAGATTAAGATTTTAAAACATAAAACCCGGCTGGGTTCTAAAGAAGAATCCATAATCTTAAATTTAGGAATCATTGATGCATTCAAATAGTCTCGCCATCAGACAAGTTCTAATTTGCAAGTTCAGTGAGTTTTAACTTTTGTTCAACAGTTAACTAAGCTTTTGTTAGTGAATTGGTGAAACCAGTTTCAAACTGCTCCTGCAAAATACATATTTTCTAGTACAGTGTTTCTCAACCTTGACCATTTTATGGCATGTGGACTTCAACTCCCAGAATTCCACAGCCAGCATTGCTGGCTGTGGAATTCTGGGAGTTGAAGTCCACATGCCTTAAAATGGTCAAGATTGAGAAACACTGCCCTAGTAAATTCACACGTAAGTTGGCACAGGGGGAAAAAAATGAGTGATTTAGAAAATAAGCAGAATTATCATTCTTACCCTGAATTAATTTCATATTCATATCTTCATTCACTTTGGCGGTGTTGATTATGAAACAAGC
Source organism: Bothrops alternatus (assembly GCA_034064705.1). NCBI lineage: Eukaryota > Metazoa > Chordata > Lepidosauria > Squamata > Viperidae > Bothrops > Bothrops alternatus. The sequence goes on along the minus strand of JARGCV010000049.1, from coordinate 23,113,178 downwards.
TTGCTTAGCATATCGAAGAGTACTGAGGGTTTCTTCTATATTGCTGGCAGCAGGGCTGATTGTGGCAATCATAGCAGTTTTTGAATTTCCACCTAGACTTTCCTTTAACAGCCTTTATTTGAAAGAGAACAAAGTCACAAACTTGTGTATTGTTTGCAGTTTTGAAAGGGGACGATACTAATAGTTAAAACCCAATTCCAATTAAGGCAAAGCAAACAGATTTCTTCACTCATGGGATCAGATCCTTGCACCATTCCACCAATCAAATCAATATCATCTGCCTTTCTTTGATCTTCAGAGTCTGATCATTTGCTACCGTAGGATCAGGAGAACTGCAGGATCTTTCTGGGGCATCTTGTCCTCCACTTAAATTTCAAAAGGGACACGTGTCCAGAAGCCTTCTTAACATTATAGGTAAGTCCTCGGCCTATGACAGCGGTTCTCAACCTGTGGGTCGTGACCCCATTTGAGGTCAAACGACCATTTCACGGGGGTCTCCAAACAACGCAGTCCGCCATTTTTCCCCCTTTTCCTTAGCTGTGCTACTCCCTCTTATTCTATTGGCTTTTGAAAGCCAATAGAATAGACTCTCTTGAATAGAGTCTAATTCTATTGGCTTTCAAAAGCCAATAGGAATTGTCCAGGCTGTCTCTGCCCTGCTGAGCCCGCCAAAAATCCCAGTTTGCAAACGGTGCTGCAAGTTGTCTGCAGCGAAGGTGAGCTGTCTGGAAGTTTCCACCTCTCCCTGCTGAGCAACTACTAAAAATGTAAGTAAAAGAGGTCCAGGGATGGGAGGTGGGAGGCCAGTGGGCGCAGGGAGGGTTGCTGGCCTCCCTGTGCCTTACCTCCCTTGGGCTGGGCCAGCTGGTGGCCCCGCCGGTGGTTATCCTGCGCCATCGCTGCCCCTTGCCAGCTACGCCTCGGCTGGCGCAGGGGGCGGCACCACGCATGTGCGGCGCTCCTGGGCAGGAAAATAGTCCTCGACTTATGACCAGTTGGGGGTCCTCGACTTACGACCGGTTGGGGGTCCTCGACTTATGACCAGTTGGGGGTCCTCAACTTACGACCGGTTGGGTAGTCCTCGACTTACGATCGGTTGGGGGTCGCGGCATTAAAAAGGTTGAGAACCACTGGCCTATGAACATAATGGAATCTGCCCATTATGATCGTAAGTCATGACGGTTGTGAAACAGGTCATCCACATGACCAAAAACCTTTTTGGCACCGCTTGTTAAGTGGATGTGGCAGTCATTAAGCGAACCAATGATTCACTATGGAATGTTTTTGCTGAAAACTGGAAATAAACAGTCATAAATGCAGCCCGGTTGCCGAGCACCCAGGATGGAGAGCAGCTGTCAGGATTTCAGAACTGGGCCATAAGAACTCTCACAGAGGTTTGCCATAACTTTAAACGGTTGCTAAGCAACTGCTTGTAAGTGGAATACCACCTGAACTTATTTCCCTAGTATCTCTCTCCCTTTAGCACCATAAGAACCAGTAAAGGAAAAGCCATGCAAATAGTTAGAGACATTTCGTGAGGTTTGTGGTGCTATATTAGGATTACCAATAAACTGTAGGTTTATTTCACAAACAGCATCACACCAGCTAATCAAAGTACACTCAACATTTCACAGACTTTCAATAATAGGTTGGCTGGGACACTAGTTAAAAAGCAGTACCTAGTTTGGCTTTGAATCTACCGAAGAAGCTATTGAAATGAGCTTCTGGGACTGAAGAACTTGTAGCACTATCTTCCATCTACCAAATATTAAGATATTATTCATATTTATCAGGTGTATACATAATCAATGCAGATAAAATAGAATACATATGAGATGCCAACTGTACTTTTTATGTATTCAAATCCTTTCAGAAAAACTTAGAATGTTAATATAGAAACCCTTATAAATATATATTAACTTTAGTCTTAAACCGATCCATTTTATTTTTGAGTTTTAAGCTCATCTCAGATGTTAAATGATCTCTAGGTTCCTTTAAGGTTGTACAGTTTGCATGATACATATGATACCTCTTAAAACAAACTTGTTGAAGCAAGATGTTTTTTTGTCTGATCTCATTCTCTCTTACAAGCATGGACTCATTGCCTCAGACTAAACCCTTGAATTGAGAGAAATGATTAAAATGTGAAAAGTGACAATGAAATCCTACATGTGTTGTCTGAAACGTAAGTCCCAAATAAGTAAGCAAAGGATTATAACTTCAGGATGAGTAGGTATGCTTAAGATTGTTATTAAGCACCGAAACTCAACTCTTTTGACAAAATGTAGGCCTCAAAATATGATGAGCTTGGTACCATCATATATTTTGCTTTCTGGAAAGATGAAAGAATTTAAATACATCAGCAGAAAGATAGAAGAGATATTTTGCTAAAATGAATAGAGTGCAATCAGAGGCTTAATGACCACAATTGCGATCACAATTTCTGTTACTAAGTGAGACAGCTCTTAAGTGAATTTTTGGCCCATCTTACAACCTTTCTTGCCAGAGTTGTTAGGTGAATCTGGCTCCCCCATTGACTTAATTTGTTGGAAGGTCACAAAAGGTGATTGCATGATCCCGGGACACTGCAACCATCATAAATATGAATCAATTGCCAAACATCTAAATTTTGATCACGTGACCATGGGAATGCTGCCACAATCATAAGTGTGAAAAATGGTCATAAGTCATTTTTTTCAATGCAATTGTAACTTCAAATGGCCATTAAATGAACTGTTGTAAGTTGAGGACTGTAGTTCTAATGTTTACTGTCATAACTGCCTATTCTTGTAAATTCAGGACCAATGCCAAACAAGTTTCTTTTACAATTCTTAAAAATAGGTACGTACCATGTAAGAACAGAATCACGATATGGAACAAATAATTTCCTCCTGCTTTGATTTTGCTCAGATAGTGCAGAAATAACTTGCCCCAGAGTTAACAAGGATTTGTTTATGCTTACTCCTTCCTGTATTGATAAAAAGAAACATCAATGCATTTAAAATTCTAATTTCCCATGGAAATAGATTTTCAGCACTGTAATACTATAGAACCACCTTCTCCAACCTGGTGCCCTGCAGCTTTGCTGGAACTAGAATACCCAGGATTCCTAATCAGCATGGCAAATGCCAGTTGAGAGCTTTGCAATTTGCAGCCCCATCACATGGCACTGAATACCATGGACAAATAGTTAAGATATTATACAACTGTTTTCTACTCTCAGTTTGCAATTGATACCCTCAAAAATCAAGTAACCTATCCAGTTTTGGGCACGACACCTAGACACATTCAGATAAATCAAATGGCATTCAGAGAAATGCAATAAAATGATGATGTCAAGATATGTCCATGAGCTCTGGTGGCACAGTGGTTAGAATGCAACATTGCAGGCAAACTCTGTCCACAGCCTGGAGTTTGATCCTGACTGGCTCAAGGTTGACTCAGCCTTCCAGCTTTCCAAGTATGGTAAAATGAGGAACAAGATTGTTGGGGGCAATATGCTGACATTGTAAAACTGCCCAGAGAGTGCTGTAAAGCATTATGGGGCGGTATACAGTATAAGCTTAAGGCATATAAGTCTAGGGTGATTGATAGAGTAACAACAGATGTGGTCTTGCAGGAAATGGCCGATTTCCAATTGTGGGTTTTTTTCTTATACTATTATATGCGGTTATACGTAGTTCTCAGCTTAGGGCCATAATGGAGCCTGTCCATTACACTCATAAGTTCTGATAGTCGTAAAGCGGGTTACTCGCATGCCCGATCCAATGTTCTGACCATTTTTGTGGCAATTATTAAGTGATTGTTATTCTTTGTGAGCCCGGTTTGATAAAAACCGGAAGTAAATGCTGGTTTTCTGCAAAAGTCTGGCAAAACATGGTCACGTGACTATGGGCGGTGCAAACAGCCATAAATGTGAGTCAGTTGCCAAGCACCCCAAATTCAGTCATGTGACCATGGGGGGGGGACAGTTGTCAGAATTTCAGAATCTGAACATAAGTATTCCTAGGGAGATCATTTGTAACTTCAAACAATTCTGGAGCGGCCAGTCATACATTGAAGATCACCTGTATAGTGATACTGATTAATAAATGTATTTTGATGTTACAGGCTTGGCATTTTTGGTTCTTACTGTGAATATATAGAATTTGAGGTACTGATGCTTTGTTTTAGACTAATGATTTATTGTTGATATATTTATTTTGTACATGTTACTAACTCATTTATAGCTAGAAATAGATTGCTCCTTTTGGAATTGACTCATGGGTTCTAGTCATATTGTTTTATGGATGCATTTTAATTTTGTCTCAAATTTTATTTACTGTTTTTTTAAGAGAGATTTATAACTGCTCACAAATCACTCATGAACTTCTTGTGCTGGTCTAAGACTGCAGTAAACTGACTGATTTGTGCATGTTTTACTCTTGTAAGCTGTATGGAGCTAGCAGTAATTAGATGATCAAAAATTAAGTCTTATAAATGATCATATGTACTATTTGTTTTGCAATTAAATCCAACAACCAAAATCTGCAGCAGCATATCTGTTTGGTATAGAGAATGAGACAAACAACGCAAGCACTTCCATTCGAAAACTGCCTATGTATACATTTTACCTTCAGTCTTTCTCCACTGGTTTGACCTGTAGAGCAGCGTTCACTCCCTGCTAAGTCTATTAGATTGACACGACTAATGATTCTGTGTTCATATTCTTTCTTTTCCACAATCTCTGTCTAAAACAAATAAATAAATCATTATGATTAAACACAGCCTGAGCACTATAAACTCCCCATGGCAATAAATCAGTTTATATATTTATAACAAATATAGAAGGATCACTTCCTGCATGCAGTGTGGTTCTCCAATATTTAAAACTCTAATAGCAACATGCATAGTCAATAAATGCTGCCAGCACATTAAAAATGAACATATAGAAAGAAAAATCTGTTGCTAACATCAGAGGATCGGTTTTGTTGATAGATGCCTCTTAAATAGGAATGATTATCACGTCTGCTGTAGGTTAAAGAGGGCAATGCTCAAGACAAATGAGGATTCTGAAAATTCAAGAGGAAGCAGTTTTCATTTTCTGCCGTAATTCATCAAAAGGGTGAGCTTTGTAGCCAAAAGAACTTTGATCAGGAAAGGTGGAGAGTCATGCTCCGTAGAGAAGGGATATTTCATGCCCCTTTTTTGTCATGACTCAAAATCATTTCCTGACCAAGATAATGACGGGGAGCCCTTTCACACAACTTATGACTAGTCATTTAGTGACTGAAATTTCAGAGAACCCCGTTAAAATAGGTACTCTTCATTTAGATTCAAAGTTCCAATGGCTGCCCCCCCCAGTCACATGATCACATTTTGGGCACTCAGCAACCAGCCTGCATATACAGCCATCTGCAATGTCCCGCAGTCATGTGGCCATGATTTACAATGGGTTTTTTTTTTGCCAGAAACAAGTGTTTCTGGCAAAAAAAATGCCCATTGCAGACACTGGATTCGCTTAACAATAATCTCATTTCTTTGCCACTCTTGAAGATGGCAAAGCTTTTATCCATAGCTGTACCTATGATTTTGAACTACTTGGCTCCTCCAATGCAAACCGCTCTGATATCCAAGCAGATCCAGAAAAGTCCAAATTAAATTCTAACTATTCCTTAGGTTCCCATGATTTAATGACGGCAGCTGCCTACACACCCATAAAATTCGCTCTTTATATTGAGGAATCTGTCTGAGTGAAGTAGAGAAATTTGAAGGAACCAATCTAGCATGTAAAAGTTTCAATCCACTTGGACCAGGTACCTTCCACCTCAACATTATTTCATGAAATGAGAGGTGCTGAGGCCAGAAGATGCTGCTTTTTCATTAGAGAGGCTTTTCTGAAACAGTCTCTCTCTAGCCATTCGAATGACCTCTTACTGATAGTTTTCGAAAAAGTTTTTAAAATGATGGTTTTCCAGAGACCCTTTGGGGAATTACAATAGTTATCACTATTTGGATGCCTATTATCATGGTTCATTGCACACTCAGCCAGATGTTCAGACTGGATTTTGAGTCCTTCCCAAAGACCTGGATAGGCAGATGTGGATGTTTGAATGGTGTTACAGATATTGTCACGAAATGTAAGCTGTTTGAAGTAAAGCTGCTTTTTGCAATTGACTGATAGTGAATTTGTTAGTGCCGATAGTGTTGTACTATCATTATTTTGATTATTATTGTGATAGTGATGGTTATTATTATTATTACAACACTAAAGTTTTATTACATTCTGGAAGGTTTTATTGCATTTTAGTTAGTTTTCCTTGACTGCCTATAATATTCTCAGGAGTCTCCTGCAACATCAAAAGAATTAGTACTTTTCATATCCTGATTCTCTGAAGTCCAACTTTTGCTTCCGTAGAGGATCATATGGAATATCATGGCTTGCGCTATTCTGATATTTGGAGTTATGGGCATATCACACTATCTAAATATCTCTTTCAAGGCCTTCAAAGCTGCTCCATCAAGCATTAGTCTGTAATGTATTTCATGACTGCTTGTTCCTTTACTGTTGATGGTTGATCCCAAAAGGCAGAAGCTATCAACCACTTTGATATCTTCATTGTCAATTCTAACACCAATTCTTATACCTGTTACTGATGTTCTTTATATTTAATTTTAGCCCCAATTTATTTGCACTGTGCTTCATGACTTTTATTATTAGAGCTTGCAGATTCTTTGCATTTTCAGCTATCAGAATACCATATCAATGTTAAAAAGTGAATCTCCTTCAGAAAAGGAAGTTATTTGATTAAAATGTTGTGATGCACACAACATACACACAACCTTTTAAGAGCATCCTCATAATACCTTGATTTGTGTCATCACCAATGTGAAAACAGAGTGAGATCGAGAACTCTTGTCATTCATGCCAGTGGCAGCAGTAGCTCTATGCTTGTTTCCTAGCTGGAGCCAATTCTGATGAAAAGAGAGGAGATGCAAATGTTTAAAAAGCACTTTGTATGCCATTATTACTTCAAAATAAGCATAAGAATAGCTAACGTGAATAAAACATGTATAACCATATGTATAGAATTTAGCTATCATAGATTTGAAATTACCATCTTTTAAATGTCTATGGAGATTCTCATTCATCCAGATCATGGTTCTCCCAAAGATGCTTTTTCAGGAGGCAACTGAACTTTATTTTTTTTTTCTTGGAAGACATTTCACTTCTCATCCAAGAAGCTTCTTCAGCTCTGACCAGATGGTGGGGAATGGAAGGATTTATATTCCTTGCCGACAGCTGGTCATTTGCATTCTTTTAGAGAGTCATTGGGACCACTTGGATGTTTTCTATGTCCTCGGGGTCACCTGAGTAGTGCAAAAGTGTATGGAGCCTTCTGGCTGCAGGATGTTTTCTGCCCTGTTCCTATGGTCTACAATGTTTTCTGGAAATCTGTTCATACTCCCGCACCATTCGAAGGGTGTTCTTCCCAAAGTGCATAACTAAATGTCTATGGAGATTCTCAGTTATCCAGGTCATGGTTGTCCCAAAGGTGTCACCTTTGGAAAACAGGTACCTAGATCACCTTTGTCTAGTATAAGTCCAATAGAATCTTCTTGGCCCCTTAGAGAAATGGGTAAAGCCTATCTCTCAGTCTAGTAGTTCGCATTGCCTTTCCTTCTTCAGTTGAGTTCTGCTGTCTTCCCAAGCATTCAACTGGCCAACACATTAAAGTGAAGCTTTTCTCACTCTTCCAATTACTTACTCTTCCCCAGGGCTATGTTGCTTAGTTACAATTTAACCTATCAGTAGTATAATGGTAATAACAAATTACTAGATTCTTCTTGGTAGAGAATGGATGGTCTCATCTTGGAGGGTAAATAGGGAAACAAAGAGTTGCATTATTTTTTTTAAAGGAGGCTTCCATATGCTATTTTATACATGCAGGAGAAACAAGCAGAATTGCTTGCCCTTTGAACTGCAGCCCTAAAATTAGCTTGTCAGTATTATACTACAGAATTGGTTTAGCATTTGTATTTTATGCTTGTCATCTGTTTTTATTTGTCATGTTACTTCTTCTTTAAAGAGCATTTCCTCTTGAAATTCTACAGTATACATAAACAAATATAAAAACAGAGCCTTTCTCAAATTCTTGCTGAGTTTGTAAAGAAAATGAATTAAAAATCCTGATAATGCAAGGAACTTTCTACTAAGATGCTAGCATTTACTAGTTCAAATATTTTAATACCACACAAAAGTCAGTAAAATGTAACATATTCTCTCTCCATTACTCTATAATCTTTTGTTTACTATACTTAATGGTAATATCTTTACATATTCTATTGAAAGATTCATAATTTATATTTAAATTAACAAATTTTTACCTGGATATCAGAGTAAGAACTAACGGCATTCCTAAAAGGAAAGGGATAATTTTATCTAGTTAGAAAAATCAATGTTGACATATATGAAATAATTGGCTTAAATTAAATTTCTTAGTTGTAATAGTATAATATTAGTATACATATATAGACATAGAACAATATATACGCACACCAGCATAATTGCTCATAGCTGACAAAAGTTTACAGAGAAATCTATTTTTTACTTGCTTGTTAGGCCACAAGGACCAACTAAATGGGATTACAAACTAAATATTTGCAATCTATCTGTTAAGTAGAAAAACAAAGCAAATTGTTGGACTAGGGCTTATATTTGACTAAGAAGGAGAGTCCACACTGGGAAGACTAAGATCTGGAAAACCGATTAAGGGACCAAGTTAAAGAGAAGCAAGATGGAGGGCTATTCAAGTAGAAGTCTAAACATTAGATAGCAATTTGAAAACAAGATCCCAAAGGTCAGTGGGTAAAATAAAAGGAAGTCTGGAGAAGAGCAGGAAGTTAATGAGAAGAGAGAATATCCAAAGGGAATTTGATTAGTTTGAGGAGTGAATTTCATTTTTTTTTTACAACAGCTAAGAAATAAGGGTAGACTTTTTGTTATATTTGGCATCATCGAATAAAGCTGCAGTTCGGCACTCATAGAAAAATTCAGAAAGTAAAATGTATTGGCTAATCCAAGAATATCCAAAAAGACTTCCTCTTTGCACAATCAAACTTCCTATCAATTTTAAGTCCCCTCCTTTGCACATTCCCCAAACCAGTTCAAGAACAGATTTGGAGAAAACAGGAAGAATGGAAGAAGAAATTACTTCTCCTGGCAGATACCATTCTATCAGATAAAAAGGCATCATTGGATAATCCCTTACGCTGTCAGGTCTTCCACATACGGCCCAAAGACTGGATGTTCTCTTACACGAAGCTTTTAATTTAAAAAAAAAAATGCTGATTAGAAATGCGAATGTTTTAAAAGAATTATTTTTAGTTATTTACTAAATAATTTTATGTTGTCGGTTAATTCACATATAGGCAGCGTACAACATTAAGATCTCAGTGAAACACGATAAAAATGTGAAAATTCTTGAAAAAAGTTGTTTCGCTTTACGTTCTATTTATTAACCACAAAAAATATTAATATACTTCATTGTAAGAATTGCACCAGGCAAAACAGCATGCAGATTAAACTTTAAGAGGTTTAAAAGTAATAGTTACAACAGAATAATAACAGATGGGGGGGGGGAAATAACCTGGATTAGTTACTTAAAATTAACATTTTAACTTACAGGTTGTTTCTTCTCTCCATTTTCAGTTCTGAAGATAAGCAAATCATGAATTTTTTCATTATAGATTTCAAAATAGCTGATTTCAAGATGATAAGTAGTCTAATAGTAAGAAGAAAAGTTTAATTGCTGGTTAAGTACTTTGGGAAAACAAAACTGGCTATATGATAGTAGAAGCTGCAAAAGTGTGGCTCAAGGACTTTTTATGACTCTGAGAATTCATACAGAAAGGCTGAAACCACACAGGACAGAGGTTTTAAGTTCCACATAGACAAAATGGATGCCTTAAAGCTTACAGATCAGCGGTTCTCAATGTGTGGGTCTCAACCCCCTTGGGGGTCGAACGACCCTTTCACCAGGGTCACCTAAGACCATCGGAAAACACATATTTCCGATGGTCTTAGGAACCTATCTCGCTTTCAACTCCCCCTAAAATTCTTCATTCAGGCAGGCTTCCAGAGTTCGGCCGGCAGGATGCAGGTAACCCTTCCCCCCTGCCCTGCCGCCTCCCATGGCACCATCCCGCCCCTCAAGCCTCAGTGGCACAGAACCGCTGGCGTGGTCCCCAATGGCCGCTGACACGCTCCCCGCTGCTGGCAACCATGCAAGCCCTGGCAATTACTCCAGCCGAAGAAGTGGGTGGCTGGGAGGCTGCTGCGGCACCAATCTTCTGCGCCCGTCAGCTGGCGACCCCCTGAATGTGCGCTTGTCAGCTGGGAGGTCTGGTGACGGAGCCGGCCGGCATGGAGGGTGAATGTCTGGCTCACGGGGCTCGACACAGAGTCGATGGTCCAACATAACTTCCCTCCTCGGATGAGAAAGAAGGAATCTCTCCCGCCCATGTCCCTTCCCCCCCTCAAGCGACAACAGGAGGTTGCAGACAACTAAGCCAGCCGGTGTAGGAAGCCCTGGAATGGCCAGTCCAGGGTGCCTGGTTGCAGTGCTGGATGTCTTTTTCTCCTCCCAGAAGCCGGTGGCAAAAGAAAGAAGTCGTTCAAACTTCAAGCTAGCTACTGGACGCCTATTCGCACTCCCCCCCTTTTTTTTGAGTACTTGTCTGCCAACCCACCCCATCTGTAAAAGAAAAAGTCTTCCACCCAAGCATAACTTTTAAAGATTTTAAGGATCTTTGAGAGGAAGAGAGGGAGAGAGAAATAGAGAGAGGGAGAGAAAGAGGGAAAGAGAAATAGAGAGAGGGAGAGAGGGAGAGAAAGAGAGAGGGAGAGAGAAAGAGTGACAGGGAGAGAGAGAAAGAGAAAGAGGGAGAAAGGGAGACAGAGGGAGAGAAAGAAAGAAAGAGGGAGAGAGAGAGAAAAAGGGAGAGAAAGAGGGAGAGAGAAAGAAAGGGAGAGAGGGAGAGAAATAGAGGGAGAGAGAGAGGGAGAGAGAAAGGGAGGAAGAGAGGAAGAGGGAGAGAGAGAGAAAGGGAGAGAGAAAGAAAGGGAGAGGGAGGGAGAGAGGGAGAGAGAAAGGGAGAGAGAAATAGAGGGAGAGAGAAAGAGAGAGAAAGAAAGAGAGAGGGAGAGAGAAATAGGGGAGAGAGGGAGAGAGAGAGAAAGAAAGAAAGAGGGAGACAGAGAGAGAGAGAGAGAAAGAAAGAGGAAGAGAGAGATTAAATTAATAATATGGTTGTTAAGTGAATCTGGTTTCCCCCATTAACGTTGCTTGTCAGAAGGTTGCAAAAGGCGATCACATGACCCTGGAACAATGTGACCATCATAAATATGAATCAGTTGTCAAGCATCGAAATGTAAATCACATGACCCTGGGAATACTGCAACGGTCATAAGTATGAAAAATGGTCATAAGTCAAGGACTATCTGTACTTTATCACTTTTTTCCATTTGTAACAATGAAAATACATCCTGCATATCAGATATTTACATTACAATTCATAACAGTAGCAAAATTACAGTTATGAAGCAGCAACGAAAATAATTTTATGGTTGGGGGGTCACCACAACATGAGGAACTGTATTAAAGGGTCGCGGCATTAGGAAGGTTGAGAACCACTGTTACAGAGGCTTAAGGGACCAATCTCACAGCCTAAAAACCCTTTCCCAAAATAAGATATACTTATGCTGATATCTTAGTTAGGATGGATGGCCAAACTTATCTTCAAATGCATAAATGTAGACCCTAACAATTTCTAGGATGAACTTTTTTCAAGGATCATTGTCTCTGAAGTTTCTTTCTACTCGAATTAGTAATGTTTTACAATGATACATGTTTTTCTCAATTTTTATAAAAGGCACATTATTCTGTAACACTAGCCAAACTATGAAGTTGGTGATCCAACTTCATAATGCTTGCAAAACTGTTTCAATATATCATAATGCATCTTGGATGAAATAAAAGCACATTATGTAAAAAATCTTCACCTGAAGGAATAGAATTGGATTCTTATGCTATTTGATTACATACCCTTGACAACATGTATCAAATGATCTACATGTATCAAATGATCCATAGTAAAAGAATTTTGATGGCATAAAGTTTACTTGTATCACACTTTTCTTTATGTGGATTTATAAATGTTACCTTTTATCTATCTCAGCTAAGGAAGACTTATCACAGTTTAAGCACTATTGTGAAGAAATTTTATTTTAATTCCATCTGAATTCCAGAAACTAATGTTGAAATGCACATTTAATTATTACAGGCTAAAAAAGATTTCAGTTCCAAACTGATGAGGATATAAGTATCGTAGTACCTCTTTTGTTTCTTTTTCTGCTATTTGATAAAAAAGATCTTGACAGAACCTTGGTATTATTCCTTGTTCATCATCATCAAACCCCATCATGCTGTAATGACAATTTAAATATATTCAATCCAGCAGAAGAAGACCTTTTGCATTTTTTCAAATCATTCTCCATACGAAAGAGAACAAGGTTTAAAAAAACAATTTAAAGAAATCAGAATTCTTCTATAGAATCAGAATACTGAAAAATGTCCAAGCATTAAAAAAAAATAAGCCATACTCATTAGATTAATGAATGAGACCAGTCTCGCTATCGCTATCTCTAACACAAATTGATCTAATAACAAAAGTAGGAGCTTCTTACAGATTTCAAATGATATAATAGTAAATATATCTGATAACAAATATAATTAAGGCAAAGCAATTTTACCTTCCTTCTTAGATACTCCAAAATTAGAGCATCTGAAAATAAGCAAATGTGCTATTAAGCTACTGCTGGCAAGACAGTAACAAAAGAGAATAGGTTCTTGTCCTTATAAATTTATTTAGAAAAAGGGGAGGAAAACTCTCCAGATCTAAAATTGAGCTAGAAGGCCATTGGATGCAGAAGGTCCGCCAACTTCTCAGTGCATCCAATGCTTCATTTCTACTCTATTCTCATTCCAGACTGCCAATTATTGGAAAGTACCAACCTTGAAGGCTGACTGGGAAAGGAAAATCAGAATTCTCTCCTTCATATTTCGGGGGGGGGGGAAACTCCCATGTTTTGGAGAATGATCTCAGAGGATGCAACTCAGCTATGACTTTCTAATTACAGCTGAGAACTTGAAATTCATTCTGCAGCAGAACAGCCAGAATCACATAGAACAGTTATTTATGGCTTCTAAACATGTGATTAAGCCTCCTCCACACCCTTGGAACTTATTGTATTGCTTATTAATGCAATAAACTTGTATTAATACTTCTGTTAACAATACTTATTAACTTTTTAAAGGACCTCACTTACCTTGTTGCAACCATCTTTACAATATGCATTCTAAGGAGAGCAACATTATTAATTCTATATTACTGACAGATGTCCAAGACAAAAAGTGGATTCAAGAGTTAATTAAATTATTTTTCTTTTATTTAATGTGTTACAAGGATTCAACTAATTCTTCTTTATTCAGCAAACCACATTAAAAGAACCTATGCCCTAGCACAATTTGTGCATCCAGCCCAAAAGATGGTTTCCTGAGACCATTTAATACATTCATAACATTTTCAAGGAATTTCTGGTTAAACTCCTGCTTTAAAGTCTTTTTGCCACCATATTATTCTATCCTAGTTTGCAAGACGGGGTGCATTTTTTATCATCTCACAAAGATTTGCGTGAAATTTTATCACTGGGTGGCTGCATTCTAATTATATTCTAGAGAGGATTAAACATATTAATTTGTTGCAGCGAAGAAACAACGAAGAGACTTATCGCATCTCAAAGACTAACTGAGGTTCTATCTTAGTTTCATAGATTACACTGATTTCAATAGATGCAACCATATTTCAGTAAAAATCTTAGTTTGAGAGCACTGTCGAAGGCAACTTATATCGAATGCTGCTGATTCTCATCTGCCCCCCCCAAATTTTCCTTCCCAACTCAACTTACGTATACGATTTTCCGGAACCAGTCTGTCCATATGCAAAAAGGCAAGCATTGTATCCGTCAAAGGCCGTCTCTAGTAGAGGCATTGCCAAAGATTGGTATATTTTTTTTTGGCTTGCATAGTTAAGACGCTTATCAAAAGACCAGAATGAAAAGTCAAAGGTGAAATTGTATATTTGTTTTGTAGATGGATGATGAACAACAGTCTCTTGCCCTTCCATAGAAACCACTTGAATAGATTCTTCATTTTTGTCTCTAGGTAAAAACACAAAATAAATGTAATTTGCAATGACGTAAATGCTCAACACATTAGATCTATAATAATGGTGAAAACCAAAGAGTTAATTCGCATTTATTTAGTTAAATGTTCTAGGAACTATAGTGTACAGGGGATCACAACATTTGGAATATGAGTTGTGAAAAGATAAAAACGCTACCGTGATCAGAAATATTATTTTATAGTAGTTTTCATATTAGTATAACATTTATGTGTTTTTCTTTATCTAAACTAGAATAAGGAACTAATAAGTTGTAATGATATCTTAAGGTTTTGCATCATCATTTATTTCAGTAATGCAACTTAAAAGGTGGAACTAATATATGAGATAGACTCATTACATGCAAAGCAAGATAGTTCAAGCCGTGATTTGTCATAATTGTGATGATTATGGCTTACAGCTCATGAAAACCCCAAATCCACAATCTCAGAAAATTAGAATATTACATGCAATCAATAAAACAAGAATTGTACATAGAACAATATCAGACCTCTGAAAAGTATAAGCATGCATATGTACTCAGGACTTGGTTTGGGCCCCTTTTGCAGCAATTATTGCCTCAATGTGGCGTGGCATGGAAGCTATCAGCCTGTGGCACTGCTGAGGTGTTATGGAAGACCAGGATGCTTCAATAGCGGCCTTCAGCTCTTCTGCATTGTTCGGTCTCATGTCTCTCATCTTTCTCTTGGCAATCCCCCATAGATTCTCTATGGGGTTCAGGTCAGGCAAGTTTGCTGGCCAATCAAGCACAGGAACCCTTTGCAGGTGTTATGGCTTAATTAGCTGATTAGAGTGGGACACTTTGAGCCTAGAATATTGAACCTTTACACAATATTCTAATTTTCTGAGACTGTGGATTTGGGGTTTTCATGAGCTGTAAGCCATAATCATCACAATTATGACAAATCACGGCTTGAACTACCTTGCTTTGCATGTAATGAGTCTATCTCATATATTAGTTCCACCTTTTAAGTTGCATTACTGAAATAAATGAACTTTTGCACGATATTCTAATTTTTTGAGTTTCACCTGTAATTCAGGTATGAAATGGTCTTGGATGAAATTATTTCAAGACTATCATGATGTAGTAGTTAAACCTGGTTCTGGAAAATCCCAGGTTCTAATTCAGCGTCAGTCACAGAGGATCACTGGGTAACTTTGAGCAATTGGAAGTTTTTAAGAAGAGACTGGACAGCCATTTTTCCGAAATGGTATAGGGTTTCCTGCCTGAGCAGGGGGTTGGACTAGATGACCTCCAAGGTCCCTTCCAACTTTACTATTATTATTATTATTAACCGGTCTCTTTCATCTCACAGGGTTGTTGCAAGGAAATATAGGAAAAACGTACATCACCTTGAGCTCCTGAAGGTAACGTGAAATACAATCTCACGTTTATAAATGAATGAAATAAAATCAAAATCAAATACATGCAATAAAACCAAAGTAGAACATGATGGAATGCAACTATATGTCCACAACACAAAAGAATACATTTAAATATTGAGTGAAAGCATATTTAATATTATCTAGTATCATACAACAATATAAAACAAATGTGAATTCACCAGGATATTTCAATAGGTTTAGAATTGAACAAAATAAACCTGCAGAGGAAGGCAAAGAAGACACGATTTTTCTGCTGCCAAATCTGCAGTATATTGTTCTCTTGGAACTGGACTTGAATCACGAGTTCTATAAAATATTAAAGAATGCACCTAAACTCCTGAGATTCAAAATAATAATTGCTAGAAATGGAGTTGTGGTGCTGGTAGGTTTGAGAGCAAATGTGTCTCCAGGCAACCCAAAACTACACAGATTCGGAATAGGCTAAAAGCAGACTAAAAAAAAAAGCCAAATATGGAAGCCATCACACTGCATTGCAAGAAGTCGGAGATTAACTTTGGTAGTAGACTAGAACAGTGTTTCTCAACCTCAGCAACTTTAATTTATATAATTTCAATTCCCAGAATTCTTTAGCCAGCAGGCTGGATGGGCAAATCTGAGAGTTGAAATCTACAGACCTTTAAGTTGCTGAATTTGAGAAACCTCGAACTAGGGAAAGAGACAACGGGAATAAAATTGGATCACACTTGTACGTCACTAAAAGGGTGTCTATGATTATCATCACCTTGGAAGATAATGACTGGGTACAGTTACAGTGATCTGTGTAAAGACTTACCTGAAACTAAAGGGCCGTACCCTCACGGCCACAGTCACTTTACTGTTTTCTATTTTAAAAGGATTGTCTTTAAACAACACATTGTGCTTTATGCTGTCTTCTTTAGCCGAAGCAGCTCGTTGAGCATATGTGGTATTTTCTTGCATCTTTCCCGTTTTGCTTGGAGTGAATGCAGCACAGCTTTCCTTTTGTGAGATTTGAAGACAAGGAATCCTGTTTTTAAAGATGGAGGCGGCAGGACTCTTGGCATTCTGAACAGTTGATGCTTCTGCTGTATTTTTCCTTGGGGTCTTCTGTCTTTCTAAAGATTCATTTTTAGTTAGATTATTCTGTCGGTTTTCAGTTCCATTTGATTTACTGAACCTTCCAGATGTTTTTAATGCCGATGGCTTACTGTTAGGATTAGTTGTGGTTAAGCATAAGAATCGAGAAATCTCATTTCGATTTTGAGAAGCAGCAGGTGTTCTGGGTTTTATGGGTGTGACATTCCCAGTAACATTACTATAATTTGTCTTGGAAATTGTCTTTCCAGTAGCCTTAATAGGTGAAATATCACTGTGGTTACCTTTGGATGAAAATGGAGCATTATTACTTTTTGGTGGCAAGTATCCAGCTTTTTCTGTTTTAAGTTCATAAATATTATTTGTCTTAAGTTTCTCAGTTGCTCTAGTTACAATTCGGGGCTGGAGGGTTAATCTTTCTTCCAGTAGTGCACTATCACTGCCATGGATTTTATCTACATTGCATTCTCCTTTACTCGTTGCTCTTCCTCTTTGGAGAGTCAGCTTGACTTCTGATGTATATGCAGGTAAAGCACCGGACAATTTGTTGCAGGCAGAAACTACATAGGTCCTATTTATTTCCGCAGTCTTATTCAAAGGTTGTAAGAGTGAACTGGTTCTCTCACACGGTTTTAATTGTCCAAATCCAAGTGTTGAAGAGACATTTCCTGAGGGCGGTTTTTGTGAAGACCCGCCAAGCTCACTAGCGTGGCTTTTCTTAGGAACAGAAACAATAGACATTGAAGCTGAATACTACCAACTACAGCTGTAAAACTGAAGTTACCTCATGTAAGGTCTACCTGAAAAAAAAAAGAATTGGCTCCTAATCTCACTTTCTATATCATGTAAACAAAATGTGTCATGATGGCATCTGTTAAAGAAAAAAAGAAAAAAGCATTGTTATTTTCAGGTGGAAAATTTCAGAATAAAGTGCTTTAGGATTGTACAGTAGGTGGTAGCTTATCCAGTCAAATGATTAATGATTCCAGCTTGTAAAATACCTTTTATTTATTATTTATTATTTATTAATTGGATTTTTATGCTACTCCTCTCCAAAGGACTCGGAGCGGCTAACAACATGAACAAAAAACAACATTACAGCATTTAAAAACCAAAAAACCGAGTCGACAAAGCATTTAAAAGACCCCCCAAACACATTCATCATACAGACACAATCACAATCATCCCCAGGCCTGCCGGCATAGATAAGTTTTCAAATTCTTCTGGAAGGCCGGGAGAGTGGGGGAAACGCGGACTTCAGGGGGCAGTTGGTTCCAGAGGGTGGGCGCCACAACAGAGAAGGCCCTCCCCCTAGGACCCACCAGACGGCATTGTTTCGCTGACGGGACCCGGAGGAGGCCGACCCTGTGCGCTCTCACTGGTCGAAGGGAAGTATGTGGCAGAGGACTGTCCCGTAAGTATCCTGGTCCAATGCCATTATTTTAATTTTCAAATAAGACTGCACTGCTAGAATATATCTTACTGACTAGTGGCACTTAGTTCTGACATTTAAAGTCATATTTATTCAACTATTTCCCAGTATTTATAATCCTTCTTATTCCTAACATATTCTATAGGGTACAACAAAATTAAAGTGGAGAAAATTGTAAAGCATACAAAATTAACATATCGTGATTTATGAGCATAACTGAGACCAGAATTTCTGTGACTTAGCAAGGCAGGTGTTAACTGAGTGGTTAACTGAGTCACATTCGATTTTACAACCTGTTTTGGCCACGGTTGTTAAGTGAATCACGTGGTCATTAAGCAACTCCAACTTCCCTCACTGACTTTGCTTGTCTGAAGATGGCTGGGACAGTTGGAAATGGTGATCACATGACCCCAGGTCCCTGCAACAGTCCTAAATACATGCTGGTTACCAAAGCACCCGAATTTTGATCACATGACCATGGGGAAGCTGCTACGGTTGTAAGTCACTTTTTTTCATTATTTCTGCAGCTTTCATAACTAAATGAATGGGTGTCAATAGAAGACTACTTACTACTGTAATATCTGTTTTAAAAAGTCAACAATAAAACTAAACAAACTACTGTAAACTAATGGCCAAATTCACAGTAGGGGAAGATTGTTTGGGTCTGCTTACAAAGTGCAGCAAGGACAGGAATCTCACTTCTTCTAGGTGAGGATGCTCCACGAAGTGAGGGCCTCTACTGAAAAAGTATATAGTGGTCCGGGTAGTAAATGGAACTTAAAAATCAAACTTTCAATCTGCTTTTCTTTAAAAATAATGTGAAAAGCATTTTTGCCTCTTAAAACACAGTACTTTGGAATAGTGAATTCATTACAATATAGCAGCAAATTTTAAATTGATGAATTATGTGAAAGGGGGAGTTTCTGCAGATGTTTTGATCAGGCTTATAAAACTCTCTTCTGTGCAATTATGAAAGTTGTACAAACCCCATCTTTTGATCCCAATCAACCTGTTACTTATATTATTTTTGAAAAAGTCTGAATGCTTGATCCATTATCATAATTTTGGTATCAGATTATAATTCCTTACAATTCTTGCACACATTCACTGAATAAGGAAAGAAAAGCCATCTGACAGTTTTCAAATTAAAGAAATCCTTCCTGAAGAGACTAAAAAAGTGTTTTTCAAAGTTAGCAACTTTAAAATGAGTGAACTTCAATTCTCAGAATTCCCCAGACAGCATGCTAACTGGGGAATTCTGGGAGATGAAGTTCACACATCTTAGTTGGCAAGTTGGAAAACGACTGAACTAGAACAACGATGGGGACTTCTCAATTTCCGGATATTGCTAGCCTACAATTCCCACCTTTTGTAGGGAATATGGATGATGGCATTTGCAATCAAATTGCGCAGAAACATTTGGGAACTCTCAATTTTCCGAACCCGACATTAGAAGAAACAATAATCTTTTTTCTGCCAAGGCAAACTTTATAGTGTTTCTCGCATGCCAAGAAAAACTGCTTCAAAAGAGACCAATTAAAGAAGCGGCAGCCTACGGAAATCTAGAAACTCAACAAACAATCCCTCGAGTAAAGAAGAGGAAGACACATTCAGAAGTCACCTTTTCGCGCGTTACTGCTTACCTGCCCTTCGACGTCAAACCAACAGACTATCATTTCAGCTGCACCTCCGACTCTTTTCGAATGCGCCGCGATGTTTGCTATTGGTTGAGAGGGTGGATGACGTCACACGCAGCTCCCGTAAGCAGGGAAGATCAGACTAGTCAAAGAATTACCTCTAGGGCGCTATAGCGACACCTCTGGTTCTGAAGCAAACACTTTCATTTCGCGATCAACCAAGACCAAAACACTGCCGGATGGCTAAATGAATCGGGCTGAGCCTGATATTTCAGAGGATGTTTGCTCTCTTTCTTCCCATTTCGGTGGGAAGAGCCCTAAAGCGAGCCGAGGGAAAAAATTAGAGGAATAGAATAGAATAAAAACTTTGTCACTTTAAATGAACACTAATCCAGCATACTTTAAAATGAAATTTCGTTGCGATCAGCTCTCAAAAAAATACTTGCTTCAGGGTTGCGTTTCCCTCTCGAGCTTTTCTTCATTTCTAAAGGTGAAACTAAATAAAATTGCTGCTTGTGCCCGAAATCTCTGTAATAAAAAACCATTGATTTCGATCATACATTAAGATGAAGCTGCAACTGTGAAACGGACCTCCCAAACTTTACTTCAGATGGTTGTAGCATATGGTCGAAGAGAAACGTATTGATTTCTTCAAATGTCCAAACGAATAGTTTTTGTATGTGGGTTAATGGGATTAATAACAAATAATAAATTATTTGATGTACTTAAGAGTCCCTTGGAATATAAAATATTCCTAAAATATTTAGATTTCCTTAAATCAGTTGTGTGTGTGTATGTTTAAATTTCATTTCCTGATATTTTTACATTGTTATTTAAGTTGTATAAGTTGTTACTTAATTCCAGCTATAATTGGCTTCAGTTGGCCTTGTGATTGTATATCAGAGGCTAATAATTACATAACAGGATGGTGTCACCATTCAGGCACTCCCATCTAATGCCCAATTTTCAACAATTCAGCCTTCCCATTCTTTTTTCTATCAGCCCTCTAGAGGCCATTAAAAACAATCAGGACTTCCCAAAAACAATCAGGATTTTTGCTCTCACTATTTACCTGCCTAGATACCTTTGGACAAGCCCCCAAGGACTGAGAACCTGAGTCATTCTCCCTATACATAAAAAAGAATGATGTGCTAATTTTGGGCCTCGTTAACGTCATCAGTAAGCTCCATGTTAACGTATCCATAATAGATATTCCAGGATTGGTTGGAGACTTGCCACCTGCTTCTGATGCTTACATTCTAGCACCTCGTTGGAATTCATTCCTCCTACAATACATCTTTTTGTCACATTTACAGATTTCATACCAGCAATTGACTCCATTTTCTGAATTAAATTGTGGGAGAAGTTGGACACCTCTTCAACTGACCTGCATCTACTGCATTTAAGACATATGCTGCATGAAGATATGTCACTTAAAGTAAAATATAACCCCAGGGCCATTTCTGTGTTCTATTAAAACTCAGATGGGCATCAAGCAAGGCTGCTTATTAGCTCCGATCCTATTTAACTTTCATATTAAGGCCATGGTGGGTCATCTCTATAACATGGTCTTTCACTCCCTCAAACTTGCTGAAAGACAAATTTCTATTCTATCTCGGCAGATGATGCAACAACACTTTCAAAAATGCCAAGTGGCCTTTAAAAAGCACTGATGACGATATATTGTGGACTGCTGAAGAGAACGGACGGACGGTCTGCAGGCCACCAGGTGAAAACTGCAGACCTCTCTGAAGGTTGGAGACTCCACAGAAATGCCCAGGTTCTTCTTGGCTGCCGTCTTCTCTTGTCTGTTGGTCACAGAAGGCTGGGCCCAAAAAGCTGCAAGGCTTGGCTGCCACCTGCACTCTTTCAATGTCATCGTCCGGAGTGACCGTCAGGGTACCTGCCAGGGCACCCGCACCATCCAGGCCTCTGTGGGTTACTGTGAGTCGGGCGCCTTTCCCTCCAAGTACTCGGTGCTCCGGGCCAGCAGCTTCCAGCACAACATCACTTCCGTCTCCCAGTGCTGCACCATCAGCCAAATGCAAACGGTGAAACTTCGGCTGCGTTGTAGTCTCAGTTTGCAGAAAACGGTGGACCTTTTCACTGCCAAGACCTGCCAGTGTGACGTGTGCCGCCTCTCCAGATATTGACGCTCCTCTGTGGATTTCTGCAGCCACCAACAAGGTCGGTGTTTCTCAGCCTCAGGAACTTTTAAGATGTGCAGACTTCAACTCCCAGAATTCCTCCAGCCGGCTTTGCTGAGGTTGAGAAACACTGGACCAAATGGATCTTCTGCAGACTGTGCCTGCCACCGTGCTCTCGGTCTCCAGGATCCCGTTAGTGTTAAAAAAAGATGCTTTTAAGTCTTAAGAAATTACAAGGGAATGTCTGTGTACAAGGGAAGCCAGGTTGCATGTGGAATCCTTCGAGTACCTGGGGTAACTTGGCTGCTGAATACATTTTGGTGGGTTTTTTTCCCCAATGGTTAAAAAAAAAAAAAAAAAAGCACTGATGACCCTAGCACAGTATTGCAAGGAAATTAGCTGGAACTCAGTTATTAGAAAATTAAATTATAGTATTTGCCCTGAAACCTAAGAACCACTTCTGGAGCCTAGATGGCCACAAGATTAATTAGGTTCCCAGTTTTGAAATACAGTCTATTCTGTTGGCAGTATGAAGACCCATGGGGACAATATTCAGAGAAAATGCAGGGACTCGATGGGCTTTGGCCTGATTCAGCATGGCTCTTATGTTCTTATGTTAAGTTAATTGTCACCTTTAAATACTTTAAAACCCAAAGTAGCCACTAGGTACCTGCAGCTTTCAAATCTGAAGCCAAGTTACTAGTACATCTTTTCTGTGATAGCTATGTCCCTTCTCCAATTTTGCACCTCTAGAGCTTGTACAATTCAATTATCTAAGAACATTTTAAAATATGTTGGTTAACAGAGATAAAATAAGTATTCTATATATTAATATCTAGGACTTTATCGAATTAAGCATAGTATTTGTTAATTGGAGGAAGTCTACTTGTCCTCCTGCATAAGCTCTGATGGCAGCTAAGCATAATATGATCAATCTTGACAGATACCATGTTAAATTGTGAATCCTGTTCAGAGTTTTCCAGCACTGGCAGGTTGCATCAAAACCCGCTAATTTTTGTGTATGGTCAGTTATATTCTTTCCAGAGTCTTGAAGTTCACTAATCCAGTTTTCTTTCCACTGGGATTTTGTACCGAAGTTAGTATTGTACAACTGCTGTGCAGATATCCAGGGGGGCGGGGCTTCCTAGATGTAAGCCTTCCAATTGATAAGTATGGCATAGCAGAGTGCCCTCGATTTTAAAATGGAATTTGTAATTTAATATATAACTTCTTGGATTTTTTATAACCTTACAAAATTGGCCATATATCTCCATCTTATGTGCATCATACTATTATGTTCTTTCTATATGTCCTTACTGCTGCTATCCATTTCTTTCATGCCATATGTTAAATAAACAAATAAATAAGAGCAGCCTTTCAAATCCCTAAGTGTCTGCAAAGCCATCTTGCAACTAGATCAGTGGTTCTCAACCTTTTTCAGGTTGAGACCCCACTTGCCCCGCCCATGCGCGGTGCGACCCCGGTGTGCGCACGCATGCGTGCGCGCCGGGCTGATCCGCGCATGCGCGGTGTACGCGCGATGAAAAAAACAAAATGGCGGACTGCGATGGGCCAATCTGCGCATGCGCGGTGCGCGCGCGACGGCCTGAACTGCGTATGCGCGGCGCGCGCGCGACGAAAAAAAAACAAAAAAAAAACAAAATGGCAGACCGCGACAGGCCGATCTGCGCATGCACGGCGCGCGCACGACGAAAAAAACAAAAAAAAACAAAAAAAAACAAAATGGCGGACCGCGGTGTCCGGCGACCCCTGCGAAACGGTCGTTCGACCCCAAATGGGGTCGCGACCCATAGGTTGAGAACCTCTGAACTAGATGAAAGTGGAGCCTTGAGTGTGGCTAGCCATAGTAAACTATTGTCTCAGGCTGTATTTCTAGACTGTAATAAAAATTGAGAGGACAAGTTAAAAAGCCATGGTCTAAATTAGCATAGACTTTTTTCAGATTTGTCGATTCCCTTTTTTCCACAGTAAGACTTTTTAGTTTTATAGGACGGTATGAATTTATTAAACAAAATCTAAATAAAAGGTTAGATCATGGTAGAATAAAAAAATATTAACTCTTTGACTAATTTTACAAAAAAGTAAAGCAAAAGAGGAAGCCATTTTTCTTCTAGAAATAAAAAAGTTGTTTATGACAATTAAAAATTCATACAGCTTTATAACATGGGTTTTATAGACAGTTCATGTCAGTTGACAGTAGGTAGGGTAGGTAGGTAAATAGATATCATCTCTTGAGAAGTCTATAATGCTTGAAAGATGAAATGAAAGAGAAGAAAAGTATAGCAACAAAGTGGACTCAGCTACAGAACATTGGAAGACCTGAGGGACAGGCTGGAAGTGGTCTATCTATGTGTTCGGTAAGAGTTGACACCAATTTCATTGCACAATTCAATCAGTGTATCTGAAGCTCAAGAATTGCATTCCTTTTTCCCTTTTGAAATCCACTCTACCTCCACTGCAATCATCAATATTTATTCCAAGCTGTTTTATACTGAGGTAAATTGTTGGGTCACTCTCATCCAGTTTTCCCCAACTCAACTCAATTCCCCTCTATAGATTCATGCAAACATATAAATATTTGCATTAAATAGAAAAATGTGCAGATATAATTCCCAGAATTCCTAGCCAACATGAATACTGCCGAAAACCTGAGGAATTAATATCCACCTATCTTGAAAGTACCCAGACTGGGAAGATCTGATCTAGCTCAATATTCACTACTGGCTGAATGTTGCCTTACAAAGATCTGGTAGGTAGAAATCTCTTCTTGATCTGCCCCTTAATTAATGATGCCCCAAACTGAAGCTCATGCTACTTGCATATTAAATTTGTATTCTGCTGAAGTTCTTCTACACATATGTATTACTGTGCAGCCAGGTAGCCAATGATCTTAGCATGTTTTAATTTCAAAACGAGATACTCAAAAGATACAATTACCCATTCTAGAGATTTCTGACTACTCAGTTGAATAGATAACCATCCCAGATTCAAGATCTTTTTGTCCTTTTTCAATGTTGGATTCGCATCCAGGCAAAAAAATCTGACACACATGAATTGAATTTATTTGCCCAATTAACTATCAGTTTGAACTAGGACTGGAAATAATTACTTGTAAGAAAACAAGATTAACCCCCCCTCATACATTTAATCTTTGCTAATAGGTACAGCTGAATAAATAATATATTTCAGAAGTATTTGACCAGTTGTTTGTCTCAACATCTTTTGAACTTAAATGTACATTTTAAATAAGTTTAAGACTAGCACAGCCTTCATTTTAACCCATACTTAAGTTACTCTCTATGCTTCTTATATTCTTTTGCTTTTCCATGCTATAAAACCAGCCACTTCAAGAAACAAATTCAGAACTGCTTATTTTGCACAAAGCATTTCAGTTCATCAGGCACATCTTAAATTAGGTCATGACTATTCAAATACCTTTATCCCTCAGATTAATCGCCACTAAATAAATGTATATGTGGAATGCTGTAATATTTGATAACAGTGAATGAGATTTCCTGATTCCTCATTTCTCTACATAAATTGCACTAAACCCAGCCGTTGAAAATACATATGTATTTTGCCATTTAACCTGAGATCTAAGCCCTTAATGAAATACTGTATAAAATGATCCAGGATAAGTCATTATCTTGGCACTCTTTGTATCTCATAAGCATGGAGATGAATAAACTATCAGCTCTCACCAAAATTAAGCATCAGTTTAAATGAAAAAAATAAATACATTTAATACCTCGCTTAGCTCTCATTTGAATTAATGGGGCTACAAACTTATATTTGATTGAAGCACATCCATAGAAATGGATTGAAATTTTGCACATAAAACAAGTTAACATAAACAAATTATGTTTTTAAATTTAGCTTGTTACTTTTGAGAAGTACTTTTCTCGTGTTTTCTAATAATGTCCATAAGATTATCCCCAGTTACAAGATCATTCGGATATTCTTTGCTCCTCAACTGTTCTTTCCGCTTTTGGTCATGTAAATATGGAGAATTTAATAACTGAGGTGGGAGAATGGTGCCAGTTGGTTTAACTCGCTTTACCACATCCCAGAAAAGTTTCTTGCTGTTATTATTAATAAATGTAATTGCAGTTCCATTGTGACCCAGCCGACATGCTCTTCCAACCTAAAAAAGGAAAAGCAATGGTACTTATAATCAATGACAAATGTTATATGTAATTGTACAGATAGTCCTGAACTTACAGCCACAAGATTTTTGGGGGGGGGACAGGATATGTAGAGCAGAGCTTTTCAACCAGTGGTACAGGTACCACATTGGCACCTGGCAGGTGGTACACAACCATCCTAAAAAAGTGGTAGCGGGGGAGGGAAATGAGCTGAACTGGTGGCAGCACTGCACAAGCTTGAACGAGAGATGGCTGGAGCTGCAGGGCTGTCAGGGCTCAGCGGAAGCGCCAGGATCAGCGCCAGGCTCCATCTGGAGCTCAGCGATGATCCTGACGCTTCTGCTGAGCCCTGAAGAAGCACCAATCAGCTGGAATGTTGCAGCATCTCCAGAGTCTTGTGATTTACATTCAGATGCTTGGCAACTGATTCATATTTATAACGGTCACAGTGTCCCAGGGTCATGTGAAGTGACTAAAACCTGCTGCAACCACCCAGCAGACGGGGGGAATAAAAACCAAACACCTCCCACCCCACCCCCGCTGCCAATCCTCAACAGAAATGCTCACAACAATGAAAACCTCGGACAGGAGGAAGAGCGCCACCAGGTGGGCAGGCAGGTGTCTTGCTCGGCTGTGGCTTGGGGGGCACATTTTCAGTGCCACGGTAACTTCAAACAGTCACTAAGCAAACTGTTGTAAGTCGAGGACTACCTGTACTTTATCACTTTTTTCCTTTTTTTTGGGTCAAGTTTTTGACACCTTGCTAGGTGACTGGTGGTACTTGGATGTTGCCATATCCTAAAAGCGGTACAATGGGTGAAAAGGTTGAAAAGCCCTGATGTAGAGTAATTGACACATCACAAAACAATGTTGCTAACTGCATTTTAATTAATTTTAGTAAGGAAGTTATTTAAATGAATGTTCCCAAAAGTGCTTTTCAAAAAGCAACTGGAGTTTCTTAGTTTTTTTTCTTGAAAATGTTTCACTTCTCATTCAAGAAGCTTCTTGGATGAGGGGCAAAATGTTTTCAAGAAAAAAAAACAAAGAGAGTCCAGTTGCTTTTTTGAAAAGCACCTTTGGGATAACTATAACCTGGATGATTAAGAATCTCCATAGACGTTTAAATGAATGCTAGTCTTCTTACCTGTTTCTTCAAAATGTGCTTGGAAAAATAAATTTATTGTTTAACCCTATAGCATAACACAGAATGTACCTCTTTAGGCACTCTTTATAATGTGTAACATACTCAGGAGTGAACTTCTAATTTTAAAAGTCCTTTCTCCACTGTCCACTTTGTATCATCAAGCACTTTGTAGGACTTTTGAGCAATGAGGCTTGCTTTTTGTTGAAAGGTTCAATATCACACTGTGCGCCTTTTAAATCAGAAAGTATATTTACCTGGTGCACATATTCATCCATGCTAGATGGCATGTCAAAATTCACAACCAGCTTAATATTGACAAGGTCAAGTCCACGCCCAAGGACTCCAGTGCTTACTACAACTTCATATTCCCCTTGCAATAATCCCTAACACAAGGGAAATATAAACATTATTTTCATCAATAGAAATATACTTTTCAAAATTACAAAGACATCAGCAAAAATTCTGAATACATCTCAAAGAACACAAAAACAACAGCTGAACAATAAGGATAAAGAAGCACCTATGTAATTTAATAAAGCTGAAAGCATTTTCCTCACAAGGCATTTCCTATGAACTTAAATTCCCAAATCTGATTCCATCGCTGCTTTAGCCAACACAATGAATCTTGAGATATATTTTGCCATATGAAAAATAACTTTCATCTAAAAGGAAACTCACTAAGAGGTCAATCTCAAATCTCAAATTCTCTACCTCAGGGGTCTTCAAACTTGGCCCTTTTATGACCTGTGGACTTCAACTCTCAAAATTCCTCAGCCAGTCATAAAAGGGCCAAGTTTGAAGACCCCTGCTCTACCTAATAGCTATGTGCTGTGTCTAGAGGAACAGTTCTCAATTATTTTGGTCTTAAGACCCCTCTATATTCTTAAAAATGACTGAGTACCCTAAAAA